>JASPKZ010008889.1:1060000-1061008 GCA_030220185.1 Diploptera punctata
TAGACCAAGGGCGATATCACCGAGAGCAGTCAAGCCAATTGGGGAGTGAGACAAGGCTGTATTTTGTCACCAATGCTATTTCATATATTCGTTGATTATAAGGCAGCCATAATGTTAGGAGATATTGAGGCTCCGGAGAAAAGAAATGTTAAAAGTCCCAGTTCCGTTGCATGCAGATGATATAATTATCTGTTCCAAGACAATAAAGGGATTACAAAGAGGTCTTGACCTACTGGAAATATACATAGGAATTGAGGATTGAGTGTAAATATTAGTAAGATAAAAACAATGACCTTTACAAAATTGGACGGTTTATGGTTGGAGATCCGAGGAATGGAAATACAGATATTCAAACATCTTCAAACGTGAAAACTTTTGAATACTTTGTAGAACGTTGAAAATGAACGGAAAGTGGAAGAAAAACATATTGATATGACATTCAAAGGGAGTGGGGAACAACTTAATTGTATTCTCAGTATTCTGGGTTTAAAGTGCCCGATATTCCAGTTTATTACGTTAGAAAAAATGGTATGGGGCGATGTTGAGACCCAGTATTGCACTATGGTAGTGAGGCTTTGGGGTTTTCAACGAACGGAAATACTAAAATAAGGTCTATACGCATTTTCTAAAATATGTTGTTTTTGTTTACAGTACTTATTAAGGCCCGTTTGTAACTGTGGAATTTTATATGAATTTGGGGTCATTTCAGGACGACATCAATTGCAAAAATCGTTGTACTCACGTGCTGGTTGCGGCTAATCCAGGTTGAACAAACAATGCTCATAGTCAATTTGTTACGACCACCAAAATTAGGAACGCAAATGGGAAAATTATGGGCAGACGAGAGTTAAGAGAGAACTCCAAAAGATTGGGATGGGTTGGGGTAGGGGAAAACAGGGACTGAAAATCGCAAGAATGTGTTAGAGAATGTAGAAAAACTGGGAAAGAGGTACTTAGATATAAACCGACAAAATATTTGGCCGAATGTGTGTTTGTAAAACACTCACT
>JASPKZ010008890.1:0-445000 GCA_030220185.1 Diploptera punctata
TCTCTCTCTCTCCTCCCCTCTCTCTCTCCCTCCCTCCTCTCTCCCTCCTCCCCCTCCTCTCCCCCCTCTCCTTCTCTCTCTCTCTTTAAGAGAAATGTTGGGAAGCTATTTGCCCATCACAATCATCCTACAATATTTGCCTTGTTCAATATGAATGTGTGAATATGATTGTGAATGAATGGAGGTTGCCCCGCTTTGAGATGATCCCTCATTCGAAGAGGTCCTTCATATCTTTGTGTGACCAAAAAGTTTGTACATGAACCAAACTTTAAATACTCTCTTCTGCCAGGTCGTGTCCCCGTAAGGCCTGGATAGCATAAGACGCGTAAAAGTATCTGAGAGGAAGTGGTTACTAAAGTAAGATAAAAAGATAAGATAAGAATGCTGGATTACGATATTAATCTCTGGGTTATATGCTCATGTTTACAATCATGTTAATTACAGCATCCTGTTATGAGGTAATCATCCATCTGTACATAAAAAAAAATATTTTGAAAAAGAAGAATAAATGAAGGTGTGCGGAGTTTCAGAACGTTTAATAACATCAGTTATGTTTAACATGAGATCTATGTATTGAGTTGACTTCATATATCCTAAACGAAATCTAAGCATTTTCACAATGTGTTCATTGATTCATAATTAAAAAAAAGAAATTGTTCAAATATATATATAATAAATGACTTAATAAATAATATAATATTCATATTAATATATATAGGATCTTCTCGGTGATAACAAAAAATGTAATACACGTTACCAACAAAACCCAAATCACCAAATCAAAATATTAAAATAGTCTACGCGTTTCGATAGTAAGGCTATCATTATCAAGACTAGTTAATGACTGTATTAAAAACAGGCTAAAATATATAAACACAATATCAATTACAATTCTTATTACATCACATCACGTGAATGACAATTTTAAGTTACTTATTGTTATAACCAACATATTCCTGCTTTCTTATAACTAAAGAAAAGAGATCGTTGACCACAATATGCCTCTGGCATTATTCAATAAGTGATTTAAAGTAGACAGTCACGTGATGTGACGTAATCAGAATTGTAACTGATACTGAGTTTATAAATTTTAGCCTGTTTTTAATTCAATCAATAACTAATCTTGATAATGATAGCCTCGCTATCGAAACGCGTTCACCATTTTAATATTTTGGTTTGGTGATTTGTATTTTATTAATAAACACAAAAACTGAAAGAGACATAAATATCAAACTGTCAAAATTTCAAATGATATGTGGAACTATACATAGAGCATTAAAGAACAAAACAAGAAGAGATATTAGATTGAAGTTTTATAAAACATTGGCAGTTCCTGCATTATTTTATGGGAGTGAAACTTGGGTAATGACCAAAAAATTACAAAGCAGAATACAAAGCGTATAAATAAACTTCCTTAGAAGAACGAAAGGCTGCACAAGTATGGATCGAATAAAGAATGAAGATGTAAGAACAGAGTTAAATATATATCCATTGAATGGTAAAATCAAAGAATATAGAGAAAAATGGTTTATATATGTAGAAAGAATGAAAGTAACAAGATTACCAAAAGCAGCATTTAACTACAAGCAAAGAGGTTCAAGGAATGTAGGAAGGCCAGTGAAAAGATGGACAGAACAACTGTGAGGCGAAACAGGCAATTTTCCTAGCCCGTGAAGTGTAGAAGAAGAAGATTGATAATGTGTAATACATTTTATCATCAAGAAGATCGTACTTAATAATGTGAATATCGTAATTTTTATATTAAATTTGTACCGTATATATTAAGGTATCTTAATTGATTAATATTTTCCTGTATTTGCTGTGTGTGAAACACATCCCGGAATTGTTAGATGCAATTGCAGCATTTATTAGTATACAAAAGCCAGAATAGGATAGGGTGTCACTAGTATAGCGAGGGGTTAAACATGAAGCATGCAGTCCGCAAAACATGAAAAGTGTAGCACCGTATGCAAAATGAATTTAACACTTTTACTTAAAGTATATAAATAAACCATATTGAACCAGGTCTATTTGCAGAAAGAAAACTGAAATACTTGTGACTTGATGTCACAGGCAGTGCTTCCGAAACCACGCCGATCCTATTGCGGCCTTTGTAGTGAATCTGAGTGTAAAAGAAGTAGTTCTTTAATCGTGGAGCAGAAATAAAGCACGAACGACCAACATGCACGTACGCTTTGTTTCTGCAAATATAAAGATGCTGCAACACTTCATTAGTATCGGAATTCAAATCTGGGCATGAAAGATCAACAAATTGAGTTAAGATTTCAGATTCGAGGTTCTTTTACATGCAGTAAATTTACTACACGGAAGCGATATCGGTACTCAGAATTGTTATGCTCTTAAAAATCCATTGATCCCAGCCGGGTTTGAACCCGCGAACCTCGTAATTAAATGTGAGATTGACAACCGAGACGGAGACCGAAAAAAAAAAAAAACTAAGGGATTATGAAGCGGGTAATATTTTATTTAACAATTATCTTTAACATCTCAGTTCATTAGAGTCGTAATTCAAATCTGGGCATAAAACAGACAACAAATTTACTCAGAGACCTAAATTTATGAAACGAAACTCACGATTTTATTTCCATTCCGAAGAAAGCCTTAATCTACAGGGTGTATCAGAACTCAACGGCAACATTTCAGGAATGAGTTCCTCATATGGGGAGAAAAAAAAAGTGCATTTACAACATGGGTCTGGAAATTGATAATTACAGAGTTATTCGAATTTTTATTAATGTTAGGTTATTAAGATTTACAGTAGTTATTGACAGTCTGTTTTCTGTTGATTGTAGGCTGCTGCGATGTACACAAATGAAGAATATGCCTGTATTGGGGCACAAGGAGGTCACTTTGAACATTTCATCCGACAGATGAATGTACTAACATTCATAAAAGTTTGAATAACTCTGTAATTATCAATTTTCGGGCCTTTGTTGTAATACACTTTTTTTATTCTCTCCATATGAGGAATTCATTCCTGAAATTTTGCCGTTGAGTTATGTTACACCCTGTATATTTCCAAGCACTCCCATAAATAATATCTAGTAGAATTAAGACCAGCCTTATGGACAGAGTTTCTGACTACAGTTCATGAGATTCCAGGTTCAATTCCCGGTCAGATAATTTTTCCTTAAAGGAAATTATTCGTATGGTCCCCAAGATCTGAAATTTAGATTAAGTTTATGTTTAAGGATTCTCTTGATGCTTCATTATCATTTATCAACCATCATATGACAGATGAAACATAACTCAACCTTCCAGGCGCCCCAAGCTCAGAAGTGGACTACAACTGCCAATACCTGGAGAGAATGCCAGAAATGTCGTAAGACAACCTTACGGCATTGCCCCTTATACTTCTATGGTACTGGATCTTTGACTATTATTAGATAATCCCGATGAACTCAAGGGGCACGCATACATAAAACGACTTTCCTTATTTTACATTGTTCAAGACGTTTAAAGATACATCTCCGTGTTCCTTTAAAACAAACCCTCGAGCACAACCTTGTTTTGCACAGTTTTATTAATGTAACGTTATATATATAGGGTGTAAATAAATTATACCGCTCAAATTTAACTGTCTACAGAGGGGTATTATACAAGTAATTTGAGATAGGAACCAATAGTCTACGAGGGAAAATGGGCCAGTTATAGGCAAAATAATCGACAATTAATACAGATAAATCAACAGGAGAGCACAGTTGTAGAGAAAATTATACTAGAATAACTTCAGATCTTTGTATTAATTCCGAGATCCTGATTTCTAATAATTCATCAACAACGTTTATGAAATATTGGATTATCATATTCCTTAAAATGTCGAAGTTAGCAGATGATTGCACGTCACTGCACTGGTTAAAACAGAATCGGTACAATGTAAATCTTAACTCAGAGTGAAACACGTAGAACCTGTGTAGTTAACGTGTGGCTTAATTGTTAACATTAAGATTTAAGATTCTAACAATGATGATTCAAATCATGGCAGGCTACTTTTTTCTTTCCTTATTTTTTTTCCCCCATGTGTATGTACTGTGATATGTTACACTGATTTTTTTTTTCAATATAGGCATGCGCAAAATACGTATTCCCGTATACGTTATTACATTAACATCTGATTAAGTGTTACTTCAGTATCAGTCGCGTTACATGAAAGCATCATGGAACACCTTAACAGTTATGCTGAACTTGCCGAAATGCATATGATTTATGGTGCAGCACAAGGTAATGGTGCAAGAGCTGCTGCCATGTACGCGTAGCGGTATCCGAATAGACGCCATCCTCACCGAACAACCTTCGAGTCTGTTCATAGTCGTTTGCGGGAGCATGGGATGTTGAAGGTAAACAGAGCAGACGCCGGTGAAATACGTACGCGCCGCTCTGCAGAGTTCGAAAAGATTGTTCTTCATAGGGTGGAAGATGATCCTACTACTAATACTCGTGCTATCGCACGTGTAATGGGCACGAACCATCAAACCATATGGAAAGTCCTGCAGGAAGACCAGCTATATCCCTTTAATCTGCAAAAAAAGGTACAAGTCTTACAGGCAGTGGACTTCGCTCTACGGGTACAATTTTGTAATTGGACTTTATGCAGCCACCACTCTTATTTTCCTCGGTGTTATTCATTGATGAGGCAATATTAAATACGAATGGGCAAGTTCTGAACTCAAAGAACAGTCATGTATGGGATTATGAAAATCCTCATGCAATCTTTGAGAGTGGTAACCAGCAGAGATTTTCGGTGAACGTATGGGTAGGCGTAATTTCTGACCACATCATTTGCCCCTATCTTCATCCTCAGAGATTAAATAGTGTCATTTTTAAGACATTTTAGAGCACGTCCCACCTAGAATGTAGAAGAAGTTTCTCTTCACAACAGGCTCCTCCCCATTTCTGCCAGAATGTGCGAAATCATTTGGATGAAGTGTATTCTGGCTGCTGGATATAGGAAGAGGTAGTTCAACTGTAGTGTGACCAACTCGCTCTCCAGATATGTGTCCACTTGGTTATTTTTGTGGGGACACCTGAAAACACTGGTGTATGCGACCACTGTTGATACAGATGAACTGTTAGTCGCACGCATAATCGCAGTAGCCTAGTGATGTGATCCGCGAGACACCTAGTATCTTGAACGGGGTACGAGAATCCTTTAGTCGTCGATGTCGTCTGTGCTATGAGAATGGCGGTGGCCAATTTGAACAATTTCTCTAATAAGTCTGCAGGTGCTTTACTTTTTTTTCTGGTTTACTCAAATGCATTGTTTCTTATTTCACAATAACATAGTCATGTGTATATACACTGTACCTCTTCATATTATTACTCTTGAGATCGCTGTACTATAATTTATTTAAGAAGATTAGTACTGTACATTACAATTGCATATTTTATTCACGAAACCTATCGTACTCAACAGTATGTGCATTATTATTACAAACTTTCAAACAATTGTCTGTACAATACGTAAGTAGATAGTTTTGTTACTCATGTACTGCGCAGACATTCCAATACCGTATTCTGTAAAATAATGAATAAACAATTAAATCAGCAGTAAATCTCCGTACGTAACCAATTTACAGGGCATACACGCTAAAGGAAGAAAGGAAAAAAAGTGCACATATACTGTAAGTAGTTTCGAACGTTATGCTTCCATCTTACATTTGCGTTGGTAGTAAGACTGCTATAACCACTCAGATAAAGGCGCATGATTATTGCAAGTTACAGTCTCTGTATCATAATATTTCCATTTTAATTTGAAATGATCAGTGGCGTGCCAACCATTTTACAAATTGAATCATAACTTGGACATTTTTATTCGAATACCAATAGTTCATTATCTCAAATTGCTTATATAATACCGCCTATACGTAGTTAAATATGTGGGGTATAATTCATTTACACCCTGTATATATATATATATATATATATATCCGTTGGCTTCATTTCCAACATCCACCGTTATGATCATATTTCCTTAACACTTCTACTTTGGATTCCATCCTAACGATAGGCCTATACATAATTGCTTTCTCTCTCTTTCTCTTTCACACACACATACACACACATTTATTTTCAAACGTCTGCACTTTTGAACTCCTCATCGGGTCCAGAGCGAGAAGCAATCATTCACCACAATTTTTTATACTAAATCACAAAATAATAGTATGTTAACAATACCTCTTCACAATTAAATATATGCTTTTCTCCACCCTGTCCTCTTACGAAATACTCTCTCATTCATTATATTAAAGGTATCCGCCTAATTTGAGCCTCTAATTAAAGTTTACAACATAACTTATTGCTGGATAAATATTTTGTTTCATTCTAATAATGAAATTTATTTTATGTCATTAGTAGTTTTATTTTCATTTAAATTGTTCTATTACACTTCTTTTTATCTTTAATTCGTTAAAATTAGACTAAATCACATATTTTATATAGTACTAATGCATTTAGGGATATACCTACTATGTAATGGTTTATTTTATTGTAATTTATTTATAAGAATATTTATTGTAATTTATTAAAAATCTGGTTGAATCTTTAAGACCGGGCAAAATAAAAGTATTATTATTATTATTATTATTATTATTAATTATTATTATTATTATTATTATTATTATTATTATTATTATTATTATTATTATTATCATCATCATCATCATCATTATCATTATTATCATTATCATTATCATTATTATTATTATTAATTATTATTATTATTATTATTATTATTATTATTATTATTATTATTATTATTATTATTATTATTATTATTATTATTATTATTATTATTACTTAAATTGTATGATAGAGGAAGGATGGAAAGGGACAGACTAAGAGAATATGGGATGGATGGAGTAAAAGTATGGAAGCAAAGACTCTTAGGAAGGAACATGCATTACATTACATCGATCCCATTGCATGCGGCCCGCAGTGATATTTGCTCTACATCGCATTCGGTCTGCAGTGATATTTGTAAGTTATAGTCTAATATTATTTATGAAACAATTAATTCTATTTGGAATACGATAAACTTGAAAGAGCAAGACTTTTTCCGTTTCCTACACATGTGTTTACAAAAGTTCGTCCTATTCATCCTGTTACTTAAAACCTGGAGAAATGGCATCCGTTTTAAGAAATACCCAGCCCAGATTTTTATTCATGATCCTATCTCGCATCGCTTTGAAGTCTCCGTGGATTGTTGACCGCGCGGTTACTACTTCCAAAGGCGAGTGTGTGCCAGATGTTTTATTATCGTTACAATTTGTAAATTTCAAGTTAGTTTCCAGTTTTCAGTTGTTCGCTCACATTGCAGTGTCAGTGAGAGGTTTGAAGAATATAATATTAATTCTGTGATATGTATATGTGATAATTATGGCTTCAAACTGTAGCGGCAAGAAAAGTTTCAGACGAAGGTAGATCATTTCAAATAAAGTGGACAAATCAATAATTTTTTACTGAATTAAACAAGAAAGCAGTGCGTTTAATTTGCATGAAATAGTATTAGGTTTCAGTATTTATGGAGATACATAAAGCGACATTCCGACACCAAACATGCGTCTTCATATGATAAATTTGAAGATCAATTTCGTGAAGACAAGGTATCCGAACTTGAAATTAAACTTTTGGAACAGCAGTTAATTTGTGAGAATGTGTAACTTCAAACCGAATCTCTGGTAAAAGCGAGTTACGCAGTAGCAGAAATTGTTGCAAAAAATGTAAAACATTTTCAGAATACGAGTAGGCCTATGTTAAATAAGGCAGTGAGTGTGTTGCTGATGATATATGTCCTGACAAAAAAGCGCATTTTGCAAAATTAAGCTTGTCGCGGCAGAGTGTAGCTCGCGGGTATTGACGAATTAGGATCCAATTTAGAGAGAACTTTAAAATACCGAGCCAGAAATTTCTAATTCTATTCTCTGGCACTCAATGAGAGTAATGATGTTTGCCCAATTAGCAATTTTCTTAAGGGGAGTTGATAAAGATTTCAATATTACAGAAGAATTAAGTTGCTCTTGTCCCTCTTCAAGGCGCCATTAAAGCCAATGGTTTAATGGGGGTGTCAAAATGAAACGTTGAACCGGCTTGGCTTGAAATATACAAATCTATCTGGTGTAACAGCAGCTGGAGCTCCTGCATTTGCAGGAAAACGAGAAGGGCTAGTGAGATTACCTGTAAGCAGAGATGGCTAAAATAGAAAAACATTTCTGTAATTCAATGTCACTGCTTAATACACGTAGAAAACCTTTGTGCTAAATCACTAAATTTAGATAGTGTTTTGAAAGTCCTTAAAGTAGCGAATTTCATTCGTTCACATGATTTGCAAAATAGAGAATTTCAAAATTTCTTACAAAATCTCAATTCAGAATTAGAAGATGTTTATTATACTGAAATGAGATGGCTGAGCCGTGGCAAAATGTTGATGCGAGTGTTTGATCTCAAAAACGAAATACAAAGGTTTATGTAGGAGAAGGACAAACCTATAGTTGAACTTAAAGACTCAGAATAATGTGTGATTTTGCCCTTCTGGTAGATATAAAACACAACTGGACGAACAATATTGGTAAAGAATAATATTGATCACTACTATGTTTGATCATGTGAAGGCCTTTGAAACAAAATTGTAACTTCGGGAATCACAAATAAAAACAACTTTGTACATTTTCCAGTTCTACAAAAGTGTAATAATCAAAATTCTCAAAAGTACGCAGAAATTAGATCAGAATTAAGAAATTAATTCCGCGTTAGATTTCAAGACTTTAAGGAGAATGTTGTTATAAGTTTCAATCTGTTTCTTCCCCTTTCTCCATTAACATAGACGAAGTTCCCGAAGATCTGCAAATGGAGTGCGTTGATTTTCAATGTGTGTCAGAACTAAAGAATAAGTTTAACAATGTCCCCTTACTACAATTCTACCGAGACTACTTTCCCAGAGAAAATATCCAGGTATTAATAGACATGCATTTCGTTTCGCATAATGTTTCGGTAGTACATACATATGCCAACAAATTTTCTCCAGGATGAAACATGTGAAGTGCACAACGAGAACGCGAATCACAGACAGTCATCTGGAGTGTTCGCTTCTAGTTGCTACAACATCAGTCAATCATACATTGGATGCCTTGTTCGTGATAAGCAGCGCCAGGTGTCGCATTGACAGGTAAAAAATTAATTATTTTAATATAACAATCGTATTAAAATTTTAAAACTTAAATTAATATTAAACATGCAAGGGTTAATAATATTTAATTTATATTGTTCAATTTATATTTTAGAATTAAAATGTACATCATCATCATAGTACATTCACGAATTTAGCCCATTTGTTGACCTGTTTCGGCCTCAAGAGAAACACCATCCAGAAGTCATTTGAGTGGACGTCCTGGTCTTCTTCTTCCTGCAGGTTGATATCTTAACATTTGAATATACATAAAAATATATATATATTTAATTTAATTTTAAAATTAACTTAACTCATATATGATTAATATTTTAATAAAAATAGCATATCAATATAATGGCTATTTTATATTTAAATTAAATAGTTTATCTTAGACCCTATTTAATACGGTTAAAAAAACGAATCATATGGCCTGCAAACCAGTTCGCCTTAACGACAGCGGTCGTTTTCCAAAAAAGATTGGACACGTCTGCATTCGATAGGTACCTCTTGCGACAAATTATTTGAGTTAAAGAGAACCACTCCAGTGTAGACTATTCCTAATGAAAAGAATGCGTAATGTCTCAATCCACGATGTCTTACTTCATGAATAATGTAAGTACGACGTCAAAATGAAGCGATATGCTTGTAATGAAGGATGGCCCAGCTGAATAGTTTACTGTAACCAAACAACATACAATGGCCTAGTAGTGAATGTTCGTCACGACTAGGTAGCAAACGTGTTGTTATGCCACAGTGGTAAATGAGGGATTTAAGCATTTCCTCTCACTCGTTGAGTTGCGCATCCGTGGTCAATTTGGTGTCAGTTCTCGAGAAAATTGTAAAAAAACATTTCATTAAGTAGCGTTTTTAATTGTATCTGAATGAGTTCAATTGAAAAATCCCTTTACTCATCGAGCGAGAAGTAAAATCAATACTCAACCGCATGTTATTGTCACATTACCTGGATTTCAAGAAATTTGAAACCGCGTAGAGTAACTTTAAGGTCTTCTTTAATCTGCGTAATTTCCGATGAAGTCGTGTTTCTGATTTTGGCTTCATTGGGTCTTCTTGTGGAAATGAATAGTTCAAAGCATAAATAGACCAAGTCCAACATGTCTTGTTTGGAGAAACAAAATGCTAAAAATTATTAATAAATAATTAATTGTAGGGAGTATTTCAAAACTCTGTTTGCCTCCGTTGGAAAATCAGCAGGAAAGTGCTCAGTAGGTAGGCCAAGAATGAGGTGGGAGAAACACATTAACAATGATTTGAAGTAGGTAAGTTATAGTCTACAGTGGATGATTGAAAAATATTAGCTCATGATATGAGTGTATGGAGAGCTTATGTCCGCGCGGTCATGAACCTATAGGTTTGATAATGTCAGTGAGTTAGTGAGTTAGTTTGCAATTATATTTTATATTTAAATTTAAATTGTGATCAAAGGTGAAATGTGATTAAAATTATTTTACAATATTAGTTATTTATTCATTGAATGAAAATGGAGAACTGTGGTTTCGAGAAGAGAAATCTGGCGTAGACTTCTTAAAAGATCACGATTCAACAATTAATATTTATTCCTCTTTATTTTTATTCGCGCCTTCTTTCAAGCCTCTTTCTTCCATTGTTCTGACTACTCCTTGCGTCAAAGGTTAAGCTTTGAACTTCCCCTCTTCCATCTTCCTGTAAGATTCCATATTATATAAATATTCTTCACTAAAAATCTATCCTCCTTCATCATTTTCTATGTACAAACATCCTAATTTGTTTGGTAGTTCCTACTAGTGATGCTTGTATTTTCATCTTTACTCTTATAACATTGTTTCTAATTTTTCTCCTACTCGAAATCTTTCCTGATCTTCGCCAGCATTGCATATCTGTGGAATGTGATTTATCTATTGTTCTTGCTTTCAAATGACATCTCTAAGCCATATGCTACGTACTCCGTTTTTGACAATTACTCTACAAATTTTCATTTCTGCTTTTATTTTCTTCTTCTTCACGGTATAGGCTTATTTACTAGCCTGTTCCGGCTCCAAATTGCTGCTCTTTCCATATTTTCCTTGGTCTTCCCAAACTTCTTCTTCCTCCTGGTGAATAGTTGTATGCTGCTTTTGGTATTCTATTCTCAGTCATCCTTGCCAAGTGTTCTTTCCAGTTTGTTCTGTATTTCTCTATTGTTGAGTTTAATTCCTCTATTTTTAGTTGATGTCTTATTTCTGTGTTATGCTTTTTGTCTGTTCTATGAAATCCTGCTATTGGTCTGAGGAATCTCATTTCAGCAGCTTATATCCTGGCAGATTGTTGTGTTGTCACCGTCCATTTTCGGATCCATAAGTAATAATAGGCACTGCCATTGTCTTGCATACTTTCATTATAGAGTATTTCCTGGCTTTATTTTTCAAAGTTCTTTTTAGTGTACCTGTTATATAATTAAACTTATTTATTTTGTTATTTATATCTGTTTCTGCTGTGTATGATATTTCGCAACCTAGGAAGTTATATGTTACTACTTGTTCTATTGGTTTATTCTGTAATATTATCTATGTCCGAACTGGATGAGCACCCTTGAAGGCCATTGTTTTTTATTTTTGTGAGGATATTTTCATGTTGTATTTTTTTGATATTTCATTTAGTTTATATAGCATTCTTTGTAGTTCGTCTTCTGCTTTTGCTATTAAATCCTGGTCATCTGCAAAGGCTACTGTTTTTATTACTATTAGATTAGATTTTTAGATTAGATTTATTTAGCCTGGTGGAGTTAAGGCCATGTGGCCTTCTCTTCCACTCACCAGGACAAACATATATTACATCAGAATATAACAATCTTAATTAACTCTAATATTAAATACTAAGTAAAAATTTGATGAAAAAAATAATATCTAATATATTACGATCTATAATACAACCAGTTAATGTTAGTTAAACTTAAGACTAAAACTAATAATAAAATGTATACAAGCAAGACATATTAAATTGTTCCTATCTAGTGTATATAACAAACAAAGGAAAATAATGAGATATAGAAAACTAATTTTACGATTATACAATACTTAAAACAAAACAAATAAAAATATTTGTTATTCTTAATATTATTTTCATAAATAATTAAATTTATTAATTGTTAAAAGAATATTATCAGTGAGGTGTATAAGTTAGTTTGTTATTAAATAATTCTTTAGTTTGTTTTTGAAGGATGTTATAGTTTGACAGTCTCTGACATAGGGCGGAAGGGAATTCCATGTTTTGGTAAGTGAGACCGTAATAGATAATGAATAATATACAGTGTGATGAGGAGGGATATAAAGGACAATGTGCTGATGGGATCGAGTGTCATGATTATGTGTGTCGGATAGTCTGATGAAGCGGCGTGATAAATAATTAGGCGATGATGTGTGAAGTATTTTATAGAGGAGGGATAAGGAATGGACAGTTCTACGATCTCTTAGACGAAGCCACGATAATTGTTCCAGGAACGGTGTAACATGGTCAAATTTGCGAATACCACAAATAAAACTTGCGCAAGAATTATGAACACGTTGAAGTCTTTGAGTGTAAATAATATTTAAGTATGTGAAAAGAGTGTCACAATAATCAAAATGGGACATTGCAAGTGTTTCTACTAACATTTTCCTAAGAGCGAATGGCAGACAATTTCGTACGCGATTTAATGAATGTATTATTGAGAAGACTGTTTTGCATGTATGGTTTATTTGTGCATTCCAATTTATATTACTATATTTCCTAAGTTAATTCCCCCAGTCGTCATTTGCTTCCATGGATCTTATCATGTCGTCGAAATAAATGTTAAAAAGCGTGGTTGATAGTGGACAACCTTGTCTAACTCCTCCTGTTATATGTATTGGTTCTCTTTGATTTATTTTTATTTTTGTTTTCTCATACATTTTCTTAGTTACTGCAATTAAGTGTAGTGGAATTCCTTTTTCACTTAATATGTTCCATAATGTAGGTCTAGACACTTTATCAAAGACCTTCTTATAATCTATAAAGATGATGTGCGTCTCTAAGTTGAATTCTCTTCGCTTCTCTATTATTTGTTTTAAAGTGAATACGTTGTCAGCTTCTTCCTCGTAAATCCTGTCTGCTCTTCTGATATTATTGCATCTGCTTTTATTGTTATATTGTGTTTGTGTGTGTGTGTGTGTGTATTTAAAAAATATTATTATTACCATCCCTATGACATTTGTCATATTTACATGAAAATATTCATCAACAAATTCTAGGCATTTTTAACGTAACCAGCTGTGAGTTCTGACATAAGTAATATCAACATTCTAAAAACCTACGACACTGCCGACATATAAGGAAGATTATGACTTCTGTTGACACTTATCAGTCCTATCTATAGTTTTTCTTCCTTTTCGCAAGCATATAGATTTTCATATGTGTACAGTATATGTACACCATACAAACTAATTAACTAAACCATTGACCCCATCGAACCCGGAGGTTCATGACCGCGCGGAATAACTCTCCACAGACCTATATTCCTATCCTGAACTAATATTTTCCAATAATTTCCTGTATAATTCACCTCTCTCAAAACATGATTAATGTTCTACCCCTGTCTAATTCTTGGTCTACCTAATGGGAGCTTTCCTTGTAGTTTTCTTACAAGAAGTTTCGAAAGTCCACTTTCATTCCCAATGTCCTACGCATCCCACCCTACGAGTCATAACTGATCTTATTTTAAACACGTTTGGTAAATATATATATATAGTTTATGAATTACAAATTTGTCTAAATTTTCGACGATAATGGTATTTGAATATGTCCAATATGTGGGAACTCTGAAGACCGAACACATGTTCTAGGAAACTGAAACTATTTGAAATATTGGTGTGACATATTGCGAGTTAATGTAACACCCTCAAAAATGGTTTAACATTTGCATATTTCTGGACAAGGCATAGAAAATAAAAACAGACCTCATTCGTGAACAAATATATAAACAAAGTGTAAGTATTATGGATATTACATAATATGAAATACTTAATTGCTAATTGTGTAATTTAATCGTAATGTTACTCATTTTTACTTAATATTATTATTGGACATCGATATATCAACACGGACTGTCATAAGCACGTAGGGCTACTGCCCATGCGATCCATTAGTAAATAATTATGTTTTCTACTAGATTTTTATTCTAATACATTCCTACTACTAATAATTCATCTGGTTTCCCATAAAGATCATATATGTAGATTTGTTCTTCAATTACATGTCTGTTCGCCTCTCTTTGATCCGATAATTTTTCTTAACACTATATTTTCAAATACTCGTAATATTTATGCCCCTATTAAAGTAAGTGATCATTTTTGTATATTTGTAGTATAACTGGAATAATCGCCGTATACATACATATGTACAAACCACTGTTGAATAAATATTAAAAACGATGTATTAATATTGATGTATAAAATATATTAAGCGACTGGTTATTAATTAATTACGATTTAGATGAAGGTTTGGCTTAATACTGCACTCAGGAAATGAAATAATCTCAAGTCTCTAATCCAAATGTTGCCAAATTTGAAATTTTGGTTTCTTGCGCTGTGTTATACAGGCCTGGTATTAAGCACCTATGAATTATTGGGGGAAAACGAGAAACCAAGTAATAAAGTGATATGTATTTAGCGATTTTTTATGCGTTCTCACATTTCCACATTCTGTTTGAGGACTTAAATATATGTGCTCACGAATTTCTACGAATCATGACTTTATGAGTTTGTTAAATTGGGTTTTAAGTTGTATATAACTGATCATTTTGAGTAATAGCGTTAAAATATAACCTGCCACACACCCCGGCCTAGAAGCACACATAAGAGAGAGAGAAGAAAAAGCAGAGGATATAGACCGCGGATTCTTCCTGACCCCAGCGATGAACACCGAAGAATGGAAGGAACCAAACTTCTCCCTAAGACACGTGTTCACGAGGACCGCCACACATGGATCCCACTACAGAGTATGTACCATAAAAGGGTTCCACCTCGCATCGAACCAGTGCCTCTGCAAGCTATGTGACCAAAAATGTGAACAATATTACCTTATTGACTGTATAGCAAGAACAAAGCCTCTAAAATTCTATGCAGACGATAATAATTTTCAGTAATTGTATTATAATGTACACAGTGTGTTTAATAAATCTTTATATATAACTGATCATTTTGCACGTTTCTAGAAATGAAACAAACTTTTAATAATAACATCATAATAGGCTCTATATGGCGCTATAGTCCAAAACGGGCCTTAATCTTCATAATTGCAGACTTCCATTCTTCTAAATTCATCAACTTCATCTCTCAATTTTTACATCGAAGTAAAGAATAACTATCCTCCTATCCTATCAGTATCCATCCATTTTTTTTGTGGTTTTCCAATGTGTCTCTTCCCAAACATTGTTCCTTTCAAAGCCATTTTCGGGATTCTAGTGGCTTCCATCCATTGAACGTGTCCAGCCCATTGGAGTCTACTAAACTTGACAATTGTATTTTTAATAATATAGTACCTATTTGTTAGACCTATATAAAAAATTGCACATCGAGTTTTAGGGATATTTATCATAAGTAATGTCACGAGTGATTTCCTAATGATCGATAAATTCACGAATCAAGAAGTGACTCTTGAATTTATCTAGATGATTTGGAAATCAAGAGTGGAATTTGTTAGGACTATTCAACGAATAAAATTAAGTGGTTTACTCAAAAATCATTATTTAAATATAGTTACCTGTATTTTAAAATATTTATATATTTAATACAAACGGCTATGTTTGAAAATAAATCAGAAATGTGAGGTTATGCTGTTAGTTAATTATTTATTGTCAAATAGGATCGCAATATTGTAAGAATGCACCCTAGTGGAGAAATAACGAAACACATCAAACTGTATATTATATTCAACATTATAGGTTATTAATTATTTTTTTAGTAAACAACTCAGTAAAATCAAAGAATGTGTTAATTATTTGCTATATTCAATGTATTTCGTGGATACTCAGCCACTGCAAAATAATTCTCTGACCTGTTTAAAATATTAAAAAGGAGGAGCTTTCTTTATCACAAAAGCAGGAGCTGATAAAGATGAATCGACAAAGAGCGAGGTGAAACACGACTGTCATTGGTTGTAAAACAAAATTCATTGAAATGTGATTGGTCACTGACTACCATTTGGGCATGAGTTAAATAGTCAAATTAAAGTGTTTTATAACGTACTTATTGAATAACTATAAGGTGTGATTTTGTAATGGCGTGCAAAAATTAAACAGAACATGGGGGATGCTCCTCTAAACAACTTGAGATAGGGAACGTAGCGTCCGGAATTAAGGAGATATGGGAGTTAACTTGTATTTCACATTAGTGTCTGGTCTTTTTTATTTCCATTATTTAACAGTTAATTGCAAGTACTGTCATGAACAATTAACGTATAATGTTTTATCTTAAATCAGTTGCTCAAACTGACAGCCACTAACCTCAAGGCAAAGCATTGACATCAGTGTGTAAGATTCTGCCGCACCCTGGTGTGTTTCGAATCACATCACTAGCAGCTACAATCCAGGCAACTAATTCCATGTCCGTTTTCATTGGAGTCTCGAACACAAGTGACTTTAGATATCTCCATAGAAAATAATCAAGGGGGGACATGTCAAATCCTGCATCAGAACTTCATAGACATCAAACTCTTTCTTGCAGGAAATAAATAATATAGTACATGTAAATTTGTATGCACATTGTAAATTGTTCAATGGAGCGTGAGGTAGGTTCGTTTTTATTTCTTGAATTCTATGATACTTTAGAACGAAAGGACGAAGTATTAAAACAATTTTTAATTTTTGTCTATTATTAACTATTATGGAAGACAAGTGCATCAGAATATTTTTTTTTAATTCTTAAATAATAGGGTATCTAATCCTAGTTTATTAATTCTATTTCATAGCTTCATAGCAAAGTTAATTAACCACTTAATTAAAATTTAATTAATAATTAAATAGAAAATATATAAAACTATTATTCTTCCAGTTATATGTATGCGAAACATGGACTCTTACTTTAAGGGAGGAAAGGAGATTACGAGTATTTGAGAATAAAGTTCTTAGGAAAGTTTGTGTACCAAAGAGAGATGAACAAACAGGTGAATGGAGAAGACTACATAACAGTGAACTACATGGTATTTATAAGAAGCCAGACATAATAAGAACAGTTAAGTCTCATAGACTGCGATGGGCAGGACATGTGGCACGAATGGGGAATGAAAGGCATGAATGGAAACTTCTTCTAGGAAAATCTGAGGGGAAATGTCCAGTTGGTAGACCAAGAATGAGATGGGAGAATAACATTAACCATGATTTGAAGGAAGTAGATTATACAGGGAATGATTGGAAAAACATTAGCTCAGGATAGGGATGTATGGATATCTTACGTCCGCGCGGCCATGAACCTACGGGTACAGTGAAAGTGAGTTAGTTAGTTAGTTATATTACATTATGTCCTGTTTAATTTTTTCACGCTCTTACAGAA
Source organism: Diploptera punctata (assembly GCA_030220185.1). Lineage (NCBI taxonomy): Eukaryota > Metazoa > Arthropoda > Insecta > Blattodea > Blaberidae > Diploptera > Diploptera punctata. Next base: position 17,722 of record JASPKZ010008890.1, read on the forward strand.
TCATCCTTTATATAGATGCTGTGTGTATATTTTATTGGCTATTTTGAAACTTTTTCAAGCATAATTGCATACATATTCCAGAAAGGTCATATAAATCCGGTTAAACTCAAATCAGACCAAGTTTAATTAATAGTCTTTATAAGCTGTAACTGGACTTTCATAAACCCTAAATTTCGACTGCAGTGTAATACTAATCAATTCTCTCAGCAAAATGCAAATGTAAACAGAATAGTATTTAGAGCATGTCAGACTATACATTAGTGAAATGATAATTGAACAATGCTCTACATTCATTGAATTTAATCAGATCAGCTGTTTTACTACATATGAGATTATCTGTAGTTAACAGGATTCACACATCAATGAAACAGCACGCTATGTGTATATATTCGAAATCAAATCAACGTGTTATTTAGAATGAGCGACGCTCAAAACCCCAAAACTGGGAATTTAAATAATCATTTTCATTACAATAGGTATCCAATAGGCCTATAAGGCAAGACAATTTATGAAAATAAGTAATTTCATGGAGAATGAACAAACCTGTTCTTATGGTTTGAAAACTTATAAAGTAATTTTTGAGAGAGGGTAAATGATTATAACTATTTTCCCCTTTCCATATTTAGTAAAAAACAATATTTGTTTTCATATTGTACATTGTAAGAATAAATGAAAACTCCAATTATAACAATTGTTTTCAATTTTAATATAATATATTAAGCAGTCTTAGTTGAATTGCCAGAAAGGAAATTACTATGTACTGTGTGTTTGTTCTCATAACCTTTTCAGTTCTGAAGAGGATGAAAAATAAAATTTTATTTTGTGTTGGTGTTATTTTGTGCGCAAGGTACTATTAAGAAAAAAGTCGATCTTAAACTCCAAATTTGGGGACTGAAAATTGATTTATTAGTTGTGAAGTAGCAAAATTATTCCATTTTTATAAAAATGAGCGACAAATTTGATGGGAGTTGACTGTTGATCATTTGTGATACAGAATGTTTCCATTAAGTTATTTATCATTTAAATAGTGCTGCCACCTAACCTTATTAGTTAAATAAATTGAAACTATGAGCATAAAGCACAGTTCTGTTGCATCATTAAAACAAGAAATGACAGCGATTTTGAGTTGTTCACAGAGCGATTTAAAAGAACTTCAAATATCAAGTTTTATATGTAAGGTATACTCAAATTAATCGAATAAAGGACGCAATTACATTGCAATGACACACACACACACAAGAAAAATAAGTGTTTGAATTGGATTCGCCTTGTGGTGTAATGGATAACACGCTGAGGAACAGACTCATAGTTCCGGGTTCAAATCCCGTCCAGGCATTTATTTTTCTTATCATGCCATATTAAGCTTGCATTGCTCAATGTTAAACATTTAATTATAACATCGATAAAGCGTCACTGCTATAAAGTAAAAATATTCTCTTTAATTTGCTTGCTTGTTATAGTCAGCTACTAGATGGCAGTGAAGACCGAGTTCTCGCGACATCTAGTAATAATGGAGAATATAATACATATATAAGAAAAATAAGTGTTTGAATTGGATTCGCCTTGTGATGTAATGGATAACACGCTGAGGTACAGACTCAGAGTTCCGGGTTCGAATCCCGTCCAGGCATTTATTTTTCCTATCATGCCATATATATATATAATTAAGTAAGTTGTGTTGTGTTTTCTGCGTCATGGATTCACGGTTGGCCTCTGGCCACTGATTCCGACGTTTGGGCATGATCCCCCCCCCCCACACACATATAGGCCTATATATAAATATATATATCCATAGTAATTCTGCCGGAGGGCAGGTCTTTCATTGCAATCATAGCATTTTCATTCTATACTTTGCAGCTTTACTAGGGAATTATAGGTGTGGTAGCTTCCCGTTGCTTTCCACATCGGTGAAGGATGATGATGATAATGATAAGGCTGATGATGATGGCCAGATATATATATATGTTATATTGTAGATTTTCGCGGATATAAGTATGATTAAGAAAGTTTTCTTGGGTTTTCCGCGTCATAGATTCAAGGTCGGCTTGGAATCAGTGGCTAGAGGCCGATCTTGAATCCATGACGCGGAAAATCCAAGTAAACTTTTCTTAATCAGCTTTAGCGCTTTATCTGCAGCATATCATTCAGCGGGCAATAAAGCGCTCTAGCGGACTTGTAGCTATTGCACCGAAGTAAAAGTAAGCTACAGATAGACGAAACCGCTGCATCCATTGGGACTGGCTGGTTCGTTCAGTTTAAACATGGCGTCTTTGTCTATAAAAATTTATGTTTGATGTACACATTTTGTATTATTTACGTCTGAACATTAATATATGAGTTATTCGAGGTGGTTAACCCTTTTAGACGAACATAAGTGATATATTAAGTAAAACTAAAGACAAATTATATCCCCAGATGATTCATTCGCTAATACTTGGTTCAAAGTTAATTATAATTTTTAATTTCGAGATATATATAAAATAAATTAGAATCTTGTGATTGTGTTCATGGGGTCATTTCTGGAAGTGCTACAGTGGTTGTCGAATCAATTTTCTCTACAGATAAAACGAACATTTGTACTCTTCTTTAAATGTGTACCACAATAAGAAAATTGTGTAATGGACAAAGAGATGAACTGTGTATCTTATGTTCGCAATCTTTTCTGAATAAAGAGCTGTGTGAAGTATCGGCCATAACTTGAATTGAAATATTACAATATTCTAGATTTCTTATCTATATTTGACCAGTGAAGATACAAATACTCAGTGTGATGTGCATGAATAAAATTAAATTACAGCTAGAGTTGGTTAATGTATTAACAGAAAAATTTGCACTCAACATAGGATTTTAATCACAGCTGATCCATTATTATTTAATCTCCAACTTTATATACTATGTCCTATCATTGAGATACTGAGAGCCATTACTTGAACCAAGTATGAATAATTTTCACTTCAATTCCCAATTTATCGTAAAATTAAACGTGGTCTTATATCTTTTAATTCAAATGAATGTAGTCTCTCTTATGGGATATTGCTATTCACTGTATACTACCAGTAATCTTGGTGGTAAATGTTTTTCATATATTATAAATGATTCAGTGATATACTATTTAGTGTGAACTTAACTTTACCAAGAAAGTGGCATTGCTAATGTTAGAGATTATATTAAATAATGTCTCTAAGTATGGTGAGTGAGAGGTTATCTATAATTAACTGCTGTTATGAAAGAAAATTTAATATATATATGGTTGAATATTACAATTTTTTTTTGTTTTATTTTAGCCATAAAGATTATGGTAGTTACTCTTATAAGTAATTAATATTTTCAGATGATGCAAAAAAATTAATTAATCAATTATTAACAAAACTGCATTTAAATTATTATAAATTGACATTCTTCTTTGTTTTTATTCCTATTCCACAAATTTAAAATAAAGATGAAGTATGTTTGAGATTGAAAAATTACAATGATGCCTTCCTTTATACAATAAAATTGTTTGGTTGCCGTACTTAGGCCATGTCTTGCACTACTTACATTCATTTTCCACATATGCCTATATTTCCTGTGTTTTCTAATGTAACCCCTAATCCTCATAGATTTAAATATAGGCATAAATGTTTCAAATGTTATGTAAGAAATTACATGAATAAAATGGCTGAACAATTGAATAAAATTTGCCTTACAGCCCACCTGGCAATACTTTTAGTGTGGTTATTAAATATATATGGTATGTTATGATGAAGGAGCAAGATATGCATCACATAGGGAATTCGCAGGAGAATAAAATAATATCAAGTTGTATCCAAATCAGGGTCAGATTGAGAGATTAGATTAAGCCCCTATATTTATAGAGGTCTGTAATTAACAAGGGTGCAGGCTGACTACATCTGATGAACGAAATGGATAAGATGAAAATGGGGAAAGGGAAAGGAGGAATGAAATTCTGGTAGGGGAAAATGGGAGAAACCCTGAAAGAACCTGCCGTAGCTCCGTTTCCTCCAGTACAGCATCCACATATAGTGACCGAGACTAATAAAGTTAAAAAAGCTACTCTTACTAAAACACAAATTAATAAGATTAAACTAATAATAAATATTATAAATAAGGTTCTCGAGAAACGAGCGGTGAGAGGCGAGCGTCTAATTACTTGCGTCACGGAGCGGCCTGATATATTAATAATAAAAAAAATACAATTTTTCTCGTTATAATAATATTTTATTTAAAATTATCTATTCGTCAATTTCATAAATTACATACATTAAAATAAATCGTAAAATCTGAATAACTCTATTAGCATTATGATTAATTTCAATAGCATCGCGTAGTAATATGAGTAATGAGCCAATGAACAAATTGAAATTTGGCGGTATAGCTGCATGCAGCGGTTCATTCAACAAATTGCTTAAATTTCCGCTGCAAATGGCAGCCATTTTTGCTAAAGCGCTACAGCGCTTTATTGCCCGCTGAATGCGCCCATATATAGTTTAGAGACTCGGGTTCAAATCCTGACTCAAGCATTCATTTTCTTTTGATTATATATATATATATATATATATATATATATATATATAATGATATGAAAAGAAAAAATGAATGCTTGAGTCGGGATTTGAACTCGAGTCTCTAAAGTCTGTACATTTAGCGCTCTAACCAACTGAGCTACCCAAGAATTCCAAGACAAGCATACAATTTTCTTATACATGTAGTATTCTCAATTCATACAAGAGGTAGCGGAAATTTGATCCAACTCCCATCTAGCGGCTAACATAACAGTTAAGCAAATTTTTTAAGAGAATATTTACTTTATAGCAGTAACGCTTGTATATATATAAATTTATAATATATATATATATATATATATATGCCTTCATTGCCAAATGTCAAAAATATAGTTATAACATCGATATATATATATATATATATATATATATATATATATCAAAATATTGATATAGCAATACTTACTGAAACAAGAAAGAAGTTGAAAGGAACAAAAGATATTGGTAATTATATACTAATATAATCCACCGCTGTGGTCTCGAGGTAGCGTGCTGCCTTGTCACGCAGCGGGCCCGGGTTCGATCCCCGGTCGGGGCAGATTTTCTGGGTGAGGTTTTTATCGGGGTTTTTCCTCACCTGTAAGACAAATGTCAGGAAAACTTTAAGGCCCAAACGGTCCCTGAAATCATATGGCCATCATCATCATCTTCCTCACCCTTATCATCATCATAGTCATCCTTCACCGGTGTGGAAAGCAACGGGAAGCTACCACACCTACAATTCCCTGGTAAAGCTGCAAGCATAGCATGAAAATGCTATAATTGCAGTGAAGGACCTGCCTTCGGGCAGAATTACTATGGGATGGATACTAATATACAGTGGAGTACCTCAAGATAGAAGAGCTTGCAGTGGTGTAGCTATACTAATTAATAGCAAATGGAGATAAAAAATAATAAGCTACAAATATGTGGATGAAAGAATAATAACAGTAAGGTTGAAAATAGATCGGAATTACTTAAACATTGTAGGAGTGCATGCACCAGAAGAAGGGAAAATTGAAGGCACTGTTATTTTCTATGATAAATTACAACAACAAATAAATGGTATTAAAAAACACAGAAAGTATCATCTTAGGAGGTGACTTAAATGCCAGAGTTGGTAATCTCCCAATCCCAGGAATAGTAGGTATGTTTGGAGAAGATGTAATAAATAGAAACGGGGAAGAACTTCGACAATTTGCTACCTATAATAAACTAAAAATCACGAATACTTTCTATAGGAAAAAGGACATACACAAGTATACATGGTGCGCTAGAAACCAAAGATCTTTAATAGATTACATAATGATTAATGATAGACTCAGGAATCAAATACAAGATGTAAGAGTATACAGAGGATGTGACATATATACAGACCACTATCTATTGGTAGCCACGATACTTATAATAGCCAAATGGAAAAAACCGAAAACTCAAGAAAGAATAAAAGAAGAGGTTTTTAAAGTATAACTTCTAGAAGAAGAAAGCATAAGACAATTATACCAAAAGAGGCTACATGAACACTTAGAAAGAAAAGCAATTAATGATAATCTAAATGAAGAGTGGGAAAATATGAAAACATGTATTATAAATGCTGCAAATGAAGCTATAGGAAAGAAGAAAAATATTCGCAACAAAAGAGGATTAAAGATATGGAATGACGAAATAGAGGAGGCTGTGCGAGACAAAAAATTAGCTTATTTAGAGTACTTACAAAAGAAAACTGAAGAATCTAGAACTATATATAAACAAAAAAGAAATCGAGCAAAACAAATAACTCGAACAGCTCATAAAGATTCCTGGGAAAGATTTATTTCCAAAATAGAGCACGATGTACATGGCAGACAATCGTTAGCATTTAAAGTAATGAAACAATTAAATACAACAGAAAAAGATACTGCAAAACTAAATACCATTGATCTGAAGACATGGGAGAATCACTACAGAGAATTATGGTGTAACGAAGAAGAATTAGTTATAAAACGCCCTTCTGAAAGTGAAAATAAATCAGAAATAGACAGAATTACTCTAAGCGAAATGAGAGAGGCATTGAAAGAAATGAAAAATAGAAAAGCACCAGGTATAGATGGTATAAACAATGAACTGATAAAGTATGCAGGTTTATTTGCAGAAATAAGATTATTAAACTTAATAAACGAATGTTGGAAGACATGTAAAATACCTGAAAATTGGAAGATAGGTGAAGTCATATCCCTCTTCAAAAAAGGAAATAGATTAGATAGTAAAAATTATAGAGGTATCAGCTTATTGAACTCCACTTATAAATTATATGCAAAAATAATAAATAATAGATTGAAGAAGATATCTGACACACTCTTAGAAGAAGAACAAGCAGGGTTCAGAAAAGGAAGATCCTGTAGTGATAATGTGTTTATTATAAAGAGACTAATTGAAAAGAGAAGAGAATTTAACCTGCCAACATATTTGTTGTTCATTGATTTTGAAAAGGCCTTTGACAGAGTAAATAGATCTATACTATGGGAAATAATGAAGGAACGAGGATATCCACACCATCTAATAAAATCAGTCCAAGGCTTATATGAAGAAACTAAAGTAGTGATAAAAACTGATGGAAAAAGGTCAGAAGAAATTTTAATAAATCAAGGAGTTAGACAAGGGTGTAGTCTATCGCCCACTCTTTTTAATATACATATATATATATATATATATATCGACGACATTATGAAACAATGGAAAATTATAATGGACAAAGACCTTAGATTGAACAATAACTCAAGTATTAATAACTTACTTTTCGCCGATGATTTAGTCTTACTACACCATGATGAAGATCTGTTACAATTGGCTGCTTACAAACTAAATGCAATATGTAGCGATTATAATTTTAAAATTTCAATAAGTAAAACAAAAGTAATGGCATTTTGTGGAAGAAATACTCTGCGTGCAAAAATAGTAATTAGAGACGAAATTATTGAACAAGTATCCCACTTTAAATATTTAGGATGTGACATCAGCTATGGGTATGATAAAGATATTGAACACAAAACACATCAGTTTCAAGCTATTTGTGGTACAATAAATAGAACATTGAATAATAAAGCCCATAAACAAACAAAATTAAAATTTTATAAAACAATGGCTGTCCCTGTCCTTTTGTATGGGAGTGAATCTTGGATTACCACTACCAAACAAGAAAGTAAAATCCAAGCAGCCGAGATGAAATTTTTAAGAAGAGTAAAAGGCTGCACTAGAATGGACCAGATAAGAAACGAGGATATCCGTGAAGAACTGCAGATCTACTCCATAAAAGAAAAGATATTTAACAACAAGATACAGTGGAAAGAACATGTAGAAAGAATGGAAGAAAGTAGATTACCAAATAAAATCTTCCATTATTTTCCAAGAGGAAGAAGAGATTTCGGACGTCCTCGGAAGAGATGGTCTTAGATCTATTAGTGAAGACGGAACAGGCAACTCTTGCCTAAACCAGGAAGTGAAGAAGAAGATATATATATGCATACTGTAAGGTAAATAGAGAGAGGGGGAGAAAGAAGATTGCATCACAAAGACTTTGTCATCCAACATCTCTCAAAAAACGGTAAACAAAAAACATTTATTTAATTATTTACTTATTTAAATGCAGAGGCGTTTGACACTTGTCATTATCCAACAATGACTGGACAAAACAAACAATAATAACAATAACAAGAATGATTATAAAAAGTTCATCATCTCTTCCTGGTTTCCCAGTATCTGTTCACGAAATTACTGGTTGTTAGTGATGTGTAAGTTCGGATGTGATCAGCATTCATATCTTCCATAGTGTTGCAGAGGATACATTGTTGAGTTGGTAGAAGACCGAGGGGATGGAGGTGTTTACCTACGCAGTCGTATCCTTTTGCAGTAACGAATAATTCAACGGTTACCATTATAGGCCATTCTGGGAGTGTAATTTAGTTTTGATGGATACTTTCCAAGGTTTTTAAACTAAAAACATAGCCTATAAAACTTATTTTAAGGAAGGACAAAAGATTACGTTTATTGGAGAACAAAGTTCTTAGGAATGGAGATGATTGCCTAACTGTGAGCTATATGGCCTTTATCGGAAACCAGATATCTAATAAGAATAATTTGACAGAAGCGATGGGTTGGACATGTGGACGAATGAGGATTGAGAGGCATGGCAACTCCTTGTAGGAAAACCAGAGAGAAAGGGTCCAATACATAGGCCAATGATGATGTGGGAGAATAAAATTATACAGAGGATGATTGGAAAACATTAGCTAAGGATAGGAATATAAGGAGAGCTTATGTCCGCACGGTCATTAACCTCGGGATCGATAGTTCCAGTGAGTTATTTTTTAGTTTATTAGCTGGAGGGAGAATATTCTTGAAGCGAGATTTTGTTTAAGTACGCCCATCCTTTCTTTCTTTGTGTATGTTATGCTTGCCGTTGGTACATAATATCCTCCACACATATCAATGGGAAGTATAAAATTATTTAGTGTGAATGCAGCTGTACAGTAAGCAATCGCACTCCAAAATTTCAAAATCTCCTGAATGGGATGTCTTTCCACACACACACATACACGATTTAAACCCGAGTCTCTAAACTCTTTACGTTTAGCGCTCTAACCAACTGAGCCACTCAACTATTCCAACACAGACATACATTGAGAATACTACATATATAAGAAAAATGTATATTTGTGTTGGAATATTTGAGGGACTCAGTTGGTTATAGCGCTAAACGTATAGAGTTTAGAGACTCGGGTTCAAATCCCGACTCAAGCATTCATTTTTCTTTTCATATCATATTTGCCTTCATTGCCAAGTGTGAACAATATAGTTATAACACCTACATATATATATGACATGAAAATAAAAATAAACGCCTGAACCGGGATTTGAACCCAGGACCTCTAACTTGATGCGTTAGTGCGCTACCAGTTACGCTATCCAGGCATCTTAGTACAAACATTTATTTTTCCTTTATATATATATATATATATATATATATATATATTAGCTAATACCAGGCGTGCGCTGCTACACCTTAATAAATGTTAATGTGTTTTACCACCAGCCGTGCGTTGTTATAGGTACTCTACTTTTTTATGGAGTTTTTTTAGATGTTCAATTCTCTATGCATCAATTTGTGTATTTGTTATGGTTCAGGCAGCGTAAGCCATTTATGCGTCAAAATAGGGACTTTATTTCACGTTTTTCACTACAAAGGGTGATTTTTAGGGGTGAAGTGGTTGAGTATTACAACTCTCTTATAGCCTATGTTCATCCCGGAATCTCCTGAACATTTTTCAAAAAGCTCCATATCAATCGGATGAACGGTATGGCAGAGCACGCTTGCCCGGGAATCTGCTTATCCCGATCTTCTTGGTATAAAAAAACTCAAATCGCGACAGGCCTAGAAGGCATTTGGCTGACCTGTCGGCTGTTGGCCTCACATCCACATGTGTTAATCACAGAGGTAGACGATCATCTAGCCAGTGTAGGGTGGCATGTGGTCAGCATCTCGGATCCTCCAGCCGTTATAGCTGGTATTCTCAACCTGGAGTCACTACTTATTGTAGCTACCCAAATGCCTCACGATGCTGGGTGGGCACCGCACAGTGGACCAGATACGAAAGTTAGGTGGAAAAAAGTTGTTTACTAACTCTCACCAATTCATCTTTCATCGCTCTAAAATTATTGCCAGATGACTGTTCTTCACTTATCTGCAAAGGAGGGTAGAATTCTAAAATATATGTAGACAATATAAACATCGGAAGTTTCCGATAGTTAAGAACTCATCTGGTCCGCATCCCAGTTGTGTACCGAGCTGTAGAAATAAATACTTTTGCATTAAAGTTCAGTGAGTTATTCTTATTCTATATGGATACTTTACCTCGAGGTTTTTACTTTCCATTGATATATTTAACATGTTTCTCTACAACCAGATATTGTGTTAAATATACGTGGAATTATACCTTCGAAACACTAAAAAAATTACACAATTGTTTTACTTTAAATTGAGCTACGAAAAAAAGAGTTCTGAACAGTAGTACAAATTTTAGTTAGAATATAGAGTGATTTATGGACTTCAATTCCCGCACAATAACATGTGTGCAAATTATTGCGTTTTTTGTAATTAGCTTTTTTATTAGAGGAGGCGGTCGGCAGCTGAGGCCTATCTTCGCGCATAGATAATTGTTTGATTTAATATATGAAGATAAGTGATCGATAGAGGCAATAAGTGATCCTCTATTAATAAAATTGACTTAGGGAATGTTCGGAGAATGTTTTTAAAAAATTGAAAACATTTTTTTAAAAGCAATTTTCTAGAACATAGGAAGTTGTGCAGGAGAAAAAAGTTAGAAAGTTAGATTTCTACTGAAATATTCTGATTGACTAAAAGTAAATGTAAACTTTCCCGTTATTAAGAATTTAGAACACTGATAGTCGTTGGAAAATCCTGTTCCATCTGCTTATGGAATTGTAAGACCCAAAATATATTTCGAAGAGGTTGGAATAAAAATAATGTCTTATTTCTGCTGAAATGTCTGGAAAGGTAGCATAAAAAAGTTGCTTACTTAGAAGCATTATAGAGTGGACAAAATATCACAACCTCTCTTTCTGACACCTAGTCTCATGTTAATATATCGACATATTGATATTTTATTGTCAGAAAAGACAATGCTTCGTCCGACATAGAAGATAGGGGAGTTGAGCGGGGTGATTTGTAATGTTTATTATTATTTTGAAGCTATTTTTGTGGTTTTATGAGTAATGTCTTCAAAACATCAGCAGTATCCCGTTTACCATGTGACCAAAGTGATATTTCTGTTGCAAGAGCAAGTTCAACGCGATAGAATTCCTGCTTAAGTGAACATTTCTTCGAAAGTTATTTGGGTCTTCTAATTCCATAAACAGATGGAACAGGATTTTCCAACGACTGTCATTGTTCTAAATTAATTCTTCATAACGGGAAAGTTAACATCCACTCCTAGCCAATCAGAATATTTCATTAGACTTTTTTTTTCTCGCGCGCAACTTCGTACGTCTGAGAAAACCCCTTTTCAAAAAAAATATTTATTTTTAATAGTATTTAAAACTTTCTGCTAACATCCCCCTACCCCTAATTTGTTTGCTAAAAGATAACTTATTGCCTCTATCTAACATTTTTTTCCATATTAAATCAAACAATTATTCTCTGCGCGCAACGGTAGGATTCAGTTGCTGGCTACCTCATGTAATGAGAAAGTTAATTAAAAAACGCAATAATTTGCACACATGTTATTGTGCGGGATAAGTCCATAAATTATATATTATAACTAAAATCTGTACTACTGTTCAGAACTGTTTTCTTTGTAGCTCAATTTAAAATAAGATGATTGTGTAAATTTTTTAGTGCATGGAAGGTATGATTCCACATGTATTTAACATAAAATCTGGTGGTTATATAGAAATACATTAAATATATCAATAAAATTACAAACCTTGAGCCGAAGTATGCATATAGAATAAGAAGAATAGCTCACTGGACTTGAACACACAACGCTAATAACACAACTGGGATATAGACCAGATGAGTTCTTAATCATCGGCAACTTCCGATGTTTACATTGTCTTCATGATCATTAGAATTGTACCCTCCTTTGCAGATAAGTTAAGAACCGTCATATAACAATTATATTAGAGTGAAAAAAAAGATAAATTGATGAGGGTGAGTGAAAATAGTTTTTTTTTCAGCTAGATTACATTTCTGGCCCACTGTCCACCGGCCCCATACTGCCCGAAATTACATGAGAAAAACTTCTTCCTCCATGGAGACTCGAACCAGCATAAGTCCCGTAGTTCTGCGCCAAGACTTCTTGCCTTAACCACTCGGCTACAACGCGGGACTTTTGGTATAAATGAAAGATAAAAATGGTTATTGTGAGTTATCCGTAAGAGATAAACATATGCTGTCGCGGACTTTTTTGTAGAGCTTTTTGAGATATTCAATTCTGTGTACATTAATTTTGCGTATTTCTTATGGTTTAGGCAGCGTAAGGCATTTAAGCGTCCAAAGAGCTACTTTTTTCCCATTAGAATTGTACCCTCCTTTGCAGATGAGTTAAGAACCATCATATAACAATTATATTAGAGTGAAAAAAAAAAGAAGATAAATTGATGAGGGTGAGTGAAAATAGTATTTTTCCAGCTAGATTTCATTTCTGTCCCACTGTGCACCGGTCCCATACTGGCCGAAATTCCATGAGAAAAAATGTTCCCCCCATGGAGACTCGAACCAGCGCAAGTCCCATAACTGCGCCAAGACTTTATGCCTTAACCACTCGGCTACGGCGCGGGACACTTGGTATTAATAATAAAGATGAAAGGTTCACCCGAATGGGTATAATTCTCATGGTATCAATGAAGACTAAAATGGTTATTGTATCGCGGACTTTTTTGTAGAGCTTTTTGAGATATTCAATTCTGTGTACATTAATTTTGTGTATTTCTTATGGTTTAGGCAGCGTAAACCATATAAGAGTCCAAAGAGGTACTTTTTTCACGTTTCCCACTACAAAGGGCGATTTTTAAGGGTGTAGGAGTTGAGTATCACAACTCTCTTAGAGCCTATGTTCATCCCGGGAATCTCCTGAACATTTTGCAAAAAAACCCCTTCTCAATCGGATCAACGTTATGGCCGCGCATAAAGTACGAACAAACAAACAAACATAAATTTTCATATATAAGATATATTCTCTATCATGATAGATTGCGGGAACTCGGTCTTACTGCCCTCACATGGCTACTATAAGTATGTGGCTACTATAAATAGCCATGAGAGGGAAGTCAGACCGAATTCCCGCTACCTCTCATGATAGAGAATATATATAAAAAAATAAATGTTTGTGCTAGGATGCCTGGATAGCGTAACTGGTAGCGCACTAACGTATCAAGTTAGAGGTCCTGGGTTCAAATCCCGGCTCAGGCTAAATTTCAAAGTTTAATTATAACATCAAAATATATATTTATATAAAGGAGTAAATGGAAGGGAGAGAGGTAGAGAGAATGTGATATTGTCGTTATTTGCTTATATGAGTGTATATGTGTATGTGTAAAAACGTAAATCGATTTAATTAAATGTCAAAATGGAAATAAATAAACTTTACTGCTATAAGGTATTTAAATGCTTACTTGCTATAGAAGCCATGAGGTAGCAGTCCCGCTGTATATAATGATAGAGAATTATATATATAAGGAAGAAAAATAAATGTTTGTGCTAGGATGCCAGAGTGGAGTAGTTGGCATGCCACTAACCGATTATTAAAATTATTTATAACTAATATAATCATTATATAAATTACAACAGCTAAAATTATAATAATAATTATTGTTAGAGGTATCGGATTCAAATCTAGGTTCAGGCGTTTATTTTTCTTGTAATGTCATGTTTTGCCTTCATTGCTAAAAGGTAAAATTTATTGACATCTATATATATATATATATATATATATATATATACTTATTGTGAGTATGGATTATTCTAAATATTTAATCACAATAATATATTTAAGTTGTTCATGTCTATCATTGCCATATTTATAAATAAAGCTTTCCAAATTAATAAGTTGTCAAGCTGACAAGGCATACCACATAGTTTTGATTTTATATATTTTTTGTTGATTTGTAAAAAATATTTTAAAAAACTGTATAAATTAATTTAAACATTATGAATTTAAAAATAGTATTTTAAAATATCGATTTTTCTATTAGATTCATAAAATACTTGATGCCCTTGTTGTGTATGAATATTTAAGAAACTGTTGAGATTTTGAATTCTCAATGAATGAATTAATATTGTAATATCAATATTTCTATTAGTCCAATTGTGTTTTGGTATATATTGAAACAAGCAATTGTAACTGTATTTTATTTGAAATATACCAAGATATCAAGTAATAGTCAAAGAACATATAGAAGTCACACGATTTTCTAATATTCTCTCTCAGAAATAATGTGAGATTATTATTTGAATAGTCAGGCAATAAACATGCCTCTACCATAATGACAAGATTTAATCCTCAATAGTGTGAAGCGAGCACTATTTAAAAATATAACGATTGATACGTATATACATAATCACCGAAATCCATAAATACATTCAAATGCTTAAAAGAAGTTACGCCAAACAAGAGTGCTCGCTAATAAACCATCAACATAATACATTGTCCCGATAGAGTCATAAATTAACTCTAAGCGAATAATATATAATAGCATCCAAGTGAAAAATACAACGCCTAGTGACCAATTAATTGATCAAAGTGAACTGCATATAATTACATCAAATTTAAACTACATTTAAAATATAACTACATAAAGAAAATTATATTAGTCAACCAGTAATTAATTCAAACCATCACGTTCATCGGAAGATTCAATTGGATATAAAGATAATATTCCTATATTTTAATGAAGCATCCACGCCGTGTTCTCGAGATAGCGCGCTGCCTTCTCACGCAGCGGCCAGGGTTCGATATCCGGTCGGATAAGTTTCTTGGTTAAGGTTTTTTCGGGGTTTTCCCTTACTTTTATGATAGATATCAGGAAACGTTAAGGCCCATACGGTCCCCGAACATCATATGGCCATCATAATCATCATCATTCTTATTCGCCTAAGATTAAGTTTAGGATTAAGGACTCTTTTGGCGCACCACTAACGTCATCACCCATCATATCATCGGGGCAGTCAAAACCCCGCCTTCCAGGCGCCTCAATTCTCAGAAGTGGGTTAAAATTACGCCAATGACATGATAGAACACCAGAAATGTCGAAATGACAATCTGGGGCAATAAAGAAAACAGGCCTATATATTTTAAAAAGGTTGAAGTGAATTAATTATTATTTTTAGTGAGTTTTAATTCAATTCAGCACAATTTCCTCATGTTCTGCCTAAGAAGAGAGTGGACGCAGGCCTACTTGAAATTATATGGTCACCACAATCGCGGGGCTTCGAATATTTAAAGATAAACACTTAACTTCCTTTTACACCATATATTAAATATATTAATTATTATCATACATCTATTATGTTTTTTTCAAATGCCCCAGGTTGTCTTTCGACATTCCTGGTATTCTCTCCTGGCATGGCGTACTTGTAGCCCACTTCTGAGGTTGGGCGCCTGGAAGGCGGAGTTACGTTGCCCCGATGAAATGATGGGTGATGATGATGATAGTGGTGCGCCAGGAGAGTCCCTAATCCTAAGCTTAATCTAAGATGAATATGAATGATGATGATTGTGATGGCCATATGATTTCGCGGACCGTTTGGGCTTTAAAGTTTCCCTCACATTTGTCTTACAGGTGAGGAAAAACCCTGATAAAAACCTCACCCAGAAAAGCTGTCCGGACCGGGGATCGAACCCGGGCCCGCTGCGTGACAAGGCAGCACGCTACCTCGAGACTACAGCGGTGGACTCATTCATCTATTATTAAATGTTAAATTAGACTTCTTCATTTTATGTAGGCCTAATTGTATAAATCTTTATTTTTAATTTGAATATAATGAGTTGGCAAATGTAATTGATTGAATTCCAAATAGTGTCATATGTAGGGATACTGCGTCATTCCTCTATGATCGGAACAAAACATGGAACAAAACTCATGATTTGTGAATGTAAGTCTATAATGTTACTTAGGAAAAGTACAAGAATCAAATTATAACTTTCTTAGGAAAGCTACAAAAATATGAGATGTAATTTTCTGGTATATTTTGTAACAAGATGTCTGTACGACATATTTGTTTGCATGATGAAATGTCTATGCAACGAACTTGTAGTATAAGTCACTTTCTCGTAAATGAAAAATCCTAAATTCCTCATCCATCCAAGTGACAACGAACAATCTTAAGAAAGTGGGTTATAACCAGTGGACGGTAAAAACAAGAAATATCATCCAACAACATCTCTCCGTCCACCAAGGTAAGTGCCTTTAATTATTTAACACTGCTACAATACACGATTTAATCAAGTTCACTGAGACGTAAATAGCGTTTAAGACCTTTCTGAAGATCCTGGATTGAAATATTACGATACAGATTCCCATCGTTGTCAAAGCAGATATTAAGTTAAATGTTTATCATAAGTAATGCCACGAGTGACTTCCAAATTATCGATAAATTCACGACTCACGAAGTGAGGAGTTAATTTATCTAGAGAATTCGGAAATCAAGAGTGGCATTTGTTAGGACTATTTGACGAATAAAATTAAACTGTTTACTCACAAATCATTATTTAACTATAGTTATTTTAAAATATTTATATATTTAATGTAAACGGCGATGTCTGAAAACAAATCAGAAATGTGAGGTTATGTTCATTCTCTGCACCTTGATCATATTATTTATTGCCAAATAAGATCGCAATATTGTAAGAGTGCACCCAAGTGGAGAAATAATGAAACAAATCAAACTATATATCATAATCAACATTACGGGTTATTCATTAATTTTTTTAGTAAACAACTCATTAAAATCAAGGAATCTTTTCATTATTTGCTATATTCAATGTATTTGTTGGAGAAAAATAATTCTTTGACCTGTTCAGAACATTAAAAAGGAGGAGCTTCCTTTATCAGAAAAGCATGAGCTGATAAAGAGATATCGATAAAGAGCGAGGTGAAACACGACTCTCATTGGTTGTAAAACAACATTCATTAAAACGTGATTGGTCATTGACTAGCATTTGTGGCATGAGTTAAATAGTCATTTAAATTTTGACACGTTATATTCCATTAAATTAACAAACTTAAAGAATTGCATATCTACCTACAACATTAGAAATGCATATAATTCTGGTACACACCTAATTATTCTAAATGTGATAGTGATGAAATACTAGTGTATCAATAATAAGGAATTGGGTCTGGAAGACAATATCAATAAAATTAAATATGCGAACACAGGTAAAAATACATTACTATAGCCATCTCATTCAATTCTACACTCCTAATTAATTTTAATACTGAATAATGATATATAATTAAATATAAACAAATTTAACGCTGGTATCTCAAGTACATTTCGTTTGAGACACGGTCACAATTTTTTGTCTAAAAATCCGTCATATCCAAATAAATATCCATCCATCCATAGTAATTCTGCCCAAATCCAGGCATTTTACTGCAATCATAGCATTTTCATGCTATGCTTGCAGCTTTACTAGGGAATTGTAGGTGTGGTAGCTTCCAGTTGCTTTCCACACCGGTGAAAGATGATGATGATAATGATAAGTGATGATGATGATGGTCATATGATTTCGGGGACCGTTTGGGCCTTAAAGTTTTCCTGACATTTGTCTTACAGGTGAGGAAAAACCCCGATAAAAACCTCACCCAGAAGAACTGCCCCGACTGGGGATCGAGCCCGGGCCCGCTGCCTGACAAGGCAGCACGCTACCTCGAGACCACAGCGGTGGACAAATAAATATAATACTTTTGATATTAATATTAACTAACTAACTAACTCACTGGCACTATCGAACCCGTAGGTTCATGGCCGCATGGACATAAGCTCTGCATACATCCCTATCCTGAGTTAAAGTTTTCCAATCATTCCCTGTATAATGTACATCCCTCAAATCATAATTAATGCTATTCTCCATCTCATTCTTGGTCTACCAACTAGGAGTTTTCTCTCTGGTTTTCCTACAAGAAGATTTCATTCACGTCTTTCATTCCCCATTCGTGCCACATGTCCTGCCCATCGCAGTCTATGAGACTTAACTGTTCTTCCTATAAAGACTATGTACTTCACTGTTATGTAGTCTTCTCCATTCACCTGTCTGTTCATCTTTCTTTGGTCCAAAAATTATCCTAAGAACTTTATTATCAAATACTCGTAACCTCCTTTCCTCCCTTAAAGTAAAAGTCCTTGTTTCGCATCCATATCATAAAAAATAACTGGTAGAATAATAGTTCTATAGCTATATTTTCAGTTTAACGTTTTTTGAAAGGAGTTAGGACGTCAAGAGTCCCTGTAATGCATAATAGCATGCATTTGCATAATTGAGCCTATGTTTAAATTATTTGTGCATCTCATTCCTATTTGTGATAATTGTTCCTAGGTAGGCCTATTTGAATTCAGCCACTTCCTCAAAATTTCCCTCATTTGTCATCAGCTGTCCATTTCCTTTATATAATGTATTTCTATGTGTGGCCATATATTTAGTTTTATTCATATTTACTTCCAGTCCCAATTTCTTAGTGTTAGGCTACTTAATAATGTGTGCGTGAAGGCCTTTAGTATATCTTCGCTATCACCCAATAATTCTATATCATCAGCATAAACTAATAGCGTATTAAAACCATTGAGTTGTAGGCCTTCTTCATCCTCTAAAGATTTGATGGCATGCTCTAGTACAAAATTAAATAGTAGAGGAGATAGTGCATCTCCTTGCTTCAACCCATTGTGGATTTCAAAAGTATCCGTAAACTGTATTGACTCAGGCTTTCACGGCCGGAGTTGCTATGATGATCTTGAAGAAGATTTCCGGGCTGTATAGGCCGTGGTCTCCAGGCTTGAAATCTGAGACAACCCTTGAGGATGCCAGACGCAGTCTCTGGCGAAACGTCGGAGAACTTCAAGCCTCGAGACCACGGCCTACAGCCCGGAAATCTTCTTCAAGATCATTATCCGAAAAGTATTTTCATATACGCACCCTACTCTTTACGCCATTTAGACACATTCGTATAAGTCTAACTAACTTTTTTTAGGTATTCATAACTCCAGCAGGATACTATATAACTTGGGTTAAGCTTAGGATTAGGGACTCTCCTGGCGCACCATTATCATCATCATCACCCATCTTATCATTGGGGCAACGTAACCCCGCCTTCAAGGCGCCCCAACCTCAGAAGTGGGTTACAAGCACGCCATGCCAGGAGAGAAACCAGGAATGTCGAAAGACAAACCTGGGGCGTTTGAAAAAAAATTCATAATATAATAAAAATTAAAATCAGCCGATATCGGAAAACACATTTCAAACACAAAAATATAAACACACTAGTTACACAGGCCTGCGAATTTAACTTTTTTTCTGCGCCACAGGGTTTAACAGGTCTCTAAACCTAATTTTGGTGCAATTAATTCAAATGTGTTGACAGTTATTTCGTATTATGTGAGGTTTTTTGTCATGTTGAAATTAACTTTCTGCAATAACATGTAATAGCCATAATCCTTTAAATTGCTGTAAAAACTAGAGATGCATGATACAGTATCAATTGTGCAGTTAAAACAGTTTACAATAAATGAAAAAACTACTAACATACCTTAAGATCCCTATTTTCTCTTCAGCTTAGCAAGAAATTAACGGTGAGTTGTTGATGTTAGTGTAAATGTTATGGATTTTCTCTTACCAAACCAAACGACAGTAGGCAATATTCGAGACATCCCATCGACCCTGGTACTCTTTTCTATCTCTTTTCTGTCTTTATGGATTCTCTCGTCATGTTCTTCATTTAGTGCTCCTAAATATTCTGGGAAATGTTGTAGATGAAATCCCGAAGGAAGTGTAACTTCAAGTTCATATTACATCCTAGTGGCCTGAACTTTTCGAGCATGGTTTTTACAATATTTTCATATTGATCATCTTTAACATTACCCGGAAATTTCTCGATGACGTCATTGTACGATTCCCAAGCTTGTAGTTCCATGTCAGACATGCAGTTTTTAAAAGTAACATCTCTAATAAATTTGCGAATCTGTGACCATAAAAAAGTCTTCCCTCACTTTTGCTTCCGGCAGTAATGGATATATTTTAGCAATGTATTAGTAATAAGGGGCATTTCTGTCTAAACATTTAACATATTGTTTCATTAATCCTAGTTTTATGTGCAAAGGAGGTAGCAATATTTTTTCAGCGTCAGCTGATGGGCGATTTATTAGATTTTTGTCCCTGGGACCAGTTCTTTTCTTTTCGGCCAATTAGAAACTTTCCCTGGCTCGAGAGTCCCATTGGTACGAAAAACACGGAAATTTCGTGTGCCCTCCTTGTTGCCTCAATAAAATACCACTCACCTTAAGGTTACATCACACGTACCACTTGTGTTCAATATATTTTTTCTTGAATAGTACACATGGTTGTATATGTTTCTTTCATGTGCACTGACTGAATTACTGGAACTGATGCTAATTTATTCCCATTATGCAGAAGAATGCCCTTTAATGCAAAGTGGTGAAAACGCCCCACAGCATTTTCCCTAACTCCTGAGGGAAAAACTTGAGAAATATCGGGATCATGCAGTAGGGAGAAGAGTAGGAAACTTCCCACAACATTTTCTCCAACTCTCGTGGGAAAACTTGGAGAAAAAAAAAAAGATATCGTCCAATGGGAGAGGAGAAGGAAACGCCCCACAACGTTTTCCCCGATTCCCGAGGGGAAATATTGAAAAATCGGGATTCTTCAGTAGGAGAAGAGGAGAAAACGTCCCACATTTTCCCCGACTCCCGAGGGAAATACCTGAAGAATATCGGGATCCTCTAGTGGGAGAAGAGGAGAAAACGTTCCATAACATTTTCCACGACTCCCGAGGGAAAAAAAACTTGAAAAAATCTGGATCCTCCAGTGGGAGAAGAGGAGAAATCTTTCCACAATATTTTCCCCTACTCCCGAGGGAAACCCTGAATAATATCGGGATCCTGCAGCGTGAGAGAAGTTAGAGCGTATCGCAGTTTGTTCTCCCACAGTCCAAAGTTCTGACTGAAGAATTCTGGACTCTTGTGGACAAGAGGTTAAAATGTTGTAATAGACGCCTAAAGCCTTCACAATAACCGGGATACTTCCACATCACTAGTGTACAGTATGCGCAATACCGAGTTATTTTCCTAATATTTTACATGTGTCAACGCTATACATTAATGTCTACAACTATAATTATGTTGAAATCATTTGTTGAACTTCCGTATAACAGTAATCACATATCAGTATTATAGGTATCATTAGGTCCGTGAATAATTTTAAGCAACTGTAAACTATATATTCAGTAGGTGAACTGTCAGTTCTGTCTGTATATAAACTTAATGTTGATAATTGTAAATAGTAACTTGAACTCTTGTAATATAGTGTGTAGTTAGATTTAATTGTGTAACTTTATCATAAGTAATGCCACGAGTGATTTCCAATTTATCTAGAGAATTTGGAAATCAAGAGTGGCATTTGTTAGGACTATTTAACGAATAAAATTAAGCTGTTTACTCACAAATCATTGTTTAACTATAGTTATTTTTTAAGTATTTATATATTTAATGTAAACGGCGATGTTTGAAAACAAATCAGAAATGTGAGGTTATGTTCATTCACTGCACCTTGATCATATTATTTATTGCCAAATAAGATCGCAATATTGTAAGAGTGCACCCAAGTGGAGAAATAATGAAACACATCAAACTATATATCATAATCAACATTATGGGTTATCCATTTATTTTTTAGTAAACAACTCAGTAAAATCACGGAATCTTTTCATTATTTGCTATATTCAATGTATTTGTTGGAGAAAAATAATGTTTTGACCTGTTCACAACATTAAAAAGGAGGAGCTTTTTTTTATCAGAAAAGCAGGAGCTGATAAAGAGAAATCGATAATGAGCGAGGTGAAACACGACTGTGATTGGTTGTAAATAAAAAATAATTGCAACGTGATTGGTCATTGACTCCCATTTGGCGCATGAGTTAAATAGTCGTAGTTAATGCAACGTTGAATGTTTATCTTTAATGTTAGTTTAGCTTCTTTAATATATAAATATTATAAAAATAGTTTGAGTTTCATTGTATGATAAATGTCCACTGTCCTTACATTCTTGAGGTCGCACCGCGTTACCGAACGGTTTATGGCATGGTGTCTTGGTACAAAGCTAAGGGAGTTGCTCTGGATCGATCCTCTGTGCGAAGAAATTTTCTTGTGGAATTTCGGAGAGTATGCGACGGTCCCAACCCAACATCATGAGAAGTTTGGATAGCTACAATAAGTAGCGGCTCCAGGTTTAGAAAACCAGTTCTAACGTCTATGGGACCGTCATTTTGACCACATCACACCCATACTGGTGGATGATTGTTCACCACAGTGATTAATATGTGTGGATATGAGGCCAGCAGCTGGCTTGTAGGGCAAGGACCTTCTAGGGCTTTCGCGCGGTGCAGTTTAATGAGGAAGGCAAAGAGTGGTAGATCATTCCCCAGTAGTAACATGATTGCCGGATTATTCATTCGATCAATGGCTACTGATGGGTGTCCAATCATTTAAAAGGCACAGTATTTGCCTGCTCTCCCCTCCCAGTCAAATAAGACAACACAGGGGAGAGGAAGTGGCAACATAGTAAGGGAACGAATATAATCAACAGCATATTTTTTGCATATTTTCCGCGTGCATATTTAACTTGGGCGAGTAATATATATATATATATATATATATATATATATATACATATACATATAAATGACAATATGAGAAACAACTGGTATGAATATGTTAAAATAATGCCTACAGATAGAATCCCTCAGCTGTTATTAAAGTACATACCAATAGGACATAGAAATGTTGGACGCCAATTTACTAGATGGGAATCATTAAATCCCAGTTGATGTAAAAACAGATCAAAAGGGCCTAATTTCATTAAGTAGAAGGAGAAGATACACACATATATATATATATATATATATATATATATATATACATACATACATACATAGTATCCGATTTATCTCGACCACCCGGAGTATATTTGCACGTAAATACAAAATAAAAATTGTTTTGTACAAAAGCTATCAAACTATGAGGAAGAATTGACGGTTAGTGAATTTTGTAGCGTTATTTATTAACAAGATATAAATACTAAGGACAAGATATAAATAGAAATTTCAACATATTTGTGGAACAATCAGACGAACACTGAGGAACAAAGTTAGAAAGGAGATGCAGTTAAGATTTTACTCAACGATTGCACTACCAGTAGCGATGTATGGAAGTGAGACCTGGGTCCTGAAGGAAGAAGTAAAATTCTGGCAGCAGAAATGAGCTTCCTACGGGCTATGAAAGGTTGTACAAGAGAACATATTAGGAATGAGAATATTAGAGAGGAACTAAAAGTACAACCAATTCTTAAACAATTAGAAGAACGCAGAATCAATTAGATAGTGCATCTGCAAACAATGACAGATGATAGAATAGCAAAGATGGTATTGATGTATAATCTTGAAGGAGGAAGATGGTAGGAAGACGAAGAAAGTGCTAATAATGTCGTATGCAGATTTGAAATCAATGAAGAGGTGAAAAGTAATGATGTTATATTCCATAGTTTTCTCCAATATTTGACGAACTGAGTGTATTTGATCCCTTGTAGATTTGTTCCCTCTGAACCCACATTGGTACTGTCCTATAATTTTTTCTATATAGGGCTTCAGCCTTTCACATAATATTCTTGAAAATATCTTATTGGTTGTGTTCAAGAGTGATATTCCCCTAATAGTTTTCGCAACTTTGCATATAGCCCTTTTTTTTAAATAGGGCATATTATGTCATTTTCCAGTCATTGGGCATCCTTTCCGTTTGCCATACCAAGTTTATAATTTTGTGAACATATTTGTCAGATTTATACCTCCCATTTTAATGCACTCCCCCGGTATGTTGTTAGATTCAGGGGATCTATTATTCTTCAAACTCTTTATTGTTTGTCCAGTTTCTTCCTTTGTCGGTAAAGAGTCTTCTTCATTTTCATTATGGAGTAATCCCATTATGTCTTCTTAATGGGAGCAACCCTGTTTTAATGTGAATATAAATTTACTATTAGGTAGGGTCACGGGGATTTCAAATAGAGAAGAATTAATGTCTTCTCCTATTGCCTGATTAGCACAATTGGTTAGTGCGGCAGTGCGTAAAACTGGATTCAAATCCCGGATCAGACAGAATTTTTTCTCTTAGTTGTATTTCGAAAAATGTGATGAAATACAGTAAATAAGAAATTTAATACAACAATTATATGAGGGCATATAACATAATTCATAAATTTGCATGACTCCGTATGTCAATAAAATTAATGTTCACCTATTTTCAAATTAAAGTTAAGACACACAAATCTATTTATTTTGAATTACAAATCCGAATAAAATATGTTTACATAAATTGTATTCTTTAATCCCATTTCCATTTAATGGATACATATTTTCTGAACGATTTCTTGTTTGTTCATGAAATTTCAACTTAAAGATACTGTAAGCCCTATCATAAAGCAAAAAAATTTGCAATATCATATGATATTATCTTTTTTTTTCTCATGAAAAGCTGTGTTTCGATTTGTAAATTATAAGGAAACATGTATAGAGAAAGTGGTATGCTTCTTCAGAATTTTTTATGGATTTTTATTTATACTAATATTCATGTGTTATAGTTAGATAACACTGGACAACAAATTTTAACTTTTTGTTAGTTACGGAATTCAAATGACCAGATTTCGATGTATTTTTTCATGCTGAACACGAAAATGACAATGGAATTGTCAGCGGTGGTCCAGTTTTTTTCGTAATTTTGACAAATATCTTTGAGTAAAATAAACTCCCTCCTTAAATCTGGTAATATTAAGACTAGCTTACCTTAGTTAAGTGCAATTTCTTTGAGCTTGTTTGCTGTTATGGACTTCACAGACATCTCTCACCACTGACCAACAGTAGCCAGCTAGCATAGATGTATTATATTTGCCTTGGTATCGTCTTTCAAATGATGAGATCGTCTGGTGAAAATGTTCTCCATGTTCATCAGAAACTGCAGCACAGTGTTCCAGGAAAACGTCCAAATGAAAGTGGAGAAAATGGATTTCTTAATTATATACTGCACCCCATTTCACGATAAGCTAGTAACATATTGTCCACAAATTGCCTGTAGTTTGGGGCCCCGTGGTTCCCCAAGAAATTTAATGTGTAACTACACTAAATGATTCCCATGATTTTTTTTTTGCTTTCCTTTCAAATTTTCCGAAAATTGTTTATCCTTTAAGAGTTCTCTGATCAAGGAACCAATAAAAATACCTTCCTTAATTTAAGTCTCAGAAATTTTGTAAGTTCCTAAACGCACTCACATCAGAAACACTGCCTTAAGACTGAACTTTGATGAATTTAAAAATAATCGCCACCCTTCTGGTTTTTGTTGGATGTTTATAGCAGATATGACACCATGTATATTGTTACAGAATACAATGTCATTGTTTTTTAAATTGCTCCAGTAGCTTCTGGCATTTTCTATAAGCAGAGATCTTTATATTCTCGCCAAGATATTTAAACTAAGTTGCGAAGCCAGGAGCTCTGCTTTGGCCTTTGAGAGTTCTAAGTCTCGGAAAGATCATTTAATTCCTCTTGAATCATTCTATGTGACTGAATTGGAATTTCAGGATTGAAGTCAGGATCAGGGGATGTGCATGGTCTGGGTATTTCTTCTGAAATGCTGGATTTCGTTTCATCGTCTTAATCGATATTATAAGAGTCTGGTGGTAATCGAATAGGAAGCTCTTTAGAGCGTGGCAACGGACGAATATCTGAAGGTTGGAGCACCACTATGTATCACCACTTTAGAGGGCCACTATGAAGCGTGATAGTCTGCTTCAGGGTTCACTCCTTCCATGTTAAGGATGAGGGATCCTTACTGCTGGACAGTTCGGGTTGATTGCTCCGGACTAGGTTCTCAGGGGTTCTTATTATCGGAGAGCAAAAGGATCCTATCTCAGGTGTAACGGAGGATTGTCGGTGAGAGATGGAGGCCAGGAAAATACCAACAGCTCTACATTAATGCTCAGTTTTACACAAAAAGAATCACACTTCTTTATTCTTCTAGACTTGAATTTTCTCCTTTTTTACACTAGTTAATCTGCCGGCGGAGATATTTGCTGAGTAGAGTCAATTTATATGCAGTAGATTTATGTCTCTACCGAAATATGTACCGCGGTTGTCCGGTAATACTAATTTTTTTTACGGAGTCCAACACTTAACAGCACTCGGAGACCACATGCCTCCTGACGACCGTGTCTCGACTTCACTCCTTGACTCCCCTGCGGGTTCTCACACACTTATCTTTTCTCAAAAATTGTTGGCCTACATACAGCAAAGTTCTCTGTCCGACTTACAATTTATTTTAATATGCCCTCTGATTGGGCATTACCCTGGTAGGGCGTATCATCATTACGGTAACAACTTATCGATAAATAGGATTTTAATTGCAGAGGCGTTTGCCAAATTTGACTGGCTCATACCTAAAGGGATTTTTTGACTATTTGCCCATTGGCTGGAGGTCTTTTCTGGGCAGCAATAGATGGCCTACCTCCTCCTTCCTTTCTCTTCTGGGCTTCTCACGCCACTTGATTTTGGGTAATATGTTTGTTTCCTTAACATTAGCAAAATTTCAAAAGGCCGGATATCGGCAATAAAAAGATGTCCCAGTCCTAATTGATTTATTGGGAAGAGAAAATAACACTTGTTTTTTCCTTACTTCACTTTTATAAGGGTCTTCCCGTCTTAAAGGTGTTTTCGCTAAATAATAGCATGTACTACAAAAAACAAGTTACCCAAAGGAAGTCATACTCTATTGTCCAAAGGGATCTGTATTGTTATACAGTGGCTTGTCCTTCATAAAAGTACAGAAACGAGCAGACCTGCTCGCTAATAAATATATCAAGTTGACGGACAGTCTACTTAGGAGAACTATGAAAATATGAGAAAAATATATCTTAAGGCCCTTTATAAAAGTTACTTGCGGCATATGGGATTTACTGCCATAAACATAGTAAAGGGGCGACATGTTTAATAGCTTTGCAAAACATCTGCCCATGTCTGACTGTCGATTGAGAAATAAAAAAAGAAGTTACTATTTAATATTAGATCCCCTTAAATATCATACATTGATATGCATTCATAAGAATTTATATTATATCAATTATAGTTTAAATTTATAATATTCAAATCATTACGGCTGGGGGATCTAAATCTTGGTTCAAATGCTCCTTTAGTGCTAGAGAACAATTGGGATTCAGCGTAATTTTCTCTACACTAAAAACTCTTGTTCGAAATGTATGTACCAATTCCTGGTTGATTAAGTAAATATTTTGGCTGGAGTTCACTACCCTCTTTGTTGACCAACATTGCAATGGATATACCTGCTTATAAGTACACCCTCCTTGGCCATCTGCAAGTAAGGATTGCAACAAAAAAAATATACACAAATAACACAACAACAAAACTTTTTATGGCACATAAATATTTCTGTCCTTATGACCTACATAACACCGTCATTCATTCCAAATTTTCTTCGTCCTTACAACTTCATGTAACTTCACTGCTCGTGTACGAGCCACTAACTACGTTCTGATAATGCGTATTATCACTAAACCACTGGTGATCATTTTGGCCAACGTTTATGCCTTAGCACTGATCATTCTTTTAATAAAACTGATCACTATACTTTCACACGTGTTTTCTTGAAGTTAATTAAAATTAATTGCTTAACCTAGTTTTCACATTAATATGGCAGATGGGAATCTTCGGTGCCACGAACCGCCCTTTAAATCATGTAAATTACCCATTTCCGATAATCTTTAGAATTGAAAAAAAACATTCAATAACATGTATTCATGAGGATCTGTGTCCCTATCAATTTCATAATAAAACATTATTACAATTCATCTTTATGATTATTATAATCAGTTAAATATATCATGTAGGATACTTATTTTGACCATCTAGAATATTAAATTCCGTTTATTTATTAATTCGGAGAATATATTTATTTCCGTTATTTCCTCTACCTAGAGAGAGTTTTTTTTTAAATAATAGGCAGGCTCAACTACCGCCTCCTTCGTACATAAAATAAAATAATTTTTGAGTGCTATACTATTCACTTTTATATTTGCATGACTCACGCGCTCCAAGATTTGTTACCATTATCAATAGTCATAGGCGTTTCCCTACTTGCGCAAAAGATTTTTCCATAGGTATTTCATATATACGAATAATAATGATTATTAGTACATATAATATTCATACTTCTTAACATTTTTATTTTCAACATATTTCGGCACATCAGCCCATTTAATCTGCCAAAGCATAACTGGCTGTATCATTAATTAGTCAAACGACGTTATTTTCTTAAGCGTGTAAAATCTTTCCATTCGAATACAGAATCTCATAGCACATGTCACATTCGCTTCCATCAGCGACCATGACTTCATCTCATCTCATTAATATAATTAGGAATCATTATCCTCGACTAACTAGATAATATAGGGTCACCTTGTCCTCAAATATTATCTCAAAAAAAATGTGTTATCCAAACACAGTGACGTGCCGCTACGGCCCACGTCTACAACTTAAATTCTGTATATAAATCAGTAAATAAATTCCTCACGCTTTAAAGATTAATTCGGTCACTTGGCCTTTCAATCAAGGTACATTACGCTTCAACATATCTCATTAGCTTCTATGCCTATAATGTCGGCTGTTCTTTATAAAAATCATAATAATCATAATCTTTATTCGCATTAAGATTGTTGTACAAGGATTCTTCAATTACCTATCAAACAATGACAATGGCCTATCTGAGCTCATTTTTACGTCTACTGAATTTTAACCTTTAACTTAGGCGCGTTCTTTCATGGAAAATAAAATAATAGAATATTAAAATCAATCAAGTACTTTTACTTTGATAAACTACGTTGATAATGCAGCTTTCTGCTCAAGCGATTACCTTAAAACACATTTAACGATATTCTCTCTCTTTTTAATTTGTCAGCTATTCACAGCTAATTAATCGTTAGTTAATATTAAATATTCACAGATCCATCATGTCCTATGTGGTCCGAAATTTATTTAAAATTATTTTCTCAGTTCTAATTGATTTTGAGGCATTATTGTGTCTTACCCATAACTTTACTACTTAAATTATATTGATATTTTTCTCAATTATATAATTGGTCTGTACGAGACATTGATCATTCCCTAGAATTATATTTTATTTATTAACATTGTATCTAATTAGGAGTCACGATATTCAATTGATAGAAGCATTGTGCTCCCCTCTTGTTCGAACACATATAATACGGATACTTATTTCTCTCGTATTTAATTATTCCAATTAATCATTCATTGCGATATCTCAATTAATCATCATGGATTAACCAATAACACATATTTAAAATGGATTTAACAATAATTCTTATTAATCCCTAGCATTTCTCGTCAATCGAGACGTTTAATCATTTCACCTAATAACTAAATAATAATCCTCGATTTCCACTTAGAACTGAGTTCGACAACCGGTTCGTGTACCATCATTTTTTCCAATCATTGAGTTTGTACAGATTTTATCCTGTTTTCGGATTCAAAAATTAGATCAAGGCTCTGATCAAAGAGATTAATGTGGTTTTTGCTTCTGTCACGTATAGCTAGACGATAATGTCGCGACAATTTAGAGGAATTTACTGAAAGTCCTCGAACAATATCCGACAGCGGAACGTACCTATTAACCCGTTTCAATTGACATCCATATTCTGCACACCACTCAAATCCTGAAATGTCTGGGACTGATCTGCTTGCAACAAAGGTTTTTGCAACCAGTTCGGTCGACTTTTCCCTTCCGCCTGCCACTCTGAACCAAGGAATATCTGATTTGGGGTCTTCGAGGTATAGCAAATATTTTTCCCTCGGCTTCGATTTTATTCTATTACATTTGACTTTATCGACTGCCTTAGTTAAGCCCTTTTGGCGTCGGTTATCTATCTTCAAATGTTTCATTATCTTACCCGCGGCCTTAGTTTTAGTTTTCGATTCATTGTCAGGTATTCCTTGTTTCTGCACATTACAAGTAAATACATGCACATTTCCACAATCTTCACTTTTCTTGGCAATACTAGGCCCTGATTTTATCTTATCATTAAGAAAATCTACATCCTGATTTGAGATTTCTTTAGACTGAATCACTTCTGGGATACACGTTATTCCTTCATTTGTTTGCCAATTTTTAAGATAAGTTTCCTGATTGACAACTACACTATTTGCAGAATTTGTATCAGATTCTTTACCATTAATTAATTCTGACTCTGAATTATTTTCTGTTTTCAGCCCTATTTCCTCATGTTCAACATAACTAGATTTTTCTTTTATTAACCCTATTTTATCAATCCTAGCTTCCATCTCGTCGAACTTGGTTCCCAATGAACTTATATTTTCTATTATTTCTTTTTTATCTAATTCGCTTTTTCTATTTATCTCTGCTCTAAATTCTTCCAGAAATCTTAAAATGTTCTGGCTTTCGTCGCATGCATTGTAACCGTTAAGTCCTGCCATTTTTGTATTTAATTATTAAACTTCTTAATTAACAAAAGTATTTGAATTACAAAAAAAAATTACAACTTGCATGACATTTTTAAATTTTGTCTCTACCTTTTGGAGTCTTCATCGTTACCAGTACAGGGTCTTCCTCTGGTCTCCTTTGCGTTCTCGCGTTGTCATCATCATCTCAGAATATATCCGTTTGGACTCCTCCGGTTGCTGCTTTATTCCAGGCTGCTCTCTGTCGACTGGATACTGGCGTTCCTCCGTCTCGTGGGACTTTTGTTGCTTGACACTGCACCTGTTTTCGCAACTCTTCGGGCCCCACGTTGGGCGCCACTATGGAGCACCACTATGTATCACCACTTTAGAGGGCCACTATGAAGCGTGATAGTCTGCTTCAGGGTTCACTCCTTCCATGTTAAGGATGAGGGATCCTTACTGCTGGACAGTTCGGGTTGATTGCTCCGGACTAGGTTCTCAGGGGTTCT
The DNA here is from genome assembly GCA_030220185.1 of Diploptera punctata. NCBI lineage: Eukaryota > Metazoa > Arthropoda > Insecta > Blattodea > Blaberidae > Diploptera > Diploptera punctata. Next base: position 49,081 of record JASPKZ010008890.1, read on the forward strand.
TATTATCGGAGAGCAAAAGGATCCTATCTCAGGTGTAACGGAGGATTGTCGGTGAGAGATGGAGGCCAGGAAAATACCAACAGCTCTACATTAATGCTCAGTTTTACACAAAAAGAATCACACTTCTTTATTCTTCTAAACTTGAATTTTCTCCTTTTTTACACTAGTTAATCTGCCGGCGGAGATATTTGCTGAGTAGAGCCAATTTATATGCAGTAGATTTATGTCTCTACCGAAATATGTACCGCGGTTGTCCGGTAATACTAATTTTTTACGGAGTCCAACACTTAACAGCACTCGGAGACCACATGCCTCCTGACGACCGTGTCTCGACTTCACTCCTTGACTCCCCTGCGGGTTCTCACACACTTATCTTTTCTCAAAAATTGTTGGCCTACATACAGCAAAGTTCTCTGTCCGACTTACAATTTATTTTAATATGCCCTCTGATTGGGCATTACCCTGGTAGGGCGTATCATCATTACGGTAACAACTTATCGATAAATAGGATTTTAATTGCAGAGGCGTCTGCCAAATTTGACTGGCTCATACCTAAAGGGATTTTTTGACTCTATTTGCCCATTGGCTGGAGGTCTTTTCTGGGCAGCAATAGATGGCCTACTTCCTCCTTCCTTTCTCTTCTGGGCTTCTCACGCCACTTGATTTTGGGTAATATGTTTGTTTCCTTAACATTAGCAAAATTTCAAAAGGCCGGATATCGGCAATAAAAAGATGTCCCAGTCCTAATTGATTTATTGGGAAGAGAAAATAACACTGTTTTTTCCTTACTTCACTTTTATAAGGTTGGGTCATTTATTTATTTAATGAGACATAGATCTTAATGTTGCCGTAAACATATTTGCCCTCTTTTAATCAAATGGTAACTTTACTAATTAGTTTCCTATGTAATTTCCGATGATTATCCTTTATAAATAAGTATATCGGTATTTAATAAGAATCATATATATGTTGGGATAATTCACGGCTGATATCTTATTCTTTGAAATAAACTTAACTGGTGGGACATGCAGAAATAACTATCACATACATGATTAGTTTGTTCTCCCAAACCAAGGGTTTTTTTTTTTTCCTTTCAACAGTCACTAAGATTTACAAAAATGCCATTGTAGCAAATATGTGGAGCAAAATGTTTGTCTAGAGCCTGTATTTTGCACCCGAAATAAAGATTGGTAAGCTTTCTTAATAAATGGAGTTATATGTCGCTTTTGCGATACGAACGTCACTTTTCCGCAAATATGACAAACGTTATGTGGACTATACACAGAATTTCGTGGCATTTTAGCTTTTATTACACTGCAATCTTATCTCTGCGCATAAGTTAAAAAAATGTATCTGAGAATATAGACATGTCACACATGTGTTCTACACGACAAAACTGCACATCTATATAACTTATACACCAAGGCACGAATCATTGTTCACTCACGAAATTCAACTTTAACTCATTTCACAACCTGTTGGGGTAAACACCAACCCTTTAACATAAATCGTATCTATATTATACAGCTGGCACTGTATCCCCTCCCCTAAGGGAGTTTCCGTGACTTTCACACTGACTACAATATTCACAGCATACGCAGTAACACTTGACAAGCTGATAATTTAAAAACCAGACCACTGCCATCAATGTAATTGTCATATTCGTAATTAGGACATTCATCTTAATATAAGACGGTCACTTTTATTTCCGTAACTTTTTGGCTGTTGTCCAGTGTAATCTAAAATATAGTAAACAATAAAATAATAATAACCTTTCCAGTCGACCATAAAAGCCATGATTATACAAGATTGATAGTTTTAATAAATATTTTACAGAAATACATAGTTAAGAGTCCACCGCTGTAGTCTAGGAGTATCGTCGTTGCCTCGTTCACAGCAGGTCCGGGTTTGATCCCCGGTTGAGACAAGTTTCCTGAGTGAGGTTTTCTCGGTGTTTTCCTCTCTTTAAGACAATGTCTGGAAATTTTAAAGACTAAATAATCCCTGAACAGCATCTGGCCATCACAATCATTTGCATCGTATTGTCTCGGATGTAGTTATGTAAAAGTACAAACAAATTCACAGGCAAGCAAATAAACAAATTTAAGAAAAACATAATACATGATTTTTTTTTTATTTCCGTCGTGCAGGAACTGGGTAAACTAAAGGAATTCCTCAACAAGTTGATTATTATGTTCCGATTTTGATGGTTATATTCATGTTTTTAATTAAGAGAGGAGAAAGGATTATGAGTACTTAAAAATACAGTGATTAGGAAACTTTCTGAACTAAAGACACGAACAGACAGGCGAATGGAGAAAACTGCATAACAGTGAGCTACATGATATTTATGGAAAACTGAATATAGTAAGAACAATTAATTATCATAGATTTCGATGAACAGGACATGTGGCACGAATGGGAAATGGAAGAATGGCATGGAAACTTCTTGTTGGAAAGTCAGAGGGGAAGGTCCTCAGGAGGTAAGCCAAGAATGAGGTGGCAGAATAATATTAATCGTGATTTGAGGGAGGTAAATTATACAGGGAACGATTGGTAGACTTTAGCCCAGGATAGGGACGTATGGAGTGTTTAGGTTGACGTTACCATGAACACGGATTCGGTATTGCCAGTGATTCACTTAATTAGTGATTAAGGATATGGACTTAAAAACTAAAATTCCAACATAATTCAACGTTTAAATGTTATTGAATAGATATTATGACTAAGGATGAATACTCTCCTTCCAATGTCGCGAGGTTGACTACGCTTCAACCAAACAGTAGAGGTCACTCTGAACTCTTAGCAGCGGTCCGATGTAAACAAGAGCAGAATTCAGATTTATAGACAAAGTATACTTCGATGGTACATAAAAGTTACGCAGTGACTGTTCGGAACATTTGGAGTGAAGTATAACAAATGTAAAGTGGTTATTCTGGATAAGATCAAAATTAAAATATAGCATATACCTGTTGGCAGGTGCCATCGTCCTCAACTGTGTTAAAATAACGTGTTTGAAATATTATCTACTGGTGCCGTCGTCCTCAACTGTGTTAAAATAATGTATTTAAAATATTATCTACAGGTGCCGTCGTCCTCAACTGTGTTAAAATAATGTATTTAAAATATTATCTACAGGTGCCGTCGTCCTAAACTGTGTTAAAATAATGTATTTAAAATATTATCTACAGGTGTCGTCGTCCTCAACTGTGTTAAAATAATGTATTTAAAATATTATCTACAGGTGGCGTCGTCCTCAACTGTGTTAAAATAATGTATTTAAAATATTATCTACAAGGTGCCGTCATCCTCAACTGTGTTCAAATAATGTGTTTGAAATATTATCTACAGATGCCGTCGTCCTCAACTGTGTTAAGATAATGTGTTTAAAATATTATCTACAGGTGCCGTCATCCTCAACTGTGTTCAAATAATGTGTTTAAAATATTATCTACAGGTGCCGTCGTCCTCAACTGTGTTAAAATAATGTGTTTAAAATATCTGCAGGTGCCGTCGTCCTCAACTGTGTTAAAATAATATGTTTAAAATATTATCTGATAATATTTTAAACACATTATTTTAACACAATTGAGGATGATGGCACCTGCCAACAGGCAGACCTATATATTTTAATTTCTATGTTATGACTATTCACCTCAACGGAATTTGATATGAATTTATTCTGGATACTAAAATCACAGTTTAGCAATGTTGCTGTACCTGACGGTACACAAAACTATTCTAACCCCCTTCCCTCTGACGTCATGTGCAATGGTCGCATCAACCATACGCTGATATCATGTTTACGAAGGAATTGTTTCATCTCTAATGATGACATGTAATATCTGACAAAACATTAACATTTGAGATTTTTCATTACAACAAAAGAATTTAATGAATCAGCACGTTTTTTTTTAAATTGTCCACTACTGTGATCTCCGGATAACATCGTTTTCAGGTATACAGCGGGCCCGGGTTCGAACTCAGGTCGTGGTAAGTTTCCTGGGCGAGGTTTCCCGGTTTTTTTTCCTCATCTGTAAGACAAAAGTCAGGAAACTTTAAAACCCATATAGTTCCCCAACGTACAATAATAATCATCATAATCACCATCCATATCATATTCATCTTGTTGAGTGTGAATGGTGTGTCTTCTCTTAAATGTTATGTTGCCTCGGAAGTGGCATTGAACGGATCACTCATCCAGGGAAGTGATCCATGTGATTGTATGGTTAAAGAAGTATGTGTGTGTGTGATCTAAAGTTATAATTCCTCTCCCGACAGGTCGTGTCCATATAAGGTCCGGGTAGCGTGGTTCATATATATGTACCTATAAATGGGTGATTAAGGTAATGTAAAAAGAGAGCAGTTCTTTCATATTTGTTTCTGATAACGACCAGTTACAATTCCATACAGAGAGTTTTTTTTTCATCGGGATTCTCCCGTTTCCCGAATTCCATCGCACTAACATTCCCCATTCCTCTCCCCTCAACATCACGTCATTTCATATCATATTTCACCACGTGCCAAGTTAGGTAAAACAAAGTAGTAAGGTTTAGCAAACCGCGGATGTTTAAATTTGTGGTTTTGGTGATCTAATGGAGCACACACATGCACTTCCTCATGACTCCGGGCATGTGTGTCAACTTAGGACAAAATAGGGTCAAAAGGAGAGTTGTTAGCCCCTCCTCAAGGCCTTTGCCCAGCCCAAATAAATGGCGATATGAGTTATGTAAGTTTGATGTGTGTCAAACCGAGAACATCACAACATACTTCATATCACCGTTGAGTGTATTTCATCTCATTCATTCCTTAAAGTAAATATGGATAATATAATGAACCAGAAATATGTTTGCCGTGTTAGGGTATTAAAATCCGAAAAAAAAGAAATAAAGATTATAAAATTGTACCTGAGATCTCAGTCGTCCTCAACTAGAAAAATGCTGTAACTATTCTGGAGGCCTTTCGGGACATATATTCCATCTTGTACTTCTGAAATTCTTAAAAAAATTAAGATTGTAAAATTGAACTTGAGATCTCAGATGTCCTCAGCTAGAATAAATTCTGTAATTATTCTGGAGGCCTTTCGGAACATATATTCCATCTTGTACTTCTGGGATGGTTAAAAAAAAAAAGATTGTAAAATTAGTACCTGAGATCTCAGTCGTTCTAAACTAGAAGAAATGTTGTAATACCATGACAGAAGCAGAATATGAAACATATGTTGTGAAAGGCCTCTAGAATAGTTACAGCATTTCTTCTAGTTGAGGATGATTTAGATATCAAAAATACCGATTTTATAGTTTTTATTTTTAAATAATGACTTCAATGTATTTCGTAAAAAATTTTAAAAGTATTGACTTAAAACCCGAACTCATGTTTATTAATAATATGTTACAATTAAATATTAAACATATTAAATCGATAAATAATAGTATTCTCTTATATAAAATATTAAGTTTTCTTCAATACTCCCTGACCCATAGTATGAAAGGTTGACACTTACTAGCTGTATTATATATTCAGTAGTGAATGTTTATAATCTCTGTGTATGACGTGGATGTGCTAAAGCGTACAGAGATGAGCATCATGTTAACAACCACTAGAAAATGTTGACCTTCACTAGCCTTTCAAGATTTACTCTAACATATACATGTCTTGTAATATAATATTTGTTTAGTATTTAAAACACCAGGAAAATGTGTAACATTAATTACAGCTTTACGATGACGCAAGCAGATGTGACATACTGAAGTCGAAAGGTATAAAAAAGCTTGTAATAAAGTGAATATAAAATAAGGAACTGCACTGTGTATTTTATACAATATTATCTGATTTTCTCCGAGTTTAATATTTTGCGCTGCATTGATTCAAGACTATTAAGGTAATTAACTATTATTTTCTATTAATAACATATTAAATATCTGAGTGTAATGAGTAGAGAAAGGATTTTAAGGTGCAAATTGTGGTCATAAAAGGGGGGGGGAAAGGTTCTGAAAGTACATACAGAAAGGTGCAAACAAAAGGTGCTGTTGAAACAACTCTATTAAGGTTTAAACCAGTTACATAAACTCAGTTTCTAGAATATGCATATCATTTGGCACCAATTTTTTCTTATGTATAGAGTCCGTAAGAGGTGATTCATAGTTCTTTATCCAACGCTATACTAAATACAATAAGTAAATATATTCAGGAGGCAGACATAATCATTTACTGGCTCAACTTATTATTATATCGGATTACACACAACATTTCTATGTTTTTGACAGTTAGTAGTTGGCGCTTTGAGCTCAGGAGATCCTTGTATGTAGAGAAACTTCGCTCGACATCTACAGTTACCAGTGGAGCATATCTTGTAAGCACTCGTAAAGGGGGTTCAGTTAATGTTGCAAAGGTTTCCACATTCAGATCGTTCTTAAAATATAATTCGAATTTGACTTTGTAAAATCCATCAAGTTTGTCCTTAACACTCATCAACTTCTTCCACTGCTGCTCTTCCTTCTCCATACCTTCTTCTTCCAAACTCTGAATCACATCAGGTAAATACTTGTAGTCATGCACTGCGAAAAGTTCCAACTCTATGTCTTCGATGTCGAGTAACTGTTGGACCTGCTTGATGGCTGCTGCATCCGTTGAATCCAGGGCACATATGAAGCATTTGATTTTATCAAAGTTTTCGCATAAGAAAACTGCGCATCTTATCCAAGTACCCCACCTTGTTATGACAGGGAATTGTGGAAGGTGGAGTCCAGTGATTTCTTGATACAAAACTTGACGACTGGAGGCCTTTACAAGAATCTTCTTCAGAGCAGCAATGAAGTAATTTAGCTTGCTGTAATTCTCCCTGATACTTCCACAAACACGGTGTAGTCAATGTGCAATACATGTCACATGGTTGAGGTTGAGGTACATGCCCCTCAGTTGCTGGAAAGCCGTAAGCATATAGCGTGCTTGATCAGTCACCACAAGTCTAACTTTATCGTACTGTATGCCCCTTGGCCACAGCTTCATGCATGAATCATTGAATGACTGCATTACTGTGCAGGCATTTGCCTTCTCGAGTTCATACATCTTAAAATGCATAGGATTCACCCACTCACCAGATAATGGAAGCACCAACACATTCAAAATATATCTTTGCAGCTCATGAGTTGTTTCATCTAAAATGAATCCCACTTCATGTTTGCCGACAGTTTCTCTTATTTTTTCGAAGAAGTTCTCATACATTGGCTGTATGCAATATTTTCTCAGAATTTCTCTCATCCGGTATTGACGTTTGCATATACTTCTCAAGGAATGATTTTAATGCAGGATTGTATACCTTGTGGAGTGGAATTCCTGACTGGATTAATGCCATGGTAAGATCCGAACTGAATTTAGCCAATGACCGCTGCTTTTCAGATCCTGAAGCGAAAGTGTGTATCAAGGTTTAGACTTGTGAAGGTTTAGACTTGTGAAGGTTTAGACTTGTGAAGTTCAACGTTCTTCACATGTTTGCTAAATAGGATGTGCTGGTTTATTCTGTTTCTTTGATGCTTTTCATCGATTGCAATATTTACTTCGCAGACGGAACATCGAAGAATTATGCCATCAGTTTCGATAAATTGCGTTTTGAATTCTTCTGCAAGTGCGTGCAATTTATCCTTCTTAACTTTTACCATGTTATTGTGAAAACCTAGTTGTAATACTAACAAAAATATGTTGTGGTTCAGACTAGTAAAACACAGCCAACAACAGAGTATATAGATAGAAAACTTGTTAAATTACTGCCAGTACAAAACGAACTTATTTTAAACTGTTGCAGAAACACTTTGAAATTTAAATTTGACTTCAAATCTGCAAATTGACCATTGTTGCTGGGATATAAATTACTGGTGGTTTATATAAATTATATTTCTATATATATTATTTACCATTGTTGACTTCACAGCTGCACATTGACTATTGTCTCTGGGGTATAAATTACATAAATTATATTTTAATATTTATTATTGTTGACTTCTGCTTAAACGAGATATTAAAAAGCTATTCAAGAAAGAGAAAAAAACATATTTCTGTCCTATCTTTAAAAAACACAGACGAATGGAGGAAAATGTTCTGAAGCATAAAAATAGGAGGGAAAAGGTGGTGAAATGTAGTAATCTCACAAAAGATGCAAAAAGGTGCAACAAATTGTGTTAATTTCGCTTCATTTCATCCCCCAAATACGTATACTGAAGTATTGGTATGAAAACAGCTATATTTTTCAAAAGGTGCAGCACCTCAAAATCATTTCCTAGTAATGAGATGCATCTCTCTCTTTAATTTGGTTTTAACTTATTATATTGTAGATGCTTTTACATGCCTCCGCGAGATTTATTTAACATTATTAGAAAAATAGTTCTTACAATAGAACCTATTTTTTATATATAAGGTGAGCCTAAATTCCCCTTACAGATTTTGACGTCTTATAGAGGGGACCAAGACAATTAAATTTAACTTAGGAACCCATGTCCGCAAATGTACTGTTTTTCCATTACACACAAAAATACCACTACAACACATGTTACTTTCTCTCCGACTCCTGCTACCTGTCGTCTGGAACCACTTACAAGTAGAGTTTGATGTGGCGACCACCGACTTCAATGCAGATGCGGTACCTCCGCACCATGTTCTCGTACACACGATCACCAATCCCTGGTCCTACAACATCCGCCGCAGCCATAACTCGTGCTAGTAGGCCTTCCTCGGATTCTACAGGGGTATCGTAAATTAAGGTTTTATTGTAACCTCACAGGTAGTAGTCTAGCGGGGCAAAGTCGGGAGAACGTGCAGGCCAAGCAAACGGACCTGCCAATGCACCGAGCTTCGCTGTACAATAACACCATATCTGCGTGTGTATGCCATGGATAAACAGTAACACAGTACCAATGAAGTACGTACATCTTGTACTGTCGTGAAGGATTACTACTGTACTGTGCAGGTACAAACGTCTCTGGGCGGATTATAAACTCAAATGAATACACGTAAACTTGCTGTGGACATGGAACATCAAGTGAGCGGTAATGACGTATGGATTACCTTAGTCAAGACTATCCTAGTGAGTGGCGCCAAAAGCGTGTCTGGTGATTTTGCATGTAGCGGAAAATCGGTACGTTTCCGGACACGAGTTCCTATGCTAAACTTAATTGTCTTGGTCCCTACTACAAGTCCTCAAACTCTGTACGGGGAATTTAGACTCTCTTTGTGTGTATATATATATGTCTACACTTTACAAAGGTCGATCGAATAAATTTGAAGAATTGTAAAGTAAAGTGATCCCACAACAGGCCCGGAGGCCCATGGGGTAGTAGGAGGTTAAGGCTCCTACTTTTTCTAGACAATTGGCACTTTATGTCAGCCGGGTTGTCAGCCCTGCGTGACGGGCGCCTTTACTCCCAGAACAAGCGTCTGCTACTCATTTCAGTTAGAGGCTGAGTCGACCCCAAGTCATGGTGCCGCCAGAGGGTTTGGGTCAGTTTAAAAATCCTGACCCCAACGGTAGTTGAACCCTCGACCCTCCGGCTTGTAGCTAGGTGCCTTAACCACTACGCTACGGCGTGCCCCTTTGAAGAATTGTAGAGAGTTATATTTCTCTTAACCTAAATTGTGATACATAGATTTAAAAAAAAACACAGGGTAAACGCCCAGTTGGTAGACCAAGCATGAGGTAGTGTAATAACAATAACATGATTTGAAAAAAGTAGATTATAGAGGGGACGATTGGAAAACATTACCTTAGGATAGGGATATATGAAGAGCTTATGCCGGCACAACAATCGACCTACGGGTTCGATAACGTCAGTGAGTTAGTTACTTAGATTTAAAAAAACGCCGGCTCCTTGGCGCAATTGCCAAGTCACTCACCCTCCATCTCTCCGGGATCCGAGATCACATCTCGGTCACTCCATGTGGGATGTGTGGCGGAAGAGTCGGAATCAAGGCATGCTTTTCTCGGAGTTTCTCCCGTTTTCCACCGCCAAAAACTTTATTCCGCCTCATCTGTATACTAATGCCATTCACTTGGTTCCATTTCGTTTCATCTGCTAGTGGGATAGACTTAATCAGCAGGCATTCTTGCACAGTAAAAGCTCCTTATTCGCTGTTCCCTTATTTGCGGGTTAAAAAATTGCGACACAGTTCCTGTATTCGCGGCAAAAAATGTCTTTATTTGCGGATCCAGTCGGTATATTAGAAGGATTAGCATCCTTTATTAACGCATCGGCAACTTTTTTTTACTGCAGACACATGCTAAGGCAGCTTTTACAAGGAGCGATTCAAACCAGTTGGACAAGCCTTATTGTCACTAAACCTAAAGTTCATGGTTAAAAGCCACCGCCGCCATCATTCACGTGCCGCTATGCTCGTTGATAAATACAGCCCTCGCCACAATCTATGTTTTATTGTTTCAACTTGTCATCTGTTGCAATAATTTTGATTCAATAACAAGTGTCTCTTCTGCTTTGTTGCCAATTTATAATGTAGAGGAAAAGGAAAGAAAATTATTTTCGAAACGGAAAAAAAGTAGTGTTGCCGCTTAAAGTAAATATAGAAATGTTTAACCCTTAAGTGTTAGCGAGTCGTTTGCATCTATCACGCAGTTTCAATGTTAATGAATCAACTGTACGATTCATCAAGAAATCCGAAGACACAGGGAAATATCGATGTGATTTAAAACTGACAAAACAGGAAAAAAAATAACCAAGTTCTTTAAGCCCTTGCCTAAACCTCACAGCACTAATTAATATAAATTGTTCAAAATCTCTCTCATTAATTGTTTTTATTTTGATTTTTTTTTAATTTTATTTCGGAACCTTGGAACGTATCCCCTATATACCCATACAAATTTTACCATTCCATATTCGCGATTTCTGTATTCGCGACATATTTGAAGAACATATTCCCCGCGAATATGGAGCTTTTACTGTATATAACAAATATTCAATAAGAGGCGGGAGGGCTTACTTCATCCCTGAATTTGGCATTACGATTGGAGCAGAAGGTTTGCTTTACTTTGGCAAATATCATAAGAAGGCATTTTTTCTATGTCCGGTTTAATCAAATCTGTTCGTACCATTGTTACAAGAATAGTAAAAATGAATGATCAAACATAATTTTAAAAAATCGTCTTATTACAGATAATTTGAAGCCAGATAATTTTATAGATCTAGGGAAATTACTTACTTACTTGCTCATTGGCATTATCGAAGCAGTAGGTTCATGGCCGCGCGGACATAAGCTCTCCATGCATCCCTATCCTGAGCTAATGCTTTCCAATCATTTCCTGTATAATCTACTTCCCTCAAATCATAGTTAATGTTGTTCTCCCACGTCATTCTTGGTCTACCAACTGGGCGTTTTCCCTCTGGCTTTCCTAAAAGAAGCTTCCAAGCACGTCTTTCATTCAGCTAGGGAAATTACACTACGAAATCGTTTTCTTGAAAAATTGACTATAGTCGGTTTTATCCACTATCCTTCAACTGTTTTCCGAAGAATACATTCATTCTATTGAAGAACCCATTAAATGTTTACAATTTAAAAGCAATGTCTCAGCGATCACATACCTTTAAGTGGCTCCATATTGTTCAGTAAAACTGACTATTCAATAATTTTGGTAGGGCTAGTGTTCAAAATTCGGCTTGTGAAAGAGTCTCTAACAAAAAAGGTATATTTGTGATTTCATATTGTTCTGTAAAACTCCTGGGCCATTTCATTAATCCTGTAGGCCTAGTGTTTAAATTTAGGCTTGTGAGCCTTCAGGAAAAATTGTCACTATACACAAAACTCGCAATTCAAGAATACAAACTCTAACCCTGTCTTAACTGATTGAAAACGAAACTAAATAACATGAGAAGAAGAAATCGAGTGATTTTTGTTGGAAAAGAGAAATATCTCAGAACCCTATTTCCACAATTCACACCAGCTGACATACATTTTATGAAATCACTTTCAAAGGTGATCCCAGTATTAGATTGGTTAACATTTATTAATAAGTTACACAGACTAACATTACGTAAGTATTGGATTTTTTTATACTGCATACCAAACGCAGAAAGAACAATATCGTTGTAACACAAATGTTGGAAAGTCAGAGCTAATTTTTTTATCTCAATTCTACTGCCCTTCAATGGGGTACTTTGTTAATGTGAAAAAGAGAAGCACCGCCCTTTTTAACGGTCTTTAATATCTTAAAAGTTACAGAATAAAGAAATATAACATAAATTTGTTCGTGTCTGTGAAGCTATATCAATAAAAAAAACATTTTAATTGAATCTTCCATAAATTAAATCCATGGAAAATAACAAAATAGGTCTCAGCTAGCGATATGTGTTTTTCATCGCTATTTCTGGCACCTATAAAGTAGGATCACTGAAAATTTTATTTTTTTAAAGTATTTTTATGGATTCAATCTTAATAACTACATTCCTTCGAAATTCGTTAATATTGAGTACTTTTGGAAAATGTCTATGTTAATCTTAAGAAACTTAACTAGAAATCTAAGCAGTAATATTAAGAACAATAATTTTCATCTTAGACTTTCAAAGGATCCTTAAGGTTATGATGCCATCATTTATTCGAAGGTTATAAGATGAATTTAAAATTAATATCTCAATGCAATAATCCAAGATTTTTGTTTTCTTCATTTCAGGCATAGATTTACTTCGCAGGCAAAATGGTTCGTGAAGATTTCTTTAAGATACTCATCAACAGTATCATCATTATTATCACCATGTGTTCGCGTGTTATAGCTGAACAATATATGCCTACTGGCCAACAAATGTATAAACTTTACAGTTACGCTAACTACTCAGGACTTAATTTGGACAGAATTCCTTCCAAAGACAGCAAGACGATGATTGATGAAGTTGATTTTTCCAATAATAATATAGCACATATTGAAAATAGTGACTGGTGGAATTATGAAGAAGTAAAAGTATTAAATTTATCAAACAATTTAATTGCGGTCCTAAAAGAAAATACTTTCCAACGTCTGATATTCCTTGAATTCTTATACCTCTCTGAAAACAAGATTTCGCATATACCACCTCTAATATTTGCCTCAAACACTGCTTTGAAAAAAGTGTATCTGAAACATAATCCTTTAATTTTCCCTGATAAAGGACCCTTTCTCATATCACATTCGTTAAAATATCTTGACATTTCCTACTGTGATCTAAAAGAATTGCCCTCCGAGTCATTTAAAAATCTCTCATTGCTTGAAGCTCTTCGATTAGATGGAAATCCTATATCTTTTTACGAATATGATGTTTTTAAACCTTTAGTTCACTTAACAGATGTTTATATGGAAGATGCGTTAACTGTATGTGATAAGTCATTATGTGAAGTAGGAAACTATTTTAAAGATAACTGTATTGAGTTTTATGGACCCAATTGCGAAAATCCATCTACACGCCTTTGTACGGTAACTGGAAAAATATTCTTATTTGCCCATTGTTCAGGAAATAGCTTCTGTAAGATCCCTTATGACAACATATCAAATCTGAAATATGTGGATTTATCTGAAAATTATATTACAGTTATTGAAGAAAACGATTTTGAACGTTATTCGTCTGTCTCAATATTATTCTTATCAAATAACAACATAAGTAAAATACAAGAATATTCCTTCCGAAAGTTATCAAATTTGACACATCTCTCTTTGAACATAAATCAGATAAAAGATATACCAACAAATGCATTTAAATATAATAAACTATTGACAGCGTTAGAATTAGGAACTAATCCCTTAATAATACCTGACAAGAAATCCTTCCTAGCATCTGAATCATTAACATATTTAAATATTTCATTTTGTAACTTGAAAACACTATGTGAAGAAACTTTCATGTCTCTTCCAAATCTTAGTATATTGAATTTGAATGGAAATCCTTTAACAACAATTAATGAAAATGTGTTTAGGCCTATTCATAAATTGCAAACTATTTATATGAATTTTATAGGATATGAATGTTTAAAAGCTCCTTATAATGAAACTATTAATTATTTTTCGGTAAATAACATAACGTATGAAGGTCCTCCTGTATGTACGCCTGATCCTATACCTGTTACAACGATGCAATCGACAAATTCTTCAAGAAGATTGATTTGTGACATTTCTATTCTTATACTACTATTATTTGCACATTGCAACATTTAACTGCGCAAATATGAAAGTGATTGCATTTTTATTCGATGCCTAAATTATATATTCATAAGCAGACTGCGGAGAAATAGTACCGAGATGTGATGCTACAAGCAAACAACCTTAATTTGATTACAAAGTGTGAGCGACTGGCCAGGCAATGTCAGGAGAGTCGTCAAGCTATTGATGCATATTGCTCTGTGTACATGGTATAGTCTGCTCACTGTAACAACTCGTACATACTACAAACTTACATATTCACATCTGTATTAATTCATTTGTTGTACAGCACTAAAATGAGGAGTTACATTGATTATATTAACTGTATATACTATAATGGTAACGTAATTGATATACTCCCTCTATTTCAGTCTACAAAAGCACAGTATTTGTAAGCATGTAAACACACTATTTCCGTAGTATTTACCAGCAGTCTGTTCATAAATGATGCTGATGAAATAATTATGATATTTGAAGATCTCTTTCGAATAAAGTGTAATTAACAGAAACAATAATTCTGTGTGACATTTTCTTATATCAAACACGATCTTATAGTCAACCTCTATCGAGTGGTAAATGTTATCACGTACTTAGTAGCACATCAACTACTTCTGCATACGTTGGGGAACATTACATAAATATAAATGCACATGGCCAAACTTATGATCTTGTACTCAGAGCATATGATTGCATTAGAGACCTCGAATTCGATTCTCACTGAAACCACGAAAATGTTTTCTTAAAAGGCGATCTCCAATGATCCGAAATTTAGGTTAACTAAATATTTAAAGGCTCTCCTCGTGCTTAGCTATCATGTATTATTCATCACAGCATCCGATTAACGTAACTCCGCCTTTCAAGGTGCCCTAAACCTCAGGTGTATATATTAAAATCCCGCCAGTGCCAGGATAAAATGTTAAAAGTATCGTAAGACAACCCGGTGTCACTGGACGAAAAGCACCTGAATGAATTAATTACTCTGTTTATTACGGTCATCTTCCAATTCCACACACACACACACACACACACATGCACATGCACACACGTACTGTATATATATATATATATATATATATAAGGTGCCCCAAGACTCCCACGACATATAGGAGTTTTTTTTCGAAAAATCAAATATGCATACCCTCTATTTTTGTTCTGTTTGACCTTAAAGACTCAAATAAAAAATATTATTACGATTGCGTCATGACAACCCGTGCCGACTTCATGCCAAACATAAGACGTGAAAATATGTACTGGGTTAGTATAGAATGTTTTTATAACTAAAAGTTAATTTAATAAATAAAAGATCAATATGCCCAAAACGTATCACTTATTTTACAATAAAAAAATCGTATCTTCTTCATCATTGAAGGATTAAGCCTGTTGGCTTATTCCGGTTTCACGAAAGCAAGAATTGTTAAAATTGTTCAGATCACCTTCATATGGTCAGTCCGGTTGCTTTCATGAGAGCATTTAGTAGCCTAATGTAAATTATCTCCTGAAGGTGTTACTGACACCTCGCAGGGTAAGACGATTGAAGGGGCTGCCTGTTAAGGTTCATAGTCATAACCTCCCAGTATATGAGCCCTAGTGGGAGGGATCCCTCTTACGATCTTCGCAGACCGTTGAGGGCTTGCTCCTTGTTACCCCGGAGATGGGTCCTTATACTTCGCCTTAAGGAGAGGGTTGTTCAAATTTCGTTCGCCTTACAGTAGTTAGCAAGTAATGACATTTTTCGAAGCACGTCAGCAAGTTGGCACGGGTTGCGTGAGCTATGTACATCAAATTGTACTTACAATTGTTTTAACATTGTACAAATAAATTAAGAGGGTATACGTTAAAATAAAATACTTCAATTATATATATATATATATATATATATATACTCCTGTTGTTACGCCATTATCAAATTTAACGGATCATAAAATTATATGAATTTCTTAATTATTCCTTTAGTAGCAAAATAGAGAAGCGCACGTCCACAAATAATAATCAATTTAGTACAACACATATCCTAATAGTCAATATCACGTGTAATATATCGTGTGCGTGTGTAATATATATATATATCATTATTAAATTAAACTGACCATAAGGTTATATACATTTCTTACTTATTATTTTAATACTCGTAATATGGTTGAATAGGTTATCATCATCTTTTTCTCTGCTTCTTATTATTCTTCTTCTTCTTCTTCAAGGTGTGGGCCGCTGCACTAATAATAAGTGAATCGTTTGTCTAAATCTTAAAAATAATTAATATTGTATTGCTTGCTACAGTAACTGCAGGGCACCAATAACAAAATAAGTAAATTATGAGTATTAAAATATGAAAGTTTGACAAGATTATAGATATAAAAACAGAAGTTATAAAATTCAGTGTAAAATAGGAAAGACACGGATAGAATCAATATAGATAATTCAAAATTATATAGGCCCTAAAAACTTCATGGCAGATTTGTGGTTCTAAAATAAAATTATTTAACTCATAAATAGTGCAATAAACGTTTACAATAGTTTTTTTTTGTTGTTGAATATTTCAGATAATCATCAGTCATGGGAAAGTTTCTCTAGTGCGGATTCATCGTAATCATAATCTTCTCAATATTATTATTATTATTATTATTATTATTATTATTATTATTATTATTATTATTATTTTGAAGGAATATGTGGCTAAAAGGAATTTTTTCTACCATGTTTTTAAGATTAACGACTGATCTTATTCTATTTAACCTAATACTTGTTAATTTGTTTTGTTGAGTCCAATTTATCTTTAATAATCATCCGATTTACCTTCACTAATCGTCTCCATAACCACTTATCTGTTACAGGATTTTTTAAATTCTTTGTCAGAGCTCAACTTTCAGAGGGAAATGACAACACATTCCAAATATAATATTTAGTAGCAGTGATTACTGAATTATTTCAATTCAGACAAGATTGTAACTTTTTTTATCTACTGTAAATCTGTATATATTTGTATTAAGTTCATTCAACTTACATGGACTAGTTCTCATAATGATGTGGTCTACGGCGTATCTATGCAAAAATAACCATTTAAAATCAGTGAAACTTATTGTCATGTAAAGAATAAATAAAAAGGGTGTTCTCAGTTCGAAAATTATCTATTGATTAATATTTATTTTATTTCTACATATTCGGTCTCAATTAACATGAACATACAGAACAAAGTAAAATATTAAAATATATTCCTGATAAGTGCCGTTGTCCTCAATTAGGTTAATTAATTTTTTTAATTTTTAAGAAATGCAGCCCTTTCGGAAACCGGCTTCCATTAGCACCAGAATATGTGCTACCAACTACTGTTGTTTTGCTAGGATTTTGTGTCAGCGGGCTTCCAGCGTCATCGGTAGCTACAACAGTTAGTAGCATGTATTCAGCTGATAATCAAAGCCGTTTTCCGAAAGGCCTATAGTTCTTAATTTTTTGTTTAATTTTAACCTAGTTGAGGATGACGGCACCTACAGGAATAGGCCTATATTTTAATATTTTACTTTGTGACTATTTACCTCAACGGAATTTTATATGAAAATGATCAGTACTGAATGAACATATATCCATCCATATCCATAGTAATTCTGCCCGAGGGCAGGTCCTTCACTGCAATATATATATATATATATATATATATATATATATATATACAGGGTGTTAATTAATAACACCGACAAACATTCAGGTATTGTAGAGGTGTCTTAGATAAACAATTTGAGATATGCAACTTACGGTCTAGAAGTTCAAATTTTCAAGTTATAATAAAAAATGTGTTAGGAGCCAGTACGCCACTGACATTATTTCGAAGATTTTGTTGACAAGCTGTTACATAGTGTAGCCTCCTTTTGCAGGTTGACTTCTGGAGACGATTTAGCTCAGTGGTAACGTGTATGAAATATCATTCGTTAGGAATATGATATTCAAGGTTCAAACCTCAGACACGCTGAACTTTCATTTTCTTATATTCTTCCTTTCTTGTTATTTAATATCTTCCAATACTGTTATTGGAACTGTGTTAAAATAACAGTATTGGAAATATCATTATAATATTATAATACGATCTATTATTGGAACTGTGTTTAAATAACAGTATTGGAAAATGTTGAATAACATCGTTTACTGCTTATAAAAGTGGTGGTGTAAAATTCTCAAATATAGATACTTCTAAATGAAGCGGTGATTGGCGATGGTAGAGACACCTACCTGAAAGCGGACGAAACGAGAATTATAGATTTCTATATGTGGAAAGAACTGTTAATGTTTGTACCAAATCTCGAGTGGTGTAGTGGGCTGCACACTAGTCTAGAGAACTAGAAGTCTACGGTTCGATTCCTGGTTCAGACATTAATTTTTATTTTCTCAATATCATTATAATATTCATGTCCCGCGCCGTGGCCGAGCGGTTAAGGTAGGAACCCTTGGCGCAGAGCTACGGGACTTGCGCTGGTTCGAGTCTCCATGGGGGAAGAAATTTTCTCATGGTATTTCGGCCAGTATGGGACCGGTGCCCACCCAGCATCGTGAGGCAATTGGGTAGCTACAATAAGTAGCGGCTCCAGGTTGAGGAACCAGCTATAACGGCTGGGGGACTCGACATGCTAACCACATGTCACCCCTATACTGTCTGTTGATCATCTACCTCTGTGATTGACACATGTGGATGTGAAGGGCCAGCAGCCGGCTGGTAAAAGGGCAACCGCTGAAAAGTGGAAAGACCCTCAATCGGAATATTCCTTTCTTGTGCAAGATGTTTGGAAATTTAGTACAAAATACTGTAGAATTTCTTTTAGTATGATGCAGGAAAGTAATAAATGACAATATTCTATAGTAGTGTAAAGAGGGAATACTGTATAGTACACTAGGTAACTACATTCGTAAGTGAAAATCGCATGGTTAAAGACGGTCGAAATAACAAAGCTATTTATGCATTGGCGTAATCATTAGTTCAGGTTAAAATAATACTGTAAGAATGTAGTGCGCCGTGCTTCGATCTACTACCTTTTTGTTCCGTGTTGCAACCTCTTTGTGCCTATAGTAGCATGAAGTTCATAGTTATCAGTGCTATCTCTAATCCTTTGCCCGGGCCCATGAGAAGCAAAGATTGATTCATCCTTCCTATCCAAATTCATAAACATTAATCAATAATAGTTCTTAAAACACACTGTAGTAATTTATGATTCTTAGTTATCCTGAATAAACTATTTTCAACCATGAACGCTAGACGGGAAAAAGGAGCTCATACAACTTTGAGAAAACTTGTATATGGGAATTACG
The DNA here is from genome assembly GCA_030220185.1 of Diploptera punctata. Classification (NCBI taxonomy): domain Eukaryota; kingdom Metazoa; phylum Arthropoda; class Insecta; order Blattodea; family Blaberidae; genus Diploptera; species Diploptera punctata. Next base: position 68,528 of record JASPKZ010008890.1, read on the forward strand.
CAAGACAGCTGTAGCGTAGCTAACATACAATATTCAGACATAGATATTTACTTAAAATGAGATTTAATGTTTAAATTGCACGTCTGAAGTTGAAAACTGAAATTAAATAAACATAACTTGATCATTCAAATATTAAAGAACAAACAATAAAATAATAACAGAAATAGCATTGTTTACACAATCAACCATTCATACATTATTTTTTTTTTAGTCCTGCCTAAGGTGCCTTACCCTGGCTTGCCGGGCCAAACCGAAAATACGCAGCTCGCGTCCTCCAGACAACAGACAAGTGTTCCAGATAGAGTTCAATACGTGTTTGGCCTATTTGAGAGTTCCAAGGTAGAAGGGGAAGTTGCGCATTACAAACAGAGCAAAGGGAGGGGTAGAAAGGAGAGTGGGAGTAGATACAAAGAGAAAGGAAATTGGCATCGTTCACGAATCACACTGTAGAGGGAGGATAACAGCACAGATGTATCGAACCGAAATAGCACTTTCGGTTAAGTAGCATCAAGTCTTATGACGCGAAACTTAGCACAAACATGAAGGAAAGGCATAACAAAATTAATAAATAATTAAATTAAGGTCTACTATTGTTTGACTTGCCAGTGGACAAATAGTAAGTATTCATATTTTATTTCAAAGTAAATATGTTAACATTCAGGAATAATAATAATAATAATAATAATAATAATAATAATAATAATAATAATAATAATAATAAATTAAAACCAACTTATTTTATATTACAGTACACTTAGTAAAGGAGGCGTGGTTTAAGCATACAGAAAAATAAAATATCTTTATTCATGTTTGCTTCAAAAACAGGATCATGGTACTGTTCAAAATGTTGCCCTTGATGGAGTAAGCACAAATTGCATCTGCGCAGAAATGATGGTCGCATTACTACAAAGATTCCTGAAGTATTTCTAATTTCGTCACAGGCAGGCAAAATTCTCGCCAGTAACTCCTCATCTGAGTCATTCACGGTCTACCAACTGGCCGTTTCGCTTATGCTTTTCCTACTATAAGCTTCCAAGCACATCTTTCATTCCCCATTCGTGTCTCATGTCCTGCCCATCGCAGTCTACGAGAATTAATTGTTCTTATTATATCTGACTTTCAATACATACCATGTAGCTCACTAGTATGTAGTTACCTCCATTCACCTGTCTACCTCTTTTCGGCACAAATTTTGTTCTAATATTTTTATTCTCAAATACTCGTAATCTTCTTCCCTCCCTTAAAGTAAGAGTCAATGTTTCGCAATCATATAATATAACTGGAAGAATAACAGTTTTATATATTTTTAGTTTCACTTTTTTTAAGAGGGTAACAGAGTGGTACCCTTGAAAGAGGTAGTCCATTCCAGGGAGTAGGTGCCCCTGCCCTTTTGTGAGCTCCAGGTCCCACTCGCCCAGTGGGTAGTACCTGGGTAGGGCCCCGTCCATAGGGTTACGTGGGGAGAAGAGAAGTCCCCAAAGCCGTAGTGAAGGCAACTTCTCTAGGAGACGAACACTCCGAAATTGCAGTTCCCTGTCCTCCAGGAAGAGGAGTTTGGCTAGAGGCTGGTAACCTCTACTAGTAAAAAATAACTTACTCATAAACTTCAGCAGAAGAAAAGCCGGATTGATAAGACAGGAACTTGAAATATTTGCAATAACTGATAAAATAGATACATATAGACAAAAATGGAAGCAACACATAGACAGAATGAATGAAGATAGATATCCAAAACAAATAACAAAATACAAACCTAAAGGCACCCGAGATGTGGGCAGACTTAGGAAGATGAGGGCTGAAGTCGGAACGGGTCAACAGACCTAATCCATGAATGCAGATGATGATTATGACTTTTTTAAGGAGTTGGGACGACAAGAGTCCCTGTAATGCATAATAGCACTAATTTTCAGAATTGAGCCGATTTTTAATATCTTTGTGCATCTCATTCCTATTTGTAATAACATTGTTCCTAGATATTCAAAATTTCACTCATTTGTTATTAGTCGTCCATTTTCATTATATAATACATTTCTATGTGTGAACATATATTTAGTTTTATTGGTGCTTACTTACAGTCCCAATTTCGTAGTGATACTCAATAGAGTGTGAGTGTTGGTCCTTAGCATCTTGCTATCGCTCAACAATACTATATCATCAGCATTATACTAACAGCCTAATAATGCCATTGAGTTGTAAGGCTTTCTTCATTATCCAAAGTTTTGGTGAAATTATCCAGTACAAAGTTGAAGAGTAGAAGAGATAGTGCATCTCCTTGTTTTAACCCATTGTGAATTTCAAAAATATACATTTTTTTTCTACACGCACCCTACTCTTCGTGCAATTTAGACGCATTCCTATAAGTGTAAATAACTTTTTAGGAATTCCGAACTCCAGAAGGATATTATATAATTTCTCCCTCTTAATTGAATCATATGCCATTTTTTAATTATAAATATATTTGATGTACCGCTAACTAGTGAACTTGATACTGCTAATAAGTAACTACTAAAATTAGAACTTTTATGAAACAGAGCCCAGGAGCCGTATGAGGACTTAAACCCCTCTTACATCCTCTCCTGTTAGCTATAAATAGAACTTAGGTTTGACAATCACATATACTATTGATATAATTTTTGCTCCTAAGTTACAATATTACAACCCGACACGACATGAAATTAAATATATTCTGCTCCCAATAGAAACCGCTAATTTTATAGGAAACTTATACATCCTCTCCGGTTAGCTCTATAAATAGAACTTAGATTTGACAATCACATATACTATTGATATAATTTTTGTTCCTAAGTTACAATATTACAACCCGACACGACAGGAAATTAAATATATTCTGATCCCAATAGAAACCGCTAATACGAAACTTATTGTAAGTTTCTATAAAACGGGGTATTAAATTGAAAATCAATTCTATCAGTTATATATACTGTCCAAACTGCGTGTAAGTAAATAAAATCACAAGGAATTAAATAGATCTATTATCCCGATGAGTTAAAAAAAAATATTATTTACAATAAATGAGCATAGAGAAAGTAGCCTAATACAAATTAACTCCATGAATCGAGAGCGTAAAATCTTACAATATCATATAAATGCTATGTAAACCGTGGACAATGAAATAAAATAAAAAACAAATTCCAGTAAGTTACGTAAAAACTGAATATTATCAACAAGACAGAGAAAAAAATAACTATAACAAAATCAACAGGAATTAAATTGACAAAACCAACTACTTTAGATTATAAATAATTTATTAGAGTGACTAAACATACAGGGAGTATTGTCTATTTACTTTATGAATGAAGTGTGTAAATTACTTTAATAAACAAATAAATTTCAACAAGTGAATAATGAAAGAAATGAAATTCCAGTAAGCTACATATAAAAATAAACATCAACAACAAGAAAAAAATGTATTCGTACATCAAGAAACTAACTAAAAAATAAATATTAAATTAAAAAAACAAACATAAAGATATTTGACCAAAAATGAAGCTCTAAATTATAATTAAAGCAGCACATATAAAAATACAAAGAATACAGAATACATCAAGAGAATCAATTCAAAAAGAAGTTTAATTAATACAAAAAAAGTAATTTGAAGTAAAAAGAAAATTTTGAACTGTATTAATATCCCCCTGACTCCAGAGGGAGCAATTATAAGTGCAATATAAGACAAATGAGTCATACAAAATGATCTCCGACTTCATAGAGAACAACTAGAACCACATCGACATTCTAGACTGGAAGAACAGGAGGAAATGCCCGAAACATTTTCCCCGACTCCCGAGGGAAATACCTGACGAATATCGGGATTCTCCAGTGGGAGAAGATGAGAAAACATCACACAATATCTCGATTCCCGAGGGAAAAACTTGAAAAATCGGGATCCTCCAGTGGGAGAAGAGGAAAAATACCCCACAAGATTTTCTCCGACTCCCGAGGGAAAAACTTGAGAAATATCGGGATCCTCCAGTGGGAGAAGATGAGAAAAGTCACACAATATGTTCCCCGACTCACGATGAAAAAACTTGAAAAAATCGGGATCCTCCAGTGGGAGAAGAGGAAAAATACCCCACATTTTTTCCGACTTCCTAGGGAAAAACTTGAGAAATATCGGGATCCTCCAGTGGGAGAAGAGAAAACGTTCCACAACAATTTTCCTGACACCCGAAGGAAAAACTTGAAGAAATCTGGATCCTCAAGTGGGAGAAGAGGAAAAATCATCTCACAAAATTTTCTCCTATTCCCCACGCCCCACAACATTTTCCCCGACTCCCGAGGGAAAATTTTGAAAAAATCGGGATCCTCCAGTGGGAGAAGAGGAAAAAATGCACCACAATATTTTCCCCGACTCCCGAGGGAAAACCCTGAACAATATCGGGATCTTCTAGCGGGAGAGATGTGAGAGCGTGTCATAATAATATGTTCTGACATATTCGAGCGTTCTCACTGAACAATATTCTGGACTCCTGTGGACGAGATTACAATGTAACTAAAGACGCCTAAAATCTTCACAATAACCTGGATACTTCCACATCAGTATGCGCAACACCTGAGTTATTTTCCTAATATTTTACATGTCCCAACATTATACATTTATGTCTATAACTGTAATTATGTTGAAATCAGTTCATTTCTGTATCACAGTAATCACTTATCAGTATTACCGCTATCAATAGGTTCGTGAATAATTTTAAGCAACGTCTCAGAATAGTGTAAATATATATTCTGTAGGTAAACTGTTAGTTCTGTCTGTAGGCTATATAAACTTAATGTTAATAATTATAAATAGTAACTTGAATTCTTGTAAATATATGTTATTATAGTGAATTAGCTAATTAATGCATTTTTTTCTTCAAAATCAGATATATTTTAATGCATGTTCTGTGTTTTAATCTTCGTCCTGGCAGCCTTTTTTAAAGATTTCTACATTTCATACTACGTAATCAACATTAATAATAATGATGATAATAATAATTGTCTTTCTTTACTTTAGTTTAACCTCTCCCTTTTTAGTTAAGTATAATTTACACACCCTACACAACACAGGCCTTATAGGTCACGACCTGTCAGGAGAGGATCATCCATATAACGTTTTTGACCACACAAGGGCATGGAAGGCATCCTTGGATGAGTGATCAGCTAAATGTCAGGACCACCTACGAGACAATAAGAACATTCAAGCCAAGACACTAAATTCACTCATATCTTTGTACTAAACAGACCGAATATTTGTGATGGCCTGATGGTGTTCAGGGACTATTTGGGCCTTAAAGTTTCCTGATATTTGTTTTACGGGTGAGGAAAAAATCCAAAACCTGATAAAAATCTCATCCAAAAACTGGTTTTGATCGGACATCGAGCCCGTGATCGCTGAGTATCACTAAGACCACAACGGTTGACTACTGATAATAATAATTATTATTATTATTATTATTATTATTATTATTATTATTATTATTATTATTATTATTATTATTATTATTATTATAACTGTATTTATTCTGGTAGCACTAAGGCAATGAGACGTCCTCTTTCATTAAACAAAAAACAACTATTCTTAAAAGTAAACAATACATGTCAATATCCCACATTTTCCTTTTTCTCTTTGGCTTCACAGCTAGCTTAACCGCCCGCTCCCTTTTTAGGAGTTTCTAGACAAAACTAAGTCTAATTTGATCTCCTATTAGATTCACGTAATTTAGCCCATGATGAACGTTACAGGGAAAAAATCAGATTAGTATATTTTTCATGAGACTAGAAAACGGACTTTTAATTATACCCGTTTGCCAAACTTTGAAGGTAAATAAACCCATGACTACCATTTATTTTACTGTTTCACACTTATAAAATATAGTCCTTTCCATGGAGAACCCGATGGCAATTCAAACTCCATTTCGACAAAAGTGTGACTTTTCTGATTATTTTCCTGCCTTTCACATATAAACTTAGATTGTTCTCAGTAATTTTCATAATGATATATTATAGCTATAGCGAAATTGAATAGTAAATTGTGATAATGCATATATTTACTTGATTCCTCTCCCAATAAGATAAAAATTAATATATACCTGTAGGCAGGTGCCGTCGTCCTCAACTTTCTTAAAATAATGTAGGCCATATGTAAAATATTATTAACTGGAGGCCTTTCGGAAGTTAACTTCCATCTTCAGCATGATATGCGCTACTAGCAGTTGAGACGCTGTAGAAGTTGGTTTTTATTCGTCTCGATTAGGAACTGACTGGTTTTTAAGTGTCTCATATAAGGGATGTTTGTGATGTGTTCTCATTCAGTTGCAGGTTTTTGTCGACTTGTTTCATGATTTCAAGCTCTTCAAGTAGATTAATTTTAGCTGAAATTCTTTCTCGGTGAAGTATCGATAGAGTGTGTTTAATTGTTTGCATTCGGTGACCAGCGTTAATTATGTGTTTTAAATAGCTTGATTTTCACCCGCGTACATAAAATCTCTGACGTGTTTCTTGCAGGCCTAACTTATGTTGAATTTTCTATTTGTCCTGCCTATATAAAACTTATTGCAATCTTTATATGTCAGTTTGTAAACTCCCTTACTATTGAATGTGTTATGCTCTTCTATGCCATTATGTACTATGTCAATAGAAACACTAGTTGACATTATGTTTATCTATTCTATGTACATACTATAGATATTATTCCAGAAACCTTAATTAATTTTACTTTTTCGATAAAAAAACCAAAACGAAATTTTGTATATATTTGATAATCCATCCATAGTAATTCTGCCCGAAGGCAGGTCCTTCGCTGCAATCATAGCATTTTCATGCTATGCTTGCAGCTTTACTAGGGAATTCTACGTGTGGTAGCTTCCCGTTGCTTTCCACACCGGTGAAGGATGATTATGATGATAAGGATAAGGATGATGATGATGATGATTGCCATATGATTTCGGGGACCGTTTGGGCCTTAAAACTTTCCTGACATTTGTCTTACAGGTGAGGAAAAACCCCAATAAAAACCTCACCCAGAAAAACTGCCCGACCGGGGATCGAACCCGGGCCCGCTGCGTGACAAGGCAGCACGCTACCTCGAGACCACAGCGGTTGACTATTTGATAATAATTAACTGAATAAAATAATTTTATTCTGTAGTTTCCTAATAATGCCCTTGCCTCGTACGCAGCGGCCAGGGTTTGATCCCCGTCAACACAAGTTTCCTGGTTGAGTTTCTTTCGTTTTTTTTCCCCCCTCTCGCCTGTAACAGAAATGTCGGAAAACTTTAAGCTCTCAAACACAACTTGGAATCATAATAACGCTATCATATCCGCTTAGAAATGTATGTGTGAATAGGGTGTCTTAAATGTTCATGTTATCTAGGAGGTGACATTCATCCGATCCCTCTTTCGGGGAATCGTTGTGTTTCTCAAAAACTACATAGGTCTATATATCAAGAGTTTAAACATCCTCACCGGACAGGTCGTGTCCTGTTAGGCCCGTGTGACATAGAACTCTGAAATTTGCCTAAAGGGAGAGGTTAAACTAAGAACAATAAAAAATAAAAGAAAACAAATAGGAAAGTGGCCTTATATAATTTGAATAACATAATTAATTTTAAAGTGTTCTCTTATAATAGTGCATTAACATTCCTTCAGAAATACTGGATATTAAAATGAACTTACAAGGACTATTTAACTCATGCCCCAAATGGGAGTCAATGACCAATCACGTTACAATGATTTTTTATTTACAACCAATCACAGTCGTGTTTCGCCTAGAATTTACCAACTAAAGTTTATCATAATAAAGAAAGCACCTCCTTTTAACATTCTGAATAGGTCATAGCATTATTTTGCAGTGACTGACTCTAAGAAATACGGCTACCAGATTGTATATATAGTGCATGAATGTCAACACATACCGCATGCGGAAGTTAATATAAAAACTTTTGTGGCAATTGATTATACCATCAAAAATAGAAACCACTGTTTGCACTTTCTTAAATGTATTTTTTTCCCAGAAAAATACAACTGTCATATTTACATCACAGGACATCAGAAATGAATTAATATACAGTTTGATGTATTTCATTTTTTCTCCACTAGAGTGCATTCTTACAATATTGCGTTCCTTTGGCAATAAATAATATGATCTGGTTGCAGTGACGAACAAAAGAAGCAAATGAAACTTATCAATCGTTTCTCATTTGTTTTTAAACATCACCGTTTACATTAAATATATAAATATTTTAAAATAACTACGAGTATATTTAGATAATGATTTGTGAGTAAACAGCTTAATTTTATTCGTTAAATAGTCCTAACAAATGCCACTCTTGATTTCCAAATTCTCTAGATAAATTGGAAATCACTCGTGGCTTTACTTATGAAAAATAAAGTGAGAACATCACACCAATATCTTTGTTTATTTTATGTACAAATCTAAAACAAAGAAGTTGACAATCTTTTATGAATTAATTCCTGCCTTATCTTTAATTGGTTGTAAATTTCATTAGAGATAAGAAGCCAAACGTAACAACATAACTATATGACTAACAAAGAGTTGCACAATCCTGACAGGAAATTACACTTCGTATGTAGATAGCATTGTATTTAATGAAACTCTTTAACAGCTCGTGTCACTTGCGTCGAAATTAAAATTTGACCATGAAAAGTCCGAAACGCTTTTATTTCAAGTTTGCCCTTTTTTTTCATCAGCTCTTCATCAGCACTAAAATTCACTATAAATCTTGGCCTGTGATAGATGTCTTTCTCCATTATTCTTTATATTTTTGCCTTACCCAGTCAATTCCTTCCATTTACATTGTAGTCGTCTTTTACCACCAATATGATCTATGGTGGGGCTATTCTATGGGTCCGGTCACCACATGGGAATTGGGGTTTTATTATGTGTGACTATTTAACACATGCCCGAAATCACGTTTCAATGAATTTTGTTTTACAGCCAATCACAGTCGTGTTTCACTTCGATATTTATCTACTTATGTTTACCATATTACAGAAAGCTCTTCCTTTTTAATATTCTGACCAGGTCAGAGCATTATTTTGCAGTGATTGACTCTCAAACAAATAGTTTAATATAGCAAATAATGAACAGTTTCATTCGAACTACACATTTGATAATTGTATGTTCAATAATTGTGTTTTTAAATAATGATTTTACGGAGTTGTTTCCTAAAAAATAATTAATAACCTATAATGTTAGTTACAATTTTCAGTTTGATGTGTTTTATTTTTTCTCCACAAGGGTGCAGTCTTACAATATTGCGATTCTATTTGGCAATAAATAATATGATCTAGTTACAGTGGATGAACAAAGAAAGCATAACCAAACATTTCTCATTTGTTTTTAAGCATCGCCGTTTACATTAAATATATAAATATTTTAAAATAACTATATTTAAATAATGATTTGTGAGTAAATAGCATAATTGTATTCGTTAAATAGTCCTAACAAATGCCACTCTTGATTTCCAAATCCTCAAGATAAATTTGGAAATCACTCATGGCATTACTTATGATAAATCTACATGGGACCCAAGATTTTTACTTCCATTCAGAAGGGAACCACACTCAGGTTTTATAATCTAAGCCTCTACGGCCATACGTTGGTACAGGGGTACTCCCTATCGAGAGTTAATTTCGTTATCCTTATTTCCTTACATATGTCAGCCGTGACATATTGTTAGAACATCCCCTAAAAGAGACATCTAGTACGCAATTAAAATATTACTTGGGTGGGAACGGTCGATTCAGTTGTTTGCTCAGTAGGCCTAATTTAGGCTTCAGGTTCATTTACGAGCCCGAAAATCTTCAGACTAGGGACCCACGGCTTAAAGTCCCTCCCGGAGTACTTATCCCTTGGATTTTTCCCATCCTAAAAAAATCCATCGACCCCGGTCGGATTTGAACCCACGATCCTCGGGACCTCAGGCAAGAAACTTAATCCCTAGACCACCAAGCACGATCACTCAGTATTTTTAGCCTGAAAATTCCATCGATTCCGATAATAAAATTTGATCCAACGGTAAGCATAGTAACGTCTAGGCAAACGGGATCTACTTAGATGTTAGCTTTAAATATAGCATTTATCTCCCTTATGTTAAAAAAAGGTATATAACTGTGGTCTCGGGTTAACGTTGTTGTCTCGGACGAAGCAGACTGGATTTCATCCTCGATCGGGATACGAGTAGTTTGTTGATTAAGATTTTTTCGGATCTATCTTCACCTGTGAGACAAATGTCGAGAAACTTTAAGGCATAATTCATCCCAGAACACCATTTAGCCATCGTAACTGTCTTTATACACGGTGATTACAAATGATTGGAGCGATTTCATGATTTTATTGTAGCGATCTTATTTGACATATCTTCACAGAACTTTAAAGTTATGTATAAAAACTCATAAGGTTTTTTTTTGTTTTCTCTCGCAGCCGTGTTTCAGTTTTAAACCGAGAGAGCGCAGCAGTTATCAAAGATGGCGACAGGCGAGGAGAAAGCATATGCTGTGCTTGAATTTCATTCAACTCAATCTGTGATAACTGTGCAACGACACTTCAGAACGAAGTTCGAGAAAGATGCACCGAGTGCCAACTCCATTCGGCGATGGTATGCGCAATTTAAAGCTACAGGATGCCTCTGTAAAAGGAAATCAACGGGTCGTCCTTCAGTGAGTGAAGAAAAGGTTGAGAGTGTGCGGATGAGTTTCACACGTAGCCCACAGAAATCAACACGAAAAGCGAGCAGAGAGCTGAACATTCCACAACCGACCGTTTGGAAGATCTTGCGGAAAAGATTGAAGCATAAACCTTACCACTTGCAATTTCTACAAGCCCTTACGCCCATTGACAAAGTGAGTCGGTTTGAATTTTGTACACAAATGCAGCAGTTTATGGATGAGGATGGTTTTTGTGAGAAACTTGTCTTCAGTGACGAAGCAACATTCTTTGTGAATGGCAAAGTGAACAAACACAATGTGCGAATCTGGGGCACAGAAAATCCCCGCGTTATTGTGCAGCACATTCGCGACTCCCCAAAGTTAGTGTGTTCTGTGCGGTTTCTCAGTTCAAAGTTTATGGCCCTTTTTTCTTCTGCGAGCAGAACGTTACAGGACACGTGTACCTGGACATGCTGGAAAATTGGCTCATGCCGCAGCTGACGACCGACAGTGAGACCTTCATCTACCAGCAGGATGGTGCTCCACCACACTTCCATCACGATGTTCGTGAATTTTTAAACATGAGATTGCCAAACCGATGGATCGGTCGCAGTGGAGAGAATGATCAGAAATTGTTGTCATGGCCTCCACGCTCCCCCGATTTGACGCCGTGCGATTTTTTTGTTTGGGGGTATGTGAAAGATTCAGTGTTTGTGCCTCCTTTACCAGTAAACTTACCAGAACTGCGAGCTCGCATAATCAATGCCTTTGAACAAATTAATAGGGACATGTTACGTCGAGTATGGGACGAACTTGATTACAGACTTGATATCTGCAGAATCACCAAGGGGGAGCATATGGAGCACCTGTAACATCTCAAAAAAAACCTGGGAAGTTGCTCTATGTATCTGTAAAAGTTCGTGAAAATATGTCGAATACTACAGCTACCATAAAATCATGAAATCGCTCCAATCATTTGTAATCACCCTGTAATTCATCCGGAGAGACCCTCTGTATATTTGTGTGGTCAAAAAATTAGACTATGCAATGTAACAGAGTTGAAATCCTCTTCTAAAGGTAGTGTCTCTGTGAAGACCGCGAGGCAGGTAAAAGTACCTATAAATGGAGAGGTTAAACTAAAAACTAAAGAAAAGAAAATAAAGTTAAGAAACACTATCACGTTATCTGTTAAATAAATATGTGCAAACATTAACCCTGCATTCATATTAGGCAGTTTCTTACAAAAAAATGTATATTATACAGAACAAATTTTCGATAAATATTGTTGAATACGAAATACAAAATATAGGACAATTCAGAGATTTACATTATATTTTAAGTTATACAGCTTTAGTAAATAAATTGGTAACACAAAATGCGAGGGTAATATATAAAACAGTACAAGAATATATCATATATGTAACGTGGTCTGCCGAAGCGGTGCGTACATTGAAAATACTGTAGACCACATTAACACCAACTATACTCCTAGAGCGGAACCCGAAGCATGTAAAGTGCAGTGGGTGGCATTAGAACAGATACACACAGTTTAAAATGAATCTTAAACAAAAATCATAAATAAACGTAGTAAGATTTATTTTATTTTTAGTTTTTTTATACAAATTCTATATTATACACAATGCTCAAAAAGTCTAGGGAAGTTTTTGTAGAGTACTGTTTCCATATTTGGGCCTCTAAGTTTTAAATAAATAATACTTTTAAAAAACTAAAAGAACACGCTTTATTAGAAAACTAAAAAATGAAAAATAATTTTAATTTCCAATACGCTTGGGATAAAATAAAGTGGTCAACAAAAAAATCATCTCCAACACATATAGAATAAAATTAGAGTTATCAACAAAAAGAAAATAATTTTACCATCAAAACCGTCGGGTGCTCTATATCAATTAATATATTTGATAATAAGCACATATTGGTAAAAGTAAGCTCTCTAAGAAGAAAATGCAAAAATCATAAAAATCACCCCACGCTTTTGATGGTAAAATTATTTTCTTTTTGTTGATAACTCTAATTTTATTCTATATGTGTTGGAGATGATTTTTTTGTTGACCACTTTATTTTATCCCAAGCGTATTGGAAATTAAAATTATTTTTCATTTTTTTAGTTTTCTAATAAAGCGTGTTCTTTTAGTTTTTTAAAACTATTATTTTTTTTTATTTTTTAGTTTTAATATTTTACAGAATAAGATAAAAATGTAAATATCTTTAAATTCGATACTATTGTAGTATGAGCTAAAACTAATACTCTTCTATAAAAAAAAAACCCTCCCAGCCGGATTTGAACCAGCGACGTATGGATTACTAAAATTATATACCACTAAGAGTTCACTGCTCTACCAACTGAGCTCTTACAACGATTGACTAAAAACTCGACAAGTCCGCAACCTATTATACCAGTTTTCATTTTTTTTGATTTTCGGATGATTCTCGCCAGGATTTTAGAAACAAAATATGAAATTATTGTATTGTCACGGGTTCTCTACACGTATACAAAGTTTCAAGTCGATCCAATGTTTCTAAGTGGGTGAAAATCACGTTGAAAGATTCCGTTACATTGATACAAAAAACACTTTTTTTGATTTTCTGATGATTATGGCCAGGATTTTAGAAAATAAATATGAAATTATTGTATTGTCACGGGTCCTCTACAAGTATACAAAGTTTCAAGTCAATCCAATGTTTCTAAGTGGGTGAAAATCCCGTTGAAAGATTCCGTTACATTGATACAAAAACACATTTTTTTTATTTTCTGATGATTATGGCCAGGATTTTAGAAAATAAATATGAAATTATTGTATTGTCACGGGTCCTCTACAAGTATACAATGTTTCAAGTCGATCCGATAATTTTAAGTGGGTGAAAATCGCGTTGAAAGATTCCGTTACATAGATAGATAGATAGATAGATGATAGATAGATAGATAGATAGATAGATAGATAGATAGATAGATAGATAGATAGATAGATAGATAGATAGATAGATAGATAGATAGATAGATAGATAGATACAGGCCAAGCTAATATAAAGCGTGTTAAAATAGGACAGCAATATTAAGGATTGTCCTCCTACAGTCCACCGCTGTGGTCTCAAGGTAGCGTGCTGCCTTGTCACGCAGCGGGCCCGGGTTCGATCCCCGGTCGGGGCAGTTTTTCTGGGTGAGGTTTTTATCGGGGTTTTTCCTCACCTGTAAGACAAACGTCAGGAAAACTTTAAGGCCCAAACGGTCCCCGAAATCATATGGCCATCATCATTATCATCCTTACCATTATCATTATCATCATCATCCTTCACCGGTGTGGAAAGCAACGGGAAGCTACCACACCTACACAATTCCCTAGTAAAGCTGCAAGCATAGCATGAATATGCTATGATTGCAGTGAAGGACCTGCCTTCGGGCAGAATTACTATGGATGGGTGGTCCTCCTACATAAAGATATAGAGTAATAATGGCCTTGTAGCGTTGCAGCAGAGTCGGTGTTACCGCTACATTTATTTTATTAGTTTTTTTTACTGCAGTTCCAATAGATTTTCGTTCAATTCTCACTGTTGTCCAAGTCTAAATCCTAAACAAGTTATAGAAACAGCAAAACCTATAAGAAAAAAATGTCGGTTATTATTATTAATTATTATTATTATTATTATTATTATTATTATTATTATTATTATTATTATTATTTTACAGATTGTTTTACAACGGTATTATTTCTCTGTTCTAAATTTCCATTTCCTTCTGGCTAAAGCCGTCCTATTCTTCCAATTCCCTTCCATTCATGTAGGCTATATTATTCTTCCAACTGCGTTTCTCCCTTCTAGTATTCTAAGATCTTCTTTGGCCATCTTTTGTTGTCTATCCTAACTATGTACCCATAGCACTTTAACTACTGTTTTTCTATTTCATTAATTACTGGTATGTCTCTATCTCCTCGCTTATCTTCTCTTATTCGTATGTTTGGTAATTTATCCATATATATTTTTGTACCAGGGTATTTCATTTATCCAGAAGCCACCTAATCCAAGAAGCGTTCCCTTGTCCGCCACCTGGGGAGGCACGGGATGGGGGACTAGCAACCCCACACCGGTTAGCCCATAGTAAATAATTAAAATAACTTAGAAATAAATTAAATTTTTATATTAATACATCAATACAATATAGCTTCAATTTGACACACATCCCAACACAATAGGCTATGACAACAAACCAAACTTTGCCTCAGCTTCCTCGTTTACTAGATACAATATTTTGCAATTGAACATTACCCAATCTAGGCCTACCTCTTTACGTTTTTGTGATATCATGCGTTTTCTCTTACCAGACATGCCATTCTTTCAAGGTTAAAATGTGTTCCGGGCGAATTTTTATTAAATTGCCAAATGTCTTCATTTTTAGTTCTAAAAAAACTAAATTCTCACAAAATATGATGGAATGGCATTGAATCTTAAGTATGTAGGGCCTACTAGATCAAGTTCAACCAAAAATTAATTCTGTTTTCAAAAGTTTTATTTTTTTAGAATAATAAAGTAAGCAATAAAAAATATTTTATAAAAGTTGTATTTTAAACATAAACCTGATTAGTTCTTAGAACTTGGACATCTTCCAATCTCTAATTAAGACTTGAAGCCATTCCATCCCACTATTTTATTTTATTACTAGATTATGAATTAGGCCTACATGTGTTTCAAATACAAACAACTTTAATTAAAAATTGAAATATCAGGTATAGTTTGCTGACATCCTGGTTTCACCATCTCAAATAGCTCGCCATTAACTCCTCTAAAATCAGATAAATTAATTCGGTTTAGTTCATTTAAACAATGTACTTTTTTTAGTTCAGTTCCGTTACTGGTATAAGGCATCAAGCCTTGGCTCAGAGCTACGGGTCATATTACGCTACTTCGAGTTCTAAATAGGGAAACAATTTTCTCATGGAATTTTTATCAGTATCCACCCAGCATAACAAAATATTTAAGTAGCTACAATAAGTAATAGCTCCAGGTTGAGAAAACCAGCTATAACGGCTGGGAAATCCGATATGCTGACCTCATCTCATCCTACACTGCCTGGAAGATCGTCCAATTCTGTAAATGACACATGTGAATCTGAGCCCAGAAGCTAATTGCTAGGCCGAGGTCCTTCTAAACTTGTCGCGTAATGGAGTTAAGTTATATGGACGGGTTAAATTTACAGTGGTATAACTCATTTTCGACAGCAGTAAAAGTATGCCTATTGTACCCTACAAATGCAATTCAAGTCTCTGTGTTAATTAAATTCTAGGGACAACCTGAATTGATAACACTTTAGTGCAACATTTTTGTTCCCGATCTTATTACAGAATATTCTGCGTTATATTATGTTAAAATAAAGAAACGTGGCTTACATTACTGTAACTTTAATCTGCTCATATATTTTCTGATCTGAAGAGCACTATTTTTCTAATATAGGAAATGTCCTCTTTTTTACAATGGAAATATGGCAACCTTATGAATAATAGGAATGTATTGAAAACGTGTGTGTCAGGTGCATGAAACATTTAGAGAAAGTAGAATCCTATTATTCAGATTTATTACTGTTTGGCTGTAATTATCTTCCCCCCACCTTTCAATCCCTTAATTGAATGGTATGAGAAAATGTTGGCTTGTTCCTGTTTTATGTCGTCGAAACAGTTTCAGATGTTTAATTGCGGTATAATCTACCTTATAATAATAGCTTTATTTTACCTAGCAGAGGTAAGGCCTTAAAGAAAGATTGGTAAATGGGAAAAAACTTATTTTTGCAAATAGAACCTTATTTAAAAGCAAATTAATATCAAAAACTGCAAAAATAAGGTTATTCAAAACACGCATTAGACCAGTAGTTACATATGCTTGTGAAACTTGGGTCCTAAAAGAAACAATAAAACAGAAATTACTAATTTTTTAAAGAAAATTTTTAAAAAGAATATTTGGACCAAACATAGGAACTGATAACTGTTGGAGAATCAAAACAAATAATGAAATAAATTAATTAATCAAAAATCAGAACATAGTAAACCACATAATATCTCTCAGAATTGGTTGGCTTGGACATCTGATAAGAATGGATGATCAGAGACTGGTCAAAAAACTCTACAAATGGAACCTGTAGGAGGCAGAGCTGTAGGAAGACCGAAGATCAGATGAGAGGTTGACACAATGAACGATCTAAGGAAAATGAAAGTGACTACTTTGAATATGGCAAGAGACAGATTGGCATGGAGGAAGTATGTTGAGATGGCCAAAACTTTCACTTTTGAAGTTGTCGTGCCTATGATGATGATGACGATGATGAGAGTTAAGGCCTTAAGGCCTTGTCTGCCACTCAACCAGGTTTAAAAAAATACAAAAATCATTCTAACTCACTGGCACTATCGAAATCGTAGGTTCATGGCAGTGCGGACATAAGCTCTCCATCCATCCCTATCCTGAGCCAATATTTTCCAATCAACCCCTGTATAATCTACTTCCCTCAAATCATAGTTAATGTTATTCTCCCACCTCATTCTTGGTCTACCAATTGGGCGTTTCCTCTGGTTTTCCTACAAGAAGCTTCCATTCACGTCCTTCATTCCCCATTCGTACCATATGTCCTGCCCATCACAGTTTACGAGACTTAACTGTTCTCGTTATATCTGGCTTCCTATAAAGACCATGTAATTCACTGTTATGCAGTCTTCTCCATTCACCTGTCTGTTCATCTCTCGTTGGTCCAAACATTAACTTTATTCTCAAATACTCGTAATCTCCTTTCCTCCCTTAAAGTAAGAGTCCATGTTTCGCATCCATATAATATAACTGGTAGAATAATAGTTTTATATATTTTCGGTTTAACGTTTTTTGAAATGAGTTGGGAAGTCAAGAGTCTCTGTAATGCATAACAGCACGCATTTCCAGAATTGATCCTATGTTTAATTTCCTGTGGATCTCATTTCTGTTTGTGATTATTGTTCATACGTATTTGAATTCAGCCACTTCCTCAAAATTTCCCTCATTTGTCATTAGCTGTCCATTTCCTTACAACTAAATTACAATAAACATAAATATACATGGTATATCTACAATATAATTATTATTTACAAAATGGTTGATTCAATCTACAGTTAACGGTTGAAATATAAAATGTACAAGGAATAAAGTCAGATGAAAAAAAAAAGAAATATTAATGACTTATGAACTACAAAAGACAATATAAACTAAGATTAGGCCTAAGATATAATAAACATGAAAATGCGATAATTAATCTATTAACATACACGTGTTATATTTGTCCTTCTTCAATTAGCGGGACAATTAGGTTTGATTTGTATCATGTACAGCTGAGCTTATTTCTTAAGTGTTAACGAAAAATTAAGAATAAATAAAGGCGATGGTGTAATTTCACTCCAAGGTAACTAATATATTAATTTTACAGTATCACGTTTATTGTCCTTCTGTTCTTTAATTACATTTAATTTAATGTGTCATCATGAATACATTATATAATGAAAAAGGACAGTTAATAACAAATGAGGGAAATTTTGAAGAAGTGGCTGAATTCAAATACCTACGAACAATAATTACAAATAGGAATGAGATGCAATAAAGAAATTAAACATAGACTTAATTATGGAAATAATTTACAGTGACTCCTGTAGTCCCAACTTCCATCAAGAAACGTTAAACTGAAAATATATAAAATTGTTATTCTCCAAATTATATTATATGGATACGATACATGGAGTCTTGCTTTAAGGGAGGAAAAAATATTACGTATTTGAGAATAAAGTTCTTAGGAAAATTTTTGGACCAAAGAGAGATGAACAGACAGGTGAATAGAGAAAACTATATAACATTGAGCTACATGATCTTTATAGGAAACCAAATATAATAAAAACAATTACGTCTCGTAGACTGCAATTGGCAGGACATGTGGCACGAATGGAGACTGAAAGAGGGGCATGGATATTTCTAGATAGACCATGAAAGAGAGGATAGAATAACATTAACTATGATTTGAAGAAAGTAGATTATACAGGGGATGATTGGAAAACATTAGCTCAGGAAAGGGGTGTGTGAAGAGCTTAGGTCCGTTCGGCCATGAACCTACGGGTTCGATAGTACAAGTAAGTTACTTATTTAATGTGTCGTAATCATCGGATTTAATTATAAGACATGTTATTATCTCAATTAAATGCAGTGTTTTCTTCCCACCTCTTCTTAAGAAGACTCAAAGATCCCTTTCCCTAAGGACGGTGGTTCTGAAGTATGGCTTTTGGGATTTTGTTTTTTGGCCATTCGTTGGACGTGACTTTTTTCACTTGAGTTGGTATTTACTTATGAAGTATATTATTTGTTATACGTAACTGAAGTTCCTACATGGCTTCATTTTTCTGTGGTCCGAGCGAGCGTATCCTGATTTTGCTGTCATAAAAACTTAATTTCATTGGTTGTTATTCTGCTTATGTTTGAGTTGTCATTTGCCATACTTCACTTCCGTAACGTATTACAGGTCATGCCCGTATCTTGAATTAACCTATTTTTATATGTCGTTGTAAATTTAGTGTAATGTATATTTGTATTTATTATTATATTAGTGAAGTGATCTTCTGCTTTTAATTGTATTATTCCGCTACTCTGAATAAAAGAAAACTAATATTTCAATCAGTTATGTTAATACATGATTTATTGTCAACAGTTTGTTTTAGAAATAAATACTTTCCAAACATTTTACATGAACATCATACTTTTCTTTAACTGTTTCTTTTTTTTCTTCTTGCTTGATGTTATTAAATCGCCATTGTCATTTATATATTTTTGAATGATCCACTATCAGCGTATTCAGGTGATATTTCTTTCACTACTTCATTAGGCGCAGTTGGAAATATCGCCCGAATTAAGCAAATATCAGTTTATCCTTTTTTTACCAGATTATAACTGTTTACCACCCTTATGTTTTAGAACTGGTGCCTACAAATCAGTCATTTTGAAAATTCTGAGTCATGTACGAGAATCGCGGGTTAAATCCAGACAGGGGTCCATGGATTTTTAAGATGGATAAATCCAACAAACAAGTGTTTCAGGAGAGAGTTAAAGTCATGGATACCGAATTTGAAGATTTTCGGGTTCATAAAAGAACTCAAACCTAAACTAGAGCCTCTCAGCAAAATTTAATCGACCTTTCCCACCAAAGTATACCTTATTTCCTATAAGGTGTCTCTTTGAGGCGATGAACTAATCATTAGTCACTCACTGACGTATACAGGAAAATAAACTTAAATAAATTAGCTTCATTAAGTAACTCCCGCAAGGGAATACCTTTAGAGCACTTGAGAATATACAGGTACAGACAATAGCAAAAAATAAATACACCATGGTAGCAAATTTAGGCGTGACTGCATTATATTGACATGTAATTACATTGTTGCGATTTTTTATATCCCATAATAATAATAATAATAATAATAATAATAATAATAATAATAATAATATAATTGTACTAAATAAAATTTTATTTAAAAGGCAGAGATAAGACAATAAGACTTCAGCTTCTATTCAATCAAAAAATACGATTTACATTGTTATATTTATGCAATATAATAAATTATTATCATAAGTAATGCCACGAGTGATTTCCAAATTCATCTAGAGGATTTGGAAATCAAGAGTGGCATATGTTAGGACTACTTAACGAATAAAATTAAGCTGTTTACTAACAAATCATTATTTAAATATACTTACTCGTATTTTAAAATATGTAAACGGCGATATTTCAAAACAAATGAGGAACGTTTGAAAACAAATGAGAAACGTTTGTTTATGTTTCATTTGTTCATGCACTGCAACTAGATCATATTATTTATTGCCAAATAGGATCGCAATATTGTAAGAATGCACCCTAGTGGAGAAAAAATGAAACACAATAAACTGCATATTATAACCAACATTATAGGTTATTAATTATTTTTTAGGAAACAACTCAGTAAAATCATTATTTAAAAACTCAATTATTGATCACACATTTATCAAATGTATAGTTCGAAGGAACCTGTTCATTATTTGCTATATTCAACGTATTTGTTAGAAAATCAGTCACTGCAAAATAATGGTTTGACCTGTTCAGAATATTAAAAAGGAGAGCTTTCTTTAATATGATAAACAGAAATCGATAATTATCGAGGTGAAACACGACTGTGATTGGATGTAAAACAAAATTCATTGATTGGGAATTGACTCCCATTTGGGGCATGAGTTAAATAGCCAAAACAATACTAAGTACTAATTTACAGGCACATCGAATACAGAGGCCTATGACCGGACGGTCATAAGATCTTAATACGTACCTATCCTGATCTAAACATTTTCCCAATAATATTCTGTATAACCTTAAATCATGGTTAAGTTATTGTCCGGCCTCATTCTTGGCCTACCTACTATGAGATTTTCTTTTGATTTTCCTATAAGAAGTTTCCGCAACTTTTTTTCATTCGTGTTACACTTCCTATACATCGCAATCTACGAGACTTAACTCTTTATCATATCTGGCTTCCCATAAAGGTCATGAATCTCACTCATTGTTATGAGGTTTCCTCCATTCATGTTCATCTCCGGTCCGAAAATTCTCACAAGTACTTTATTATCAGATATCTGTATTTTTTTTTCAAATACTATGAACATAAAATGCACTTATTTAATTTATCATAAGTAATGTCACGAGTGCTTTCCAATTTATCTAGAGGATTTGGAAATCAAAAGTGACATTTGTTAGGAATATTTAACGAATAAAATTAAGCTGTTTACTCACAAATCATTATTTAAACATAGTTATTTTAAAATATTCATATATTTAATGTAAACGGCGATGTTTGAAAACAAATGATAAATGTTTGGTTATGTTTCATTTGTTCATCACTGCAACTCGATCATACTATTTATTGCCAAATAGGATCGCAATATTGTAAGAATGCACCCTAGTGGAGAAAAAATGAAACATATCAAACTGTATATTATAACCAACATTATAGGTTATTAATTCGTTTTTTTTTCGGAAACAACTCAGTAAAATTAGTATTTGAAAACACGATTATTGAACACACAATTATCAAATGTGTAGGTCGAAGGAATCTGTTCATTATTTGCTATATTCAACGTATTTGTTAATGTGCCAGTCACTGCAAAATAGTGCTCTGACCTGTTCAGAATATTAAAAAGGAGGAGCTTTCTTTATTTTGGTAATCAAAATACAATAATTATCGAGGTAATACAGATTGTGTTTAGTTGTAGAAGAAAATTCATTGAAACGTGATTGATCATTGACTTCCATTTGGGGCATGAGGTAAATAGTCAAATAATCATGGAAGCACAATACAACAAAAGTAATACTTCTGTGCAGCTTACATAAATGATGTATTTTTTGTTTAAAAGAGGTTAATTTCTATATAAAATTTGCAAACATGTTCTATAAGTTGCTTATTTAGAATCTAGGAAAAAAATAATGAAGCAAAACTACTTGTATTAAATACGGAATGTATAAAAGAAAATCAAAGTATAGAACAGGTGTCTAGTTTCAAATATTTGGGCTGTGATGTTGGCTACAATGTGGAAAGAGATATTGACTCCAAAATAAATAAATTTCAGACGGTGTGTGGAACAATACAGAGAACATTCAAAAATAAAATTAGAAAAGAAACCAAGATAAAAATGTATAATGTTATGGCGGTTCCCACAATATTGTATGGATGTGAAACTTGGGCTCCAGTGAAAAGACAGAAGGATAGAATACAGACGGCAGAGATGCGGTTCCTAAGACAAGTAAAAGGATGTACAAGACTTGATAGAATAAGAAATGAGGATATAAGAGAAGAATTGAAAGTACAGCCTTTATTGGATAAAGTCACGAATTACAGACAGAAATGGATTGATCACATGGATGGAATGAGCAAGGAGAGATATCCATTGTTAGCCAGAAATTATCAAGCAAGAGGAAGGCGTGATGTTGGAAGACCTAGAAGACGTTGGGCTGATGCAATATGAAGTCGGAACGGGCAATTGCCTAATCCTTGGAGTGATGATGATGATGATGATAAAAATAAAGGTAACTAGCAATCTCTCCCTCATTCTTTCAGAAATCAAAAGTAAACTGAAAATTAATTTTTGTAAATAATTATAAACACTTCAGTTTACTGATTGAATGGAATATAAATCCCTATGGCACTAACGGTACCAGTTTTAAATAAAATATTCATTATTTGTATCCACATAGACTTTCACGGCCGGAGTTGCTATGATGATCTTGATTGAAGGTTTTCGGGCTGTAGGCCGTGGTCGTGAGGCTTGTAGTTCCCCGACGTTTCGCCAAAGACTGCGTCTGGCATTCTCAAGTCAGCAGGAATCTTGGAAAACATTCTGTACAGAGAGCTCTAAAGAATCGCCCTGGAAAATCTACAAGGCCTGCAAACGGAATTTTGAAAAAAAGCACGCATATTCAACATTAACCCTGCAAGACGGAGTCTCCACACTGAACGCAGAGGACACTGCTACTGCCCTCCTCGATAAATTTTTCCCAGATGACCCTCCAGCTCTCGACAGCAAAGAACAGAAAATCATCAGAACACAGGTAATAGCAAGAGTCGCGCCAGACACCCAGCCAGAACCTGACTTAACCTACCATGAAGTAGAAGAAATAATAACACGCCTAAACAACCATAAATGCCCAGGACCCGACGGCATCGAAGGCACTATCGTCAAAAGAATACATGCGTATTTACCAACCTTCTGGATAACACTATTTAATAAATGTCTGATACTAGGTTGCTTCCCGTCGACCTGGAAGAACGCTGCTATAATAGCAATTCCCAAAGCTGACAAGAGTAAACATCACCTCATAACTGGATATCGGGGTATCAGCCTGTTATCGATTCCTGGAAAATGTCTGGAAAAACTAATAATGGAAAGACTCAACTTCCACTTGGAATCCTCCGGGCGGATACCAAAGCAACAATACGGATTTACAGCAGGAAAATCATCCACAGATGCTATAAAAGCGGTTACGAATTATGTTCATCACAACAGACAGCAAGGACTAAAATGTTGTCTCCTCACTCTAGATATCGCTGGAGCATTTGATAATGCCTGGCACCCGGGACTCCTTGAACGGCTCTGGAACTTAGATTGCCCTCCGAATATCTTCTGTATCATCCAAGATTTCCTTCGAAATCGCACCGCCTCCTATAAACTAGGCAACGTGACCATCTCCAAACAAGTCACCAAAGGATGCCCACAAGGATCGGTTGCTGGTCCCACCCTCTGGAACATCATCATCAGTGGTTTAATTGAACAACTTTCTAACATAAAAGACCTAGATATTGTAATATATGCCGACGACATAATGATCATGCTGAAAGGACTCTCACATTCGCACATCCTCGACACTCTTCAAACTGCACTCCAAAACATAGAGGACTGGTGTAAAACACAAAAATTAGAAATAGCACAGGATAAAACAGCACTTATGCCAATGTACATCCGGAAAAGAACAGAATACAGTACTCATCCGACAGTCATAAAGTGGGGTATAAATGTTGTCTCAAGAATGAAATACTTGGGAGTTATGCTTGACTGCAAGATGGATTGGTTTCCCCACACTCAATTCCTAGAAAACAAATTACTGAAGCTTCGAAATAACCTAATTCGATGTTCCAAATCATCTTGGGGAATCTCTTACCACCACCTTCTCACGATTTATAATCATGCCATCCTCCCAGTCATCAGTTATGCGGCGGAGGCCTGGAGCCAATCATTATCCAGAAGAGCTAATATCAAATTAACGCAGATCCAAAGATCTTTCCTAATTTTCGCGACCAAAGCATACAAAACAGTCTCCAACGTAGCTCTGCAAGCAATAGCAGGGACAATGCCAATAGAGCTAGCCCTACATCTGAGCAAAGACATAAAAGCCGCTAGTAGAGGCTTGCCCACTAATGCAGTCCTGCCCAAACTTAAGAAGACTGAAGTATTAACTAGATATGGAGGAATCCATCCGAAAGACAACATCATAACAATAGATTACAGAGGTACAGTTATCCCAGCCAACATACAGATATTCACAGATGGATCAAAAACGGAAAACCACGTCGGAGCTGGATTAGTCGTAGAAGAAAATTCAAAAGAAATTTACACCGAGTCACGTAGACTGGACAACGAATGCTCTATATTTCAAGCAGAACTTACAGGTATCCAAATGGCAGTGGACTGGATCCAACAACAAAGTAATGTAAACACTTCCTATGCAATACACGTGGACTCGCAAGCAGCACTTCTGGCCATCTCTAACAAAAGAACTACACAACCAATAGCAGTCAACACCAGAAAGAAAATTATCACTCTGAAGAAGACAACTCAAGTCTCGCTAAACTGGGTCAGAGGACATACAGGAATCAGAGGTAACGAACGAGCGATTATCTAGCAAAAATAGCTGCCAGCTATAAAAATACTGTAACCTATAACTCCATCCCTATTTCTCGAGCTAACTTCTGCTAAACTATTACATCAACATATGGAATGCAACATATACCAACTCCGAGGTATCATTTCACACCAAACAGTTCATTCCCTCTATTCACCACCGGCTCTCTATATCCCTATGGCCAAACTTCATCCTTACACAATTCATAACCAACCACGGACGCTTCCGTACATATCTTCACAGGATCAAAAAGTCACCATCTCCCCTATGTAACTGCCCCGAAAGTCCACCACAGACAGCAATACATCTTCTGACAGAATGTTCACTGTACTCCAGAGACCGGCCTCCTGTTCTAACAACCCAAACTCTACCTCAGATACTACAGCACCACATCAACACCGTCACAGTGACGAACTTCATCACCAACATCTTCCGCTCACTTCAAGAATAAACTCTTGAACAATCAAACTACAGCAAAACAAAATGTAAATGTATGTAAATAACTGTAAATATCCCGTGATATGCCCATGGTAAAACACGGGTTGAAATTATAATGTAATAAAATTTAAAAAAAAGGGTTGACTTGACATCCTCACGACCACGGCCTACGGCCCGAAAACCTTCATCAAGATCATCATATTAATTATTTATTTATTATTTACTAATAACCCAAAATGCCTCAGAAATACGAGTATATTCAGAAATTTAAAATATTGTGTAAACGTCCTAAGTAAAAATTGTATAAAGGGAATTAGTCATTCGTTAAAAATTTAAGGCGAGTTGCTTCAATTTACCGTTGTTACTGATTGCTAAAATATTAATGGAATTTTTTTATGATTATCTTCAAAATTCTTCTTTCCTGCTCCACGCTGTAGATAAAATCAACTAAAATGTTTAATTCCAGTAGGAACTGCAATAATTATTGGTGCTGTGATAATGATAATGATGATGATGATGATGATGATAATAATAATAATAATAATAATAATAATAATAATAATAATAATAATAATATGCCTAATGCAGAAAGTAATAAACAGTCTTTAAAGAATCATGAGCTGACGTGTTTATAAAATTCATCTTAAAGACATTGGTAAATTTTGAAAAAGTAAATTCAGAGTACAGTAGTGTTACAATAGCGATAAAATTTGGCATTTGGAAAAATATTGAAATGAATGTACTGAGGCAAGCTTTTAGTATGCAATGGTAATGAAACTAAAGATCAAAATTTCAATATTCTGATCGTAATTAGCTCATTCGGCACAGAAGTAATCCCAATATGTCTTCTTAATGGAAGAAACCCTGTTGTAATGTGAATATAAATGTACTATTAGGGTCACGGGGATTTCAAATAGAAAAGAATTCCTATCTTCTCCTGATTAGCATAATTTATTAGTGCGGCAACGTGTAAAGTTGAATATATTGGATTCAAATCCCGGATCAGGCAGATTTTTTTTCTCTTTGGTTGTATGTCGAAAAATATAATGGAATGCAGTAAATAAAACATTTAATATAAAAATTATATGAGAGCATATGAAATAACTCATAAATTTGGATGACCCCGTATGTCAATAATATTAATGTTCAGCTATTTTTAAATTAATGCTAAGGCACATATAACTATTTGTTTTGAATTACAAATCCGAACAAATTAAGTTTACATTAACTGTATTCTTTAATCCCACTTCCATTTATTGGATACAGATTTTTCTGAGCGATTTCTTGTTTGTTCATGAAATTTCAACTTAAAGTTACTGTAAGCCCTATCATAAAGCAAATAATTTGCATCACATCATATTATATTATCTTTTTTTTTTTTCTCATGAAAAGCTGTGTTTTCACTTGTCAGTTATAAGGAAACACGTATAGAGAAAGTGGCATCCTTCTTCAGTAGTTTTTATGGATTTTTATTTTATTGCGTGGCATCCTTCTTCAGTAGTTTTTATGGATTTTTATTTATTACTAATATCCACATGTTATAGTTAATAATCTAAAGGATAGTGAACAAATAATAACAGCCTTTCCAGTCGACCAACTCATAATTTTACAAGATTGATAGTTTGAACAAATATCTTACTGAAATACGTAGTTAAGAGTCCACCGCTGTAGTCTAGGAGTAACATCGTTGCTTCACAGCAGGCCTGGGTTTGATCCCCGGTTGAGACAAGTTTCCTGAGTAAGGGTTTCTCGGGTGTTTTCCTCTCTTTAAAGACAATGCACAGTGATCCAGAATGCGAAAAAATCGGCAATTCCTAGAAAACAAATTACTGAAGCTTCGAAATAACCTAATTCGATGTTCCAAATCATCTTGGGGAATCTCTTACCACCACCTTCTCACGATTTATAATCATGCCATCCTCCCAGTCATCAGTTATGCGGCGGAGGCCTGGAGCCAATCATTATCCAGAAGAGCTAATATCAAATTAACGCAGATCCAAAGATCTTTCCTAATTTTCGCGACCAAAGCATACAAAACAGTCTCCAACGTAGCTCTGCAAGCAATAGCAGGGACAATGCCAATAGAGCTAGCCCTACATCTGAGCAAAGACATAAAAGCCGCTAGTAGAGGCTTGCCCACTAATGCAGTCCTGCCCAAACTTAAGAAGACTGAAGTATTAACTAGATATGGAGGAATCCATCCGAAAGACAACATCATAACAATAGATTACAGAGGTACAGTTATCCCAGCCAACATACAGATATTCACAGATGGATCAAAAACGGAAAACCACGTCGGAGCTGGATTAGTCGTAGAAGAAAATTCAAAAGAAATTTACACCGA
Organism: Diploptera punctata; assembly: GCA_030220185.1. Classification (NCBI taxonomy): domain Eukaryota; kingdom Metazoa; phylum Arthropoda; class Insecta; order Blattodea; family Blaberidae; genus Diploptera; species Diploptera punctata. The sequence goes on from JASPKZ010008890.1 coordinate 96,450, forward strand.
GTCACGTAGACTGGACAACGAATGCTCTATATTTCAAGCAGAACTTATAGGTATCCAAATGGCAGTGGACTGGATCCAACAACAAAGTAATGTAAACACTTCCTATGCAATACACGTGGACTCGCAAGCAGCACTTCTGGCCATCTCTAACAAAAGAACTACACAACCAATAGCAGTCAACACCAGAAAGAAAATTATCACTCTGAAGAAGACAACTCAAGTCTCGCTAAACTGGGTCAGAGGACATACAGGAATCAGAGGTAACGAACGAGCGATTATCTAGCAAAAATAGCTGCCAGCTAAAAAAATACTGTAACATATAACTCCATCCCTATTTCTCGAGCTAACTTCTGCTAAACTATTACATCAACATATGGAATGCAACATATACCAACTCCGAGGTATCATTTCACACCAAACAGTTCATTCCCTCTATTCACCACCGGCTCTCTATATCCCTATGGCCAAACACTTCATCCTTACACAATTCATAACCAACCACGGACGCTTCCGTACATATCTTCACAGGATCAAAAAGTCACCATCTCCCCTATGTAACTGCCCCGAAAGTCCACCACAGACAGCAATACATCTTCTGACAGAATGTTCACTGTACTCCAGAGACCGGCCTCCTGTTCTAACAACCCAAACTCTACCTCAGATACTACAGCACCACATCAACACCGTCACAGTGACGAACTTCATCACCAACATCTTCCGCTCACTTCAAGAATAAACTCTTGAACAATCAAACTACAGCAAAACAAAATGTAAATGTATGTAAATAACTGTAAATATCCCGTGATATGCCCATGGTAAAACACGGGTTGAAATTATAATGTAATAAAATTTAAAAAAAAGGGTTGACTTGACATCCTCACGACCACGGCCTACGGCCCGAAAACCTTCATCAAGATCATCATATTAATTATTTATTTATTATTTACTAATAACCCAAAATGCCTCAGAAATACGAGTATATTCAGAAATTTAAAATATTGTGTAAACGTCCTAAGTAAAAATTGTATAAAGGGAATTAGTCATTCGTTAAAAATTTAAGGCGAGTTGCTTCAATTTACCGTTGTTACTGATTGCTAAAATATTAATGGAATTTTTTTATGATTATCTTCAAAATTCTTCTTTCCTGCTCCACGCTGTAGATAAAATCAACTAAAATGTTTAATTCCAGTAGGAACTCTGCAATAATTATTGGTGCTGTGATAATGATAATGATGATGATGATGATGATGATAATAATAATAATAATAATAATAATAATAATAATAATAATAATAATAATAATAATAATAATAATATGCCTAATGCAGAAAGTAATAAACAGTCTTTAAAGAATCATGAGCTGACGTGTTTATAAAATTCATCTTAAAGACATTGGTAAATTTTGAAAAAGTAAATTCAGAGTACAGTAGTGTTACAATAGCGATAAAATTTGGCATTTGGAAAAATATTGAAATGAATGTACTGAGGCAAGCTTTTAGTATGCAATGGTAATGAAACTAAAGATCAAAATTTCAATATTCTGATCGTAATTAGCTCATTCGGCACAGAAGTAATCCCAATATGTCTTCTTAATGGAAGAAACCCTGTTGTAATGTGAATATAAATGTACTATTAGGGGTCACGGGGATTTCAAATAGAAAAGAATTCCTATCTTCTCCTGATTAGCATAATTTATTAGTGCGGCAACGTGTAAAGTTGAATATATTGGATTCAAATCCCGGATCAGGCAGATTTTTTTTCTCTTGGTTGTATGTCGAAAAATATAATGGAATGCAGTAAATAAAACATTTAATATAAAAATTATATGAGAGCATATGAAATAACTCATAAATTTGGATGACCCCGTATGTCAATAATATTAATGTTCAGCTATTTTTAAATTAATGCTAAGGCACATATAACTATTTGTTTTGAATTACAAATCCGAACAAATTAAGTTTACATTAACTGTATTCTTTAATCCCACTTCCATTTATTGGATACAGATTTTTCTGAGCGATTTCTTGTTTGTTCATGAAATTTCAACTTAAAGTTACTGTAAGCCCTATCATAAAGCAAATAATTTGCATCATCATATTATATTATCTTTTTTTTTTTTCTCATGAAAAGCTGTGTTTTCACTTGTCAGTTATAAGGAAACACGTATAGAGAAAGTGGCATCCTTCTTCAGTAGTTTTTATGGATTTTTATTTATTGCGTGGCATCCTTCTTCAGTAGTTTTTATGGATTTTTATTTATTACTAATATCCACATGTTATAGTTAATAATCTAAAGGATAGTGAACAAATAATAACAGCCTTTCCAGTCGACCAACTCATAATTTTACAAGATTGATAGTTTGAACAAATATCTTACTGAAATACGTAGTTAAGAGTCCACCGCTGTAGTCTAGGAGTAACATCGTTGCTTCACAGCAGGCCTGGGTTTGATCCCCGGTTGAGACAAGTTTCCTGAGTAAGGGTTTCTCGGGTGTTTTCCTCTCTTTAAGACAATGCACAGTGATCCAGAATGCGAAAAAATCGGCAAAAATCTGGAAGTCACTATTTGGGCTCCAAATCGTTCCACATGTATAAGATTAACAATTTTAAGAATAAAAAAATATCTGGGTCTGCATACTTGATGTGAGGGCTTTTAATTAGTTGTTATACGCAAAGTATTTGTTATGACTGATTTAACAAATACAAAATTTATTTGCGGAGATACTTTGAAAAATAGATTAATCTAGCCACAAATAGACTTATGCAATTAGAAAATCATGATAATAATAAATAAATAAATAAATATAAATATCCTCAACTCGTGTCCAACTGAGGGTCGGGTCGGTCGAGAGATGAGATGAGCCCCTATATGTAGAGGCCTGTGAATGACAAGGGTGCAGGCCGACGCACCATTACAGCGACAAATGAACGAAATAATAATAATAATAATAATAATAATAATAATAATAATAATAATAATAATAATAATAATAACAATAATAATAATATATGAACTGGATATTTTAATGCAACTATACGCCAGGTTGTATGATCCAACATACTCTGTAACTGCACATCTGCAAAAGATTCACTAAAAATCTTACTTACGATAACAACGTTCTTTACTTAAGGATACGATTAAATGACTGATCGGTATAGAATGACTTTCTTTTGCTTGTGCTCTCATCATATATATATATATATATATATATATATATATATATAAATTACGTGTCACGTTGTTTTTCCGCAATGGAATCCTAAACTACTGAGACGATTTTAATAAAACTTTGCACACTGTGTGCTGTTTGATCCAACTTGAGACCTACGGTTGTTTATAACTAAATTTATAGTCGCATTATTTTTATTGCAAATTATTTGTTCATTATTTAACAAAGAGTTATACTTATCTGTGAGTTCCATACGATTCTAACAGATGACAGTGTACGGTAATTGGTTTATAATTTAACAAAGAGAGATCCAGGTGGCTGTGCTTTTTATTGCAGCCGCGAATTTCAATTGAATTACAAATATTGATTATTTCATAATTTAAGTATGTTCAGTGTTTATTTTATTTTCAATATGTTGATAATAATATTAATTTCGTGTGTAAGTATTAGTTTTAAGTAATCTGGCTGAAAGACAGCAACTTAATTTAAATTCAACTGGACCGAGAAGGGACATTGAACAATATGGTGAATCAGTTCTAGAGACCATGAATGATAAGATATCAAGTGAATTTCCGCAAATTGGTATAGGCCTATGTGACATAAATCTTACATTTAAGAAGAATGTCAATTTAAAAACATACGATGATCCTAAGGAACGGAATAACAGAACTGTAAGTAAGTCTGTTAGTTATAATAATATGCCTAATATTATAGAAACAATCCCCATGCCTCAATTAAATGAAAAACAAGATGACTATAACATATCACAAGATGATATTACTATACAGAGACTTCTTGATGATGATGGGAATCCAAACTGCCAACAAGTTCGTAGGAAAAAAAAAAAGAAAAGAAATTATAATGAAATCAGCAAGCCTCCTCAAAGTATTCCATCAATAAATGTATATAATCCTTATGATACACTTATGGATGATCCTGAGAATGCAGACAACATAAATTCATCTCAATCAACAAACCCATACGGAAAAATTAACGTAAAACTAGATACGAAGTTCACCGGGCCATGTAGTATATATAAATTAATGTGTGTTTGTTGGTTTGTTTGTTCGTACTTTATGCGCGGCCATACCGTTGATCCGATTGTGTAATGGGGCTTCTTGCAAAATGTTCAAGAGATTCCCGGGATGAACATAGGCTATGAGAGAGTTGTGATACTCAACTCCTACAGCTTAAAAAATCACCCTTTGTAATGGAAAACGTGAAAAAAAAGTAGCTCTTTGGACTATTAAATGACTTACGCTGCCTAAACTATAACAAATACACAAAATTAATGTACACGGAATTGAATACCTCAAAAAGCTTTACAAAAAAAATCCTCGAGAGCATACGTTTATCTCTTACGGATAACTCACAATAACCATTTTTGTATTTTATTGATGCCAAGAAGATCGAGACAAGTACGTAGATTCCTGTGCAATAGGCCTATAGCAGCACATGGCGGGTATTCTTTTACGGATAACTCACAATAATGAATTTTGTCTTTTAGCTCATTTATGCCAAGAAGATCGAGATAAGTAGATTCTCGGGCAACACCGGGTAATGAGCACGGGGAATCTTAAAAGAATTACGATAGGCCTATACATTTATAATTATTTTTCAATTTTACTTATTTAATTAATCATAAGAAGTAGGCCCTACATTAATTTTTGTCTTTCAGCTCATTTATGCCAAGAAGATCGGGATGAGTAGATTCCCGGAGAACGCCGGGTAATCAGCATTCAGTATCTAAAAAATATAAATTTATAATCATTTTTCCTTTGACTTATTTAACTAAACATCCATCCATCGATCCATAGTAATTCTGCCCGAGGGCAGGTCCTTCACTGTAATCATAGCATTTTCATACTATGCTTGCAGCTTTACCAAGGAATTATAGGTGTGGTAGCTTTCCGTTGCTTTCCACGCCGGTGAAGGATGATGGTGATGATGATGATAATGATAAGGGTGAGGATGAGGATGATGATGGCCATATGATTTCTGGGATCGTTTGGGCCTTGATGTTTTCCTGGCATTTGTCTTACAGGTGAGGTAAAACCCCGATAAAAACCTCACCCAGAAAAACTGCCCCGACCGGGGATCGAACTCGGGCCCGCTGCGTGACAAGGCACCACGCTACCTCGAGACCACAGCGGTGGACTAAGTAAACATAAAACACATTAATTTTCGTATTTCAGCTCATTTATGTCAAGAAGATCGGTATAAGTGGATTCCCGGGCAACGCCGGGTAATCAGCATGGGGTATCTAAAAAATATACATTTATAATTATTGTTCATTTTACTTATTCAACTAAACATAAAAGCACATTAATTTTCATTAATTTAGGCGCACCAGCGCATGCCGGGTATTAGCTAGTTATCTTATATTGATCTCGGCTTAAATTAGCTTCCTCTCCATGCTCCTTTCATGTACCTTAGTTGCAAAAGGGAGTTATTTGAACGGGTTTTCACCTCGAAGTTCTACAGTCTTTCGCTTTTTGCTTTTATCGCAAATATCTTCAAAACTGGCACTAGGGCGTTCTCTTTGCTTTTAGAGCTGTACGGGAAGATGAACTAGGAACTAAAACACTTCATGCTTTTCATTTTTGTTAAGTATTTTGTTGCAGAACAGCGTCAACTCTACATTAATTTTTTTACACATAATATTCAGAGATACTGTCAATGATTATAGAATTTAATACAAATTGAAACAAACGTTTGATTTGATTTTTCTGACCTTCACCTAATTTTTCACAGAGAACTTCGTTCAGTTCCCTTCTAGATTTGTTGAATTCCATAAAATTCCACGCAAATCAAACAAACTGGATCATATGTTTTAAGTAGAGATATTACCAAAGTTAAAGAACTGCCTATTTCATGGGCATTGCATTATTGCAATCAGCTGTCAGTTATATCGTATCAACAGAATTCCCGTCCTAAATGCAAGCCCACACACGAGCTCACGGGCGGCAAGGTCATGCGTAATGTGCACAACACGAGTTCATTCATGTGCTGCGTGAATCTAAAGTAGAAAACTGTAGCAAAATTTTTCACCCATGCCAGTTTAGCAACACTTTAAATTATACTTTGCTTTACAAATCGTCGTGGGAAATGACGGCGAAAGCGTTATAACCCAAGACAACTTTCATATTTTCAAGTCCGAAATAAAAGTTATTAATTTTATTATAATTCAGATGTGGGCTCTTTATCTGTGCATTAGAAAAAAATATAAGTCTATTTAACACAATTATAGCGAGGCATTAAAATTATTATCACAAAAAGTGTTAATAATATATCCAAAATATGGCTTAAAATTCCGTTTTTATTACAATAACTTCGCGGCCCGAACATTAGGTATAATAATTAGTATACAGAATAATTTATTTGACAGATTGGTACCCCATTTATTTGTTTAGGTGACTGTTCAGGTTTTCCCCTCTAATGAAAAGTAAAAATTTCGATGTCTGAATCACTATGCAATGTCGGGAAATTTTAAAGACCAAATAATCCCTGAACAGCATCTGGCCATCACAATCATTGGTATCGCATTATCCCGATGTGGCCCTGACACTGGGCTGATCACTCATCCAGGGAGTTCCTCCGTATGCTTGTGTGGTCAAAAAAGTATTGAACCAGAACTTAATATAATTCTCTTCCGACATGTCGTGTCTCTATAAGGCCCGGGTGATGTAGTTATGTAAAAGTACCTTCAAAGTAGCGCGTTCAATTATTATTAGGAAATAAACAGAGTTAAGAAAAACATAATAAGCATACATGCTTATTTTATTTCCGTCGTGCAGGATCTGGGTAAACTAAGGGAATTCCTCAGCAAGTTGATTATTATGTTCCGATTTGATGGTTATATTCATGTTTTTAATTAAGAGAGGAGAAAGGATTGAGTACTTAAAAATACAGTGACTAGGAAACTTTCTGAACTGAAGAGATACGAACAGACAGGCGAATGGAGAAAACTTCATAACAGTGAGCTACATGATATTTATGGAAAAGTGGATATAATAAGAACAATTAATATAATAAATTGCGATGGACAGGACATGCGGCACGAATGGAGAATGGAGGAGATGCATGGAATCTTCTTGTTGAAAAGTCAGAAGGAAGATCCTTAGAAGGTAAGCCAAGTAGGCTATGAGGTGCCAGAATAATATTAATCATGATTTGATGGAGTTAAATTATACAGGAAAACGATTGGAAGACTTTAGCCCAGGATATGGACGTATGGAGCGTTTATGTTCACGTTACCATGAACACGGGTCCGGTATACCAGTGAACCAGTGCTTTGCTAGCTTTACTAGGGAATTATAGGTGTGGTAGCTTCCACACCGGTGAAGGATGATGATGATGATGAAGGCCGGATGATTTTCGGGGACCGATGGACCCTAAGCTTCTTGACATTTGTCTTACAGGAGCCTGTCCCAACCGGGAATCGAACCCGGGCCCATTGCGTGACAAGGCAACACGCTACCTCGAGGCTACAGCGGTGGACTTGAATAAGGATAAGGACTTAAAAACTAAAATGCCAACAGAATTTAACGTTTAAAATGTTTTTTTGAATAGATATGATGACTAAGGATGAATCCTCTCCTTCCAATGTCGCGAGGTTGAGTACGCTTCAACCAAACAGTAGAGGTCACTCTGAACTCTCAACAGCGGTCAAATGTAAACAAGAGAGGGATCAGACTTATATACAAAGTATACTTCGGTGGAACATAAAAGTTACGCAGTGACTGTTCGGAACATTTGGAGTGAATTATAATGTAAATTGGTTATTCTGCATAAGATAAAATTTAAAACATATACACGTGGGCAGGTGCCGCCGACCTCAACAACTGTGTTAAAAATAATGTGTATAAAATATTATCTGATAATATTTTTAACATATTATTTTAACACAGTTCAGGACGACGGCACCTGCCAACATGTTTATATTTTAATTATTATCTTATGACTATTCACCTCAACGCAATTTGATATGAATTTTATTAGTATTGTTCTGGATACTAAACATCACAGTTTAGCAATGTTGCTGTACCTGACGGTACACAAAACTATTCTAACCCTCTTCCCTCTGACGTCATGTACAATGGTCGCATCAACCATACGTTGATATCATGTTTACGAAGGAATTGTTTCATCTCCAATGATGTAATATGTGACAAAACATTAAAATGTGAGATTCATTACAACAAAACAATTTAATGAATCATGTTTTTGAAATTTGCCCAGTATTGTGATCTCCGGATAAAATCGTTTTCAGGAATGCAATAGAGCCGGGTTGGAACTAAGGTCGTGGTAAGTTTCCTGGGTGAGGTTTCTTGGTTTCTTTTTTCCTCATCTGTAAGACAAAAGTCAGGAAACTTTAAAACCCATATAGTTCCCCAACATCCAATAATCATCATAATCACCTTGTTTAGTGTGAATGACTGAGTGAATGGTGTGTCTTATCTTAAATGTTCATGTTGTCTCGGAGGTGGTCCTGACATTGAACGAACCACTCATCCAGGGAAGCCCTCCATGTCCTCGTATGGTTAAAGAAGTATGTGTGTGATCCAGTGTTATAATTTCCTCTCCCGACAGGTCGTGTCCCTATAAGGTCCGGGTAGCGTGGTTCATGTAAATGTATACACTTAGACAAAAAACTGAGTCATCCGCAGATTCTATCACTCGATCGGGGAACTTCGTGAACGCTCGCAGAAGCCGTATTCACATCAACACGTTTTCAGTAATTGTACTGGGTTGTTGGCTAGTTAACGCTGTGCACACTCAAGCAACATGAAAGAGCTTGGCTTAGTATGCACCGTGGTCGAGAGGTTTAACAGACATCATCTGCGTTCGTAACCTCTCGGGTTCGATTCCCGTTCTACTTTTTTTTAACTGAATGTTAGAATAGCATTTCGCCTGTAATATAGTTTCATATTTAATTTTATATTTGATTTGCCTTCTCCTTTAACAATCAAATCAAATTTCGCTAAACACATTTCAGAAAGCGGCCACAGTTTCAACAATATCGATAATACAATATCAATTATACATAAAAAAACAACAGACACAAAATTAACATTTTAGAAGAAATCGAAATTATCAAGGAGGCCAAGAATACAAATACAAACATTCTCAAGGAAAATACGCCTAATGAGCAAAACCCTTTACTAGACATATACAGATAATTCAATACTACTACAACAACTCCAATACTACTACAACAACTCCAGAAGATGTAGTATGCTTCGAAAGACCTAGAGTGAAATCAACGAAAATTTTAAATAGTTGAGGAAGACGTTAGTATAAAAGGTAAAAAAATATAATTTAACATTGTATAAAAACGGTATAAAAAATATTATCAACTTAAAAAGTATATATTAATTCAAATGTCAAAATAAAATGTTGTATTTAATTCATGAAACATTTTAATACAAATATCACGAAAAAAAAACATAATTGAAGACGCGAACCTGCGACCTTCTTTAACAGAAACTGTGGCCGCATGTTATACCACTCACCTATTAGGACACGTAGGAGAGTCTTCAGTTCATGCCATATAACAGAGTAGCTCAGGGACTGCACAATTATGACTAGTTTCCTAGTTTGAACCCAGCGCTGTGCCGAGTATGACTTAGAAGAAATGTGTGTTCAAGAGATGACTCATTTTTTGTCTAAGGGTGTACCTATAACTGGGAGATTAAGGTAATGCAAAAAGAGAGCATTTGTTTGAAATTTGCTTCTGATAACGACCAGTTAGAATGCCATACTGGGAGTTTTTTTTTTTAATTTGTATCGGGGTTCTCCCGTTTTCCGAATTCCATCGCAATAACATTCCCCATTCCTCTTCCCTCAACATCACGTAATTTCATATCTTCTTTCACTTCATGCCAAGTTAGATAAAACAAAGGTTTAGCAAACCGCAGATGTTTAAAATATGTTGTTGTGATGATCTAATGGGGGTACACATGCAGCACTTCCTCATGGCTCCAAGCATGTGTCAACTTAGGGCAAAATAGGCCAAAAGGAGAGTTGTTTGCCCTTCCTCAAGGCCTGGTGCCCAGCCCAAATAAATGGCGATGAGTTATGTATGTAAATGTTTGATGTGTCGAACCGAGAATATCACAATATCACAACATACTTCATATCACCGTAGAGTGGATTTCATCTCATTCGTTCCATAACGTAAATATGGATAAGGTTGCCGTGTTAAGGTCTTAAAATCCGAAAAAAAATTAAGGTTATAAAACTGCACCTGAGATCTCAGTCGTCCTCAGCTAGAAGAAATACTGTAATTATTCTGGAGGCCTTTCGTAACATATATTACATCTTGCACTTCTGGAATGGTTAAAAAATTACGATTGTAATAATGGTATCTGAGATATCAGTAGTCCTCAACTAGAAGAAATGTTGTAATACCATTCCAGAAGCAGAATATGGAACACATGTTGTGAAAGGCCTCTAGAATAGTTACAGCATTTCTTCTAGTTGAGGATGATTCAGATTTCAGGTACCGATTTTATAATTTTTATTTTTAAATAATGACTTAAATATGTTTCGTAAAGAATTTTAAAAGTTTTGACTTAAAATCCGAACTCATTTTTACTAATGATATCAGTTACAATTAAATATTAAACATATTAAATCGATAAATAATAGTATTTTCCTATATAAAATATTAAGTTTACTTCAATACTCCCTGAACCATAGTATGGAAGGTTGATATTTACTACCTATATTCAATGCTCAGTAGTGAATGTTTATAATCTCTGTGTATGATGTGGACGTGTTAAGCTTACAGAGATGAGCATTTCATGTTAACAACCACTAGAAAATGTTGACTTTCACTAGCCTTTCAAGATTTACTCTAACTTATACATGTCTTGTAATATATAATATTTGTTTAGTATTTAAAACACCAGGAAAATGTGTAACATTAATTACAGCTTTGCGATGACAAGCAGAAGTGACATCGTTATATATTGAAGTCGAAAGGTATAAAAGCTTGTATTAAACTGAATATAAAATAAGGAAAACTATACTGTGTATTTTATACATTGTCTGATTTTTTCTGAGTTTAATATTTTGCGCTTCATTAATTCAAGATTATTAAGGTAATTAACTATTATTTTTTATTAATAACATACTAAATATCTGATTGTAATGAGTAGGGAAAAGATTTTAAGGTGCAAACTTTGGACATAAAAGGGGGAAAAAAGATTCTGAAAATACATACAGAAACATGTGCAAAAAAAATGTGCTGCTGGAACAACTGTATTAAGGTTTAAACCAGTTATATAAACTCAGTTTCTAGAATATGCATATAATTTGGCACCAATTTTTTCTTATGTATAGAGTCCGTAAGAGGTGATTCATAGTTCTTTATCCAACGCTATAGTAAATACTATAAGTAAATATAATCAGCAGGCAGACATAATCATTTACTGGCTCAACTTATTATTATATTGGATTACACACATTTCTATGTTTTTGACAGTAAGTCACTGGGCGCTTTGAGCTCAGGAGATTCTTTATATGTAGAGAAACTCCGCTCGACATCTATAGTTACCAGCGGAGCATATCTTGTAAGCATTCGTAAAGGGAGTTCAGTTAATGATGCAAAGGTCTCTACATTCAGATCGTTCTTAAAATTTAATTCGAATTTGACTTTGTTTAATCCATCATGCTTGTCCTTAACACTCATCAACTTCTTCCACTGTTCTTCCTTCTCCATACATTCTTCTTCCAAATTCTGAATCACATCAGGCAAATACTTGTAGTCATGCACTGCGAAAAGTTCCAACTCTAAGTCTTCGATGTTGAATAACTGTTGGGCCTGCTTGATGGCTGCTGCGTCCGTTGAATCTAGGGCACATAAAAAGGATTTGATTTTATCAAAGTTTTCGCATAAAAAACTGCGCATCTTATCCAAGTACCCCACCTTGTTATGACAGGGAATTGTGGAAGGTGGAGCCCAGTGATTTCTTGGTACAAAACTTGACGACTAGGAGCCTTTACAAGAATCTTCTTCAGAGCGGCAATGAAGTCGGCGTCCTTACAAGAATCATCTTCAGAGCAGCAATGAAGTAATTTATCTTGCTGTAATTCTCCCTGATACTTTCACAAACATGGTGTAGTCCATGTGCAATACATGTCAAGTCCTGTAATTCTCCCAGATACTTTCACAAACACGGTGTAGTCTATGTGCAATACATGTCACATGGTTGAGGTTGGGGTACATGCCCCTCAGTTGCTGGAAAGGTGAAAGTCTAACTTTCTCGTACTGTATGTCCCTTGGCCACAGCTTCATGCATGAATAATTGAATGACTGTATTACTGTGCAGGCATTTGTCTTCTCGAGTTCATACATCTTAAAAAGTATTGGTTTCACCCACTCACCAGATAATGGAAGCACCAACAAATTCAAAATATATATTTGCAGCTCATCAGTTCTTTCATCTAAAATGAATCCCACTTCATGTTTGCCGACAGCTTCTCTTATTTTTTCCAAGAAGTTCTCATAAATTGGTTGTATGCAATATTTTCTTAGAGTTTTCTCATCCGGTATTGACCTTTGCATATACTTCTCAGAGAATGATTTTAATGCAGGATTGTTTACTTTGTGGAGTGCAATTCCTGACTGGATTAATGCCATGGTAAGATCCGAACTGAATTTAGTCAATGACCGCTGCTTTTCAGATCCTGAAGCGAAAGTATCAAGGTAGTGTGCTTAGGTTTCGACTTGCGAAGTTCAACGTTCTTCACATGTTTGCTAAATAGGAATGGCAGGTTTATTCTGTTCTTTGATGCTTTTCATCGATTGGAATATTTACTTCGCAGACGGAACATCGAAGAATTATGCCATCAGTTTCGATAAATTGAGTTTTGAATTCTTCTGCAAGTGCGTGCAACTTATCCTTCTTAACTTTGCCATGTTATTGTGAAAATCTAGTTGTATTACTAACAAAAACACGTTGTGGTTCAGACTAGTAAAACACAATTAATATAAAATTATAGAATATTCACCTGAAAGGTCCGTCTCCTCAACTTAATTAATCATTTAACTGTAGCGCTTTCGGGACTTGTCCCATCATCGGCAGGATTCAAAACTTAATTAATCATTTAACTGTAGCGCTTTCGGGACTTGTCCCATCATCGGCAGGATTCAAAACTTTTGAATCCTGCCGATGATGGGACAAGTCCCGAAAGCGCTACAGTTAAATGATTAATTAAGTTGAGGAGACGGACCTTTCAGGTGAATATTCTATAATTTTATATTAATTTTGAATAAACCTCAACGGAACACATCATGAATATTATAAAAGTTAGTAAAACACAGCCAACAACAGAGTCTATAGATAGACAACTTGTTAAATTATTGCCAGTACAAAACGAATTTATTTTAGACATTGCAGAAACACTTTCAAATTTAAATTTGACTTAAAATCTGCAAATTGACCATTGTTGCTGGGATATAAATTACTGGTGGTTTATATAAATTATATTTCAATATTTATTATTTACCATTGTTGAATTCACAGCTGCACATTGGCCATTGTATCTGGGGTATAAACTAATGTAGTTTATATTATATTATATTATATTATTTATATTATTTATATTATATTATTATATTTTAATATTTACTATTGTTGACATATGTTTAAATGAGATTTTAAAAAGCTATTCAAGAATAGAGAAAAAACATGTTTCTGTCCTATATTTTAAAAACACAGAAGAATGGAGGAAAAAGTGCTGAAGCATAAAAAAGGAGGGAAAAGGTGGCGAAATGCAGTAATCTCACAAAATGTGCAATAAATTGTGTTCGTTTCGCTTCATTTCATCCCCCCCAAATGCATATACTGAACGATTGGTACGAAAACAGTTATATTTTTTAAAACCTGCAGCACTTCAAAATCCTTTCCCTAGTAATGAGATGTATCTCTCTCTTTAACTTAGTTTAAATTATTATATTGTAGATACTTTTAAATGCATCGTGAGATTTATTTAACATTATTAGAGAAACAGTTCCTACATTAGAATCTCGACTATTTTTTATACACAGGGTGAGTCTAAATTCCCCTTATAGATTTTGAGGACTTATAGAGGGGACAAAGACTTTTAAATTTACCTTAGGAACCCATGTCCGCATATGTACCGTTTTTCCATTACACACAAAATACCACTACAACACATGTTGCTCTCTCTCCGACTCCTGCTACTTGTCGAATGGAACGACGTACTAGATGGGTTCGATGTGGCGACCACCGACTTCAATGCAGATGCGGTACCACCGCACCATGTTCTTGTACACACGATCACCAATCCCTGGTCCTACAACATCCGCCGCAGCCATAACTCGTGCTAGTAGGTCTTCCTCGGTTTCTACAAGGGTATCGTAAATTAAGGTTTTATTGTGACCTCACAGGTAGTAGTCTACCTGGGCCAAGTCCAGAAAACGTGCAGGCCAAGCAATCGGACCTGCCATTACACCGAGCTTCGCTGTACAATAACACCATATCTGCGTGTGTATGCCATGGATAACAGCAATACAGTACCAATGAAGTACGTACATCTTGTACTGTCGTGAAGGATTACTACTGTACTGTGCAGGTACAAACGTCTCTGGGCGGATCATAAACTCAAATGAATACACGTAAACTTGCTGTGGACATGGAACATCAAGTGAGCGGGAATGACGTATGGATTACCTTAGTCAAGACTATCCTAGTGAGTGGCGCCAAAAGCGTGTGTGGTGATTTTGTATGTAGCGGAAAATCGGTACGTTTCCGGACACGAGTTCCTATGCTAAACTTAATTGTCTTGGTCCCTACTACAAGTCCTCAAACTCTGTACGGGGAATTTAGACTCACTCTGTGTGTGTCCATCGAATAAATTTGAAGGATTGTAGAGAGTTATATTTCTCTTAGCCTAAATTGTGATACATAAATTAAAAAAAAAAAACAGAGGGAACACGCGCAGTTGGTAGACCAAGCATGAGGCAGTATAATAACAATAACATAATTTGAAAAAAGTAGATTATAGAGGGGACGATTGGAAAATATTACCTTAGGATAGGGATATATGAAGAGCTTATGCCGGCACAACAATCGACCTACGAGTTCGATAACGTCAGTGAGGTAGTTAGTTAGATTTAAAAAACCCCGTCTCCTTGGCGCAATTGCCTAGTCACTCACCCTCCATCTCTCAGGGATCCGAGATCACATCTCGGTCACTCCATTTGGGATTTGTGGCGGACGAGTCGGAATCAGGGCATGCTTTTCTCGGAGTTTCTCCCGTTTTCCACTGCCAAAAACATTATTCCGCCTCATCCGTATCCTCATGCCATTCACTTGGTTCCATTTCGTTTCATCTGATGTGGGATAGACTTAATCAGCAGGCATTCTTGTACAGTAAAAAGCTCCTTATTCGCTGTTCCCTTATTTGCGGGGTTAAAAAATTGCGACACAGTTCCTGTATTCGCGGCTAAAAATGTCTTTATTCGCGGATCCAGTCGGTATATTAGAAGGATTAGCATCCTTTATAAACGCATCAGCAAATTTTTTTACTGCTGACACATACTAAGGCAACTTTTACAAGGAGCGATTCAAACCAAATGGACAAATTAATATTAAAGTAAAACAAGCCTTATTGTCACTAAACCTAAAGTTTATGGTTAAAAGCCACCGCCGCCATCATTCACGTGCCGCTATGCTCGTTGATAAATACAGCCCTCGCCACAATCTATGTTTTATTGTTTCAACTTGTCATCTGTTGCAATAATTTTGATTGAATAACAAGTGTCTCTTCTGCTTTGTTGTCAATTTATAATGTAGAGGAAAAGGAAAGAAAATTAGTTTCGAAACGGAAAAAAAAGTAGTGTTGCCGCTTAAAGTAAATATAGAAATATTTAACCCTTAAGTGTTAGCGAGTCGTTTGCATCTATCACGCAGTTCGAATGTTAATGAATCAACTGTACGATTCATCAAGAAATCCGAAAACAAAATATGGAATTATATCCCTGAATTCACAGGGAAATATCGATGTGATTTGAAAGACTTTATAAAAGTGACAAAACAGTGCCTAAACCTCACAGCACTAATTAATATAAATTGTTCGAAATCTCTCATTAATTGTTTTTATTATGATTTTTTTATTTTATTTCGGAACCTTGGAACGTATCCCCTATATACCCATACAAATTTTACCAATCCATATTCGCGACATATTTGGGGAACATATCCCCCGGGAATAAGGAGCTTTTACTGTACATAACAAATATTCAATAACAGGGGGGAAGGTTACTTCATCCCTCAATTTGGCATTACGACTGGAGCAGAAGGTTTACTTTATTTTGCTTTACTTTGGCAAATATCATAAGACATTTTTTCTATGCCCGGTTTAATCAAATCTGTTCATACCATTGTTACAAGAATAGTACAAATTAATGATCAAACATAATTTTAAAAAATCGTCTTATTACAGATAATTTGAAGGCAAATAATTGTATACATCTAGGGAAATTACTTACTTACTTACTCATTGGCATTATCGAAGCAGTAGGTTCATGGCCGCGCGGACATAAGCTCTCCATGCATCCCTATCCTGAGCTAATGCTTTCCAATCAATCCCTGTATAATCTACTTCCCTCAAATCATAGTTAATGTTGTTCTCCCACGTCATTCCTGGTCTACCAACTGGGCGTTTTCCCTCTGGCTTTCCTAAAAGAAGCTTCCAAGCACGTCTTTCATTCAGATAGGGAAATTACACTACAAAATCGTTTTCTTGAAAAAATTAACTATAGTCGGTTTTAGCCACTATCCTTCAATTGTTTTCCGAAGAATACACTCATTCTATTGAAGAACCCATTTTACATGTTTACAATTTAAAAGCAATGTCTCCGCGTTCACATACCTTTAAGTGGTTCCAAATTGTTCAGTAAAACTGACTATTCAATAATTTCGGTAGGGCTAGTGTTCAAAATTCGGCTTGTGAAAGAGTCTCTAACAAAGATGGTATATTTGTGATTAAAACTCCTAGGCCATTTCATTAATCCTGTAGGCCTAGTGTTTAAAATTAGGCTTGTGAGTCTTCAGCAAAAAAATGTCGCTATACACAAAACTCGCAATTCAAGAATACAAACTCTAACCCTGTCTTAACTGATTGAAAACGAAAGTAAATAACACGAGAAGAAATCGAGTGATCTCTGTTGGAAAAGAGAAATATCTCAGAACCCTATTTCCATAATTCTCACCAGCTGACATAAATTTTATGAAATCGCTTTCAAAGGTCATTCCATTATTAGATTGGTTAAGATTTATTAATAAGTTACACAGACTAACATTACGTAAGTATTGGATTTTTTATACTGCATACCAAATGCAAAAAGAACAATATCGTTGTAACACAAATGTTGGAAAGTCAGAGCTAATTTTTTTATCTCAATTCTACTGTCCTTCAATGGGGTACTTTGTTAATGTGAAAAAGAGAAGCACCGCCCTTTTTAAGTCTTTAATATCTTAAAAATTACAGAATAAAGAAGTATAACATAAATTTGTTCGTGTCTATGAAGCTATATCAATAATAGAAACATTTTAATTGAATTTTCCATAAATTAAATGCATGGAAAATAACAAATTAGGTCTCAGCTAGCGATATGTGTTTTTTCATCGCTATTTCTGGCACCTAGAAAGTAGGATCGATGAAAATTTTATTTTTTTTAAGTGTTTTTATGGATTCAATCTTAATAACTACATTCCTTCGAAATTCGTTAATATTGAGTACTTTTGGAAAATGTCGATGTTAATCTTAAGAAACGTAACTAGAAAACTAAGCAGTAATATTAAAAACAATAATTTTCATCTTAGAATTTCAAAGGTTCCTTAAGGTTATGATGCCATCATTTATTCGAAGGTTATAAGATGAATTTAAAATTAATATCTCAATGCAATAATCCAAGATTTTTGTTTTCTTCGTTTCAGGCATAGATTTACTTCGCAGGCAAAATGGTTCGTGAAGATTTCTTTAAGATACCCATCAACAGTATCATCATTATTATCACCATGTGTTCGCGTGTTATAGCAGAACAATATATGCCTACTGGCCAACAAATGTATAAACTTTACAGTTACGCTAACTACTCAGGACTTAATTTGGACAGAATTCCTTCCAAAGACAGCAAGACGATGATTGATGAAGTTGATTTTTCCAATAATAATATAGCACATACTGAAAATAGTGACTGGGGGAATTATGAAGAAGTAAAAGTATTAAATTTATCAAACAAATTAATTGAGGTCCTAGAAGAAAATACTTTCCAACGTCTGATATTCCTTGAATTCTTATACCTCTCTGAAAACAAGATTTCGCATGTACCACCTCTAATATTTGCCTCAAACACTGCTTTGAAGAAAGTGTATCTGAAACATAATCCTTTAATTTTCCCTGATAAAGGACCCTTTCTCATATCACATTCGTTAAAATATCTTGACATTTCCTACTGTGATCTAAAAGAATTGCCCTCCGAGTCATTTAAAAATCTCCCATTGCTTGAAGCTCTTCGATTAGATGGAAATCCTATATCCTTTAACGGATATGATGTTTTTAAACCTTTAGTTCACTTAACAGATGTTTATATGGAAGATGCGTTAACTGTATGTGATAAGTCATTATATGAAGTAGGAAACTATTTTAAAGATAACTGTATTGAGTTTTATGAACCCAATTGCGAAAATCCATCTACACGCCTTTGTACGGTAACTGGAAAAATATACTTATTTGCCCATTGTTCAGGAAATAATTTTTGTAAGATCCCTTTTAACAACATAACAAATCTGAAATATGTGGATTTATCTGAAAATTATATTACAGTTATTGAAGAAAACGATTTTGAAGGTTATTCTTCTGTCTCAATATTATTCTTATCAAATAACAACATAAGTAAAATACAAGAATATTCCTTCCGAAAGTTATCAAATTTGACACATCTCTCTTTAAACATAAATCAGATAAAAGATATACCAACAAATGCATTTAAATATAATAAACTATTGACAACGTTAGAATTAGGAACTAACCCCTTAATAATGCCAGACAAGAATTCCTTCCTAGAATCTGAATCATTAACGAATTTAGATATTTCATTTTGTGACTTGAAAACACTACGTGAAGAAACTTTCATGTCTCTTCCAAATCTCTGTACATTGAATTTGAATGGAAATCCTTTGACAACAATTAATGAAAATGTGTTTAGGCCTATTCATAAATTGCAAAATATTTATATGAATTTTATAGGATATGAATGTTTAAAAGCTCCTTATAATGAAATTATTAATTATTTTTCGGTAAATAATATAATGTATGAAGGTCCTCCTGTATGTATGCAAACGATAAATTCTTCAAGAAGATTGATTTGCGACATTTCTATTCTTATACTACTATTATTTGCAATTTGCAACATTTAACTGCGCAAATATGAAAGTGGTTGCATTTTTATTCGATGCCTGAATTATATATTCATAAGCAGACTGCGGAAAAATAGTACCGAGATGTGAAGTTACGAGCAAACAAACTTAATTTGATTACAAAGTGTGAGCAACTGGCCAGGCAATGTCAGGACAGTCGCCAAGCTATTGATGCATATTGCTCTGTGTACATGGTACAGTGTATTACTCTAACAACTGGTGCATACTACAAACTTACATATTCACATCTGTATTAATTCACTTGTTGTTCTTCACTAAAATGAGGAGTTACATTGATTATATTAACTGTATATACTATAATGGTAACGTAATTGATATACTCCCTCTATTTCAGTCTATAGTTAAGTCGCACAATATTTGTAAGCATGTAAACACACTATTTCCGTAGTATTTACCAGCAGTCTGTTCATAAATGATGCTGATGAAATAATTATGATATTTGAAGATCTCTTTCGAATAAAAGTGTAATTAACAGAAACAACAATTCTGTGTGACATTTTCTTATATCAAACACGATCTTATAGTCAACCTCTATCGAGTGGTAAATGTTATCACGTACTTAGTAGCACATCAACTACTTCTGCATACGTTGGGGAACATTACATAAATATAAATGCACATGGCCAGCCTTATGATCTTGTACTCAGAGCATATGATTACATTAGAGATCTCGAATTCGATTCTCACTGAAACCACGAAAATGTTTTCTTAAAAGGTGGTCTCCAATGATCCGAAATTTAGGTTAACTAAATATTTAAAGGCTCTCCTCATGCTTAGCTATCATTTATTATTCATCACAGCATCCGGTTAACGTAACTCCACCTTTCAAGGTGGCCTAACATCAAGTGTAGGCCTATATATTAAAATGCCGCCAGTGCCAGGATAGAATGCTAAAAATATCATATGCTCTCCTTGCATTCCTATTCTGAACTAATGTGTTTCATTCATACTCTATTTAATTTATCTCACTCAAATGACGATTAACGTTATTCTCCCACCTCATCCTTGGCCTGGTTACTGGGCTCTTTCATTCTGATTTTCTTTTAAGTTTCCATGTCCCTCTTTCATTCCCCATTCGGGCAACAAAGTTAGTAAATATAAGTTAATTATAAAATAATTTAATGGTATAAAAATTAAGGCTGTGGTAGAGTTTTGTTAAACATTTATCACCCACTACTTTATATATATATATATATATATATATATATATATATATCTCCATCCATAATAGTTCTGCCCGAGGGCAAGTCCATCACTGCAATCATAGCATTTTCATGCTATGCTTGCAGCTTTACTAGGGAATTGTAGGTGTGGTAGCTTCCCGTTGCTTTCCACGCCGGTGAAGGATGATGATGATGATAATGACTTTATATAAGAATCAGTCAAATTAAATAAAATATGGATATTCAAACTTCAATTGTGGACTTATAAAAAAAACAATCAAAATGTTATGATCATGTAAAAAGAATGACAGAAAACAGATTCCCAAGAAGAATATTAGAATGGTTCAACTTGGTAGAAGAAGAAGAGGACGTTCAAAAATAACGCGGATTGATGTTTAAGCAGCATGAGGGAAAAATGATTCGACGATGGAGATTAGAATGACAGAGATGTGAAGGAGAATGGCAGATTAATTGGGCGCAGGAAGATGTGAAACGTCGTGAAACCTGCTATATATATATATATATATATATATATATATATATATATATATATATAATATCCATAGTCATTCTACCCGAAGGCAGGTCCTTCACTGCAATCATAGCATTTTCATGCTATGATTGCAGCTTTACTAAGGAATTGTAGGTGTGGTAGCTTCCCGTTCCTTTCCACACCGGTGAGGGATGGTGATGATGATAATGATAAGGGACCGTTTGGGCCTTAAAAATTTTCCTGGCATTTGTCTTACAGGTGAGGAAAAACCCCGATAAAAACCTCACCCAGAAAAACTGCCCCGATGGGGGATCGAACCCGGGCCCGCTGCGTGACAAGGCAGCACGCTACCTCGAGATCACAGCGATGGATATATATATATATATATATATATATATATATATATATATATTTATATGTGTGTGTGTGTTTTTTTAATTGAATCATTTTAAAATTAATTGGTATTTTATTACATTCGCACTTTAAAATATAATGTAAAATTGTTACTAACTAAATATTAATGGGAGCAAATGTATGTTTATATATATAATACATATGTAAGTTTATACATAAAATTATTTTGATATTATGAACTTGAGAATTGACAATTAATAGTTTATGACAATTCTTGTAATACATATGTTTAATTACATAATTTTAAAATTAATTGGAATTTTATTTCAATCGAATTTTACACAAATAATGTAAATTTGTTACGAACTAAAGGACCTAATATTAATGGGAGCAAATGAATATATAAAATACGTATTATATAGGTTTATACATATACTAGGGCATTCGATAAGTAATGGCAACAATGTTGTAAATAAGCAATTCTAATGTTGGCAATTGTAATCTTGTAGTATGTTGTTGAGCAGTCTTTGTTGTCTAAATCTGTAATATTGAAGGTTAAAAAAAGCAATATTTGTGGATACATTCACTGTTTATCGCATTTAGTAATTAATGCCGCCCTAAAAGGATGTTCAGTAGAATTTGTTAAGAAGGTGGAATTAGGAAGTACTCGCACATCCACCAAATTCGCCAGACATAAACCCTTGTAACTCTAATTTATTCTCAAATATCAAAGAACCTCTACGAGTCATTCGATTTCAATCAAGATTTGATATCCAGACAGCTCTAGATCGATCAGTGAAAGAGATATTCACAAATGGTGTTGCAGATGGAGTGCTCCATCTTCCAAGGATTTGGCAACGTATAGTTGACCTGACAGGGGACTATAAATGAAGTTCGTAATGACAAAAAATAACCTAAATACATTTTTTGTGATGCTATAACACAGTTGCAATTACTTACCGAATGCCCTCGTAAATTTGTGATCTTATGAATTAAACGAACCGAATATTAATATATTCACGTAGACTTTCACGGCCGGAGTTGCTATGATGATCTTGAAGAAGATTTTAGGGCTGTAGGCTGTAGGCGAAACGTCGGGGAACTACAAGCCTCACGACCACGGCCTACAGCCCGAAAAATCTTCTTCAAAAAAACGAATATTAATAGTTTATGACAGTTCTTGTAAAAAAAATATATATATATATATATATATATATATATATATACAACGATTTATAATTAAATTTTGACATTTAGCAATGAAGGCCAAATATAGATATATATGAAGGGCTTAGGGCAATAACATGATAAGTCATATATTGTTCTTTCTGAGATATGAGGATTTTAATGTTTCAAAAAATTATAAATACTAATTGGGCAGTATTGTTGTTAATGCATTGTGTTTCTACATGTTTAACTCATCACTGACACATTTACAATTTATTTTATGGATATTTCAATACATTTATTTGCTATCATTATAATAAATGATATTTCTTAACAGAATGTGGCTTATCATGTTACTGTCCTAAGCCCTTCACACACACACACACACACACACATATATATATATATATATATATATATATATATATATATGTGTGTGTGTGTGTGTGTGTGTTTTATGAATTAAAAGATCTGATATTAACACAATTACTTCAACTAATACTCGTTTCTTTAGTTTGTAACAATGTTATACTATATTTTATATTGTGTGTGTGTGTGTTAGAGAGAGAGAGAGAGAGAGAGAGAGGTCAAATTAATTACACTTTAATAAAAGGAAACTTCACGGGCCTTTCGATACGATTTGCACCAATTGATCCGTTCTGATGTTAATTGTAGAAGTTTAGGTCACTGCATACCGTATGAAGTATATTTTATATAACATATAACTGCAATCTAATACCAGTCATGGGACTAACTCTTCAGGAAACAGTCGAGTGTAGTAGGGCACTAGACCATAACGTTTCTGGTACTGAACGCCCTGTTCGACAACAGCAATATCCGCTGTCCAAGTGTACCGACCATGTTATCAATTGTAAGAGCCCTAATTTAAGTGCTTTTTTACATCCTGAGAGAACAATATGGGCGCTTAGTTGATAGAGCTTCAATTAGATTCTAAGAGAATTTATAGCATTGCTGCTAAATAATTAGTCATGCAAGTTGAAACGTAGTAGCATCAGTGCGTGAAGTTAGAATGCTTCAGGAAGACTTAGAAGAAGAGGAACTGCTTTCATGAGCAGAGGTGAGTTTTTCTCTTACTCCCATGAATAGTATCACTCAGTGTTGGTAGACTATTATGTGCTAAAGTGATTATCGTGCAGGCAGTGTTATGATCGCCGCAACACGAAATTTAAATTGTGTGAGGAACTTTAAACGGAAAGTAAACATTAATGAAAAATATTTTACTGTTTATAATTTCTACAACTGAATCAATCAGAATTTTAAAAAGTGTATTTTACAACTTCTTAGAAAAAAATTGAGAAAAATATCTATTGAGAATATTAAAAAATAATATATTTTTGTATTTTATAATTTCTCCACAAAAGAAAAAAAACTTAGAGAGAAAATTGTATTTTATGTTAGATAAACATATTATATATAAAGAGTCAACACTATTAGGACGAGTAAACATTTAGAGAGGTGTAAAATCAATCAGAATTGACTCAGGAAATAAAAAAAAATGTTGGTGATAAAATTATATTTTATGGCAGATAAACATTTTATATAAAACAGTAAACATTATATTTGGACGGGTTAAAATTACATTAGCGTACGTAATTTTTATAAACAATCAAACTGTAACATTTATAATGCATTGTATATCAATTCAATTATTAAATTCAAGACTTTATGTTAATATTGGATCCAGACCACTATTCTAAAATGACAATATTACAATAGTTTTGTTCCTGCGTTTATTAGAGTACATTTTTTCTATGTTAATTTCTGGAAAATAAAGAAAATATTATTTACATCACTGTAACTTCAAATAAAATTTGTCCAAGGGCATGTTATTTTATTATGAAATAAATTCTAAGTTAGTGCACTTACTACCAGATGTAAAAGTAACTTATATAATAAGTTATTTTATTTCTGAACGGTTCAATTAAGTTACTTTACTATAATGTGTATTTAAACCTGAAAATAAGTGTTGAAATTTTAAATTAACTAAACAATGACACAATATGAGGTAATGATGTGAGAAATGTTCTGATAGATAATAATTATAATGTTATTGTTTGAACACATTTAGAGAGAATTTAATATTTTTCTGTCAATAAAACTACTAAAGTATATTGCATTATTTGAACAGAGAACACTGCAAAACAGTGAACACATAGTCTTTACGGAAAATCAGATTAACAAGAATAATAACAATAATTAATTCGTTATCTCAATCAAATAGACGTCAATTTATTCAAGCCGACGTTTCGATCTTCTTGTGTGAGATCATTTTCAAGACATTTGACATTTCCAGTTATCCATTTTGTATGGTTGTTTATACTACATAGAAACCATTATCAATACAATGTTGTATGTGTGTGTGTGTGTTTTTTTCCATAAGGAGATTGAAACGTCGACTTGAATAAATTGAATGTTTGACCGAGATAACGAATTTATTATTATTATTATTATTATTATTATTATTATTATTATTATTATTATTATTATTATATTATTATTATTATCATCATCATCATCATCATCATCATCTTCATTGTAGGTCGTCGGCCAGTTCTGCTCTCAGAATATTATTATTATTATTATTATTATTATTATTATTATTATTAACTACTCTCAGAGAATAGTATTTAGACATATTCAGTAATAAAAATAGTTAAGTCTCATAGATTGCGATGGGCAGGACATGTGACACGACTGGGGAACATGGAAACTTTTTGTAGGAAAATCAGAAGTGAAGTGCGCAGTAGGTAGGCCAAGAATAAGACTAACCACGATTTTAGGGAAGCTAATTATGAAGAGGTTGATAGATAAACATTAGGACAGGATAGGGAAGTATGGAGAACAAATGTCCGCGTGGCCATTAGCACGCTATGGTTTCGCTATGCAAGTGAGTTAGTTATTCCATTATTTAATATAATGAGCAAATCAATATATGCGTATCCGTTAATTACAAGTTCTGAACTCTCTATCAAGTGGCGAAATTGTCTGATAAAATTCAAAAGACTTGATTGTTATCCTCCGCTTGTCCATGAAAAATGGCAATGTGAAATAATTAAGATCAGAGAGATAATCCAATGTGATTCGCAAACTGTGAATTACCGTACTTTTTATCTTTATAAAAATTCAACTTCACGAAGATAAACGAGATTAAAAACAGAAAAATATAATACATTTTGTCCTTAATATAACATTGAACACGAGCTACAAATTAATGGATTTACAAACGGAAGTAATAAGAATACATTGTAAAGTACAGTATTAACGTGAAACATAAACAGTATGAAATGCCACTACTTTTTGTTAGCATTAGTGAAGAATGTTTTAAATCTTCACGATCTAAATTTCTTATCAGATAATGCATTTAAACCCATTTTATAACACTTATGTAATAAGTGAACTGTGTTCTATTAACCTTAAAGGCTATTTAGTATGTGCAAACTCCTTCTGCAGATCCTGTAAGTTTTTAATGCAATTTTTTGGCATTCTCAACAAGTTTTCTCCATTTCTTTATATTCTAGGTGAACAGATGTATATCTAGAAATATAGATAGATAAGTATATCGGGTCAAACAGATGTCAATGTAAAGCATCACCGTAAATATTATTAAAATATGCTTGAATCATAAAAATAAGCGACAATGTAGATTAAAAGCATCACTACGTATTCGTGCTCTCCTGAACATCTGGAAGGCACGTTTATTACATGAATCGGGACTATTCATTGAATAAAATGTCAGCGTTTTCAAAACTGTTCTAAATGGTAGTTCATTTGTATTTATTTGTATGTATATATATTTTTATGTATTTATTAATTTATTTATTATTGTTTTCCACCGCTGCCTGTGGCGTAGAGGAAATATCGTACTTCATGCGCAGCTGGCTCCATTCCCGGTCTGAATAAGTTTTTTTGGTGAGGTTTCTCGTTTCATTTTTCTCTCTCTCTCTCTCTCCCTCCCTCTCCCTCTCCACCCTCTCCCCCTCATCATCATTCTCTCTCCCCCTCCCTATCCCCCTCACCCTCCTTTCCTCTCGCCCTCCCTCTCCCTTTCCCTATCCCCCTCTCCCTCCCTCTCTCTCCCCATCTCCCTCCCTCTCCCATCTCCCTCCTTCTCTCCCCCTCCCTCTCTCCCTATCCACCACTCTCTCCCTCCCCCTCCCCCTCTCGCTCCCCATTTCTCCCCTCCTCTCTCCCTCTCCCCTTCTCTCTCCCCTCCCCCCTCTCTCTCCTCCCTTCTCTCTCCCCCTCCCCCTCTCTCTCCCCCCATTTCTCCCCCTCCTCTTCCTCCCTCTCCCCCTTCTCTCTCCCTCTCCCCCTCTCTCTCCCCTTCTCTCTCCTCCCCTCTCTCCCTCTCCCCCTCTCTCTCTCCCGCCTCTCCCCTCATCTCTCCTCTCCCCTCTCTCTTCCCCTTCCCCCTCTCTCTCCCCTCTCCTCTCTCCTCTCTCCCCTCCCCCTCTCCCCCTCTCTCTCTCCCACTCTCCCCTCTCTCTCCCTCCTCCCCTCTCTCCCTCTTCCCCCCTCCCCCCTCTCTCTCCTCTCCCCTCTCACTCCCCCACCCCTCTCTCTCTCTCTCCTCCCCTCTCCTCTCCCCCTCTCTCTCCTCCTCTCTCTCCCCCCTCCTCCCTCCCCTCTCTCTCCCCCTCTCCCTCCTCCTCTCTCACCCCTCTCCTCCCCTCCTCCTCTCTCTCACCCCCCCTCTCTCACCCCTCCTCCTCTCCTCTGTCCCTCCCCCTCTCTCTATTTTGTCCACCGCTGAGGTCTCGTGGTAAGAAAATTGCTTAGACGCAGCTGGCTGGGTTCGATTCCCGGTCGGAACAAGTTTCCTAGGTGAAGTTTTTTTGGAGTTTTCTCACTTTTAAGAAAAATGTCAGGAATTTTTAAAGCCCAATGAGTATCCAACCATCTCCGGCAGTTATTATAATCCATATCAAATTCGCCTTTTTTTAATGTAAAAATTAATGGCGTGTCTTGTCTTAAATAGTTGTGTTGTTTCGGAGGTGGCCCTAACATATAATTCATCTGGAGGATCCTCCGCGTCATTGTGCTCAATAAATTAAAATTCTTTCCCGATAGGTCATGTCTCTGTGAAGCCGGTGACGTGGAGAACGTAAAAGCACCTACAAAAGGAAATGTTGGACTTAGAAACAGAAATAAAGATTATTGTTGTAATAGTTAGTTGACAAATCGGATTTTCATTTAACGTTGACAGTTAAAAATAAATAAATATTAAAAGTTGGTCATGTTCTCGGCTCCTGCTCCAACTGTAAATATGTTCGTTGTTTATAGATTTTTCTATCATTAAGGTATTATCACCTCACTATGATGTTTATCCGTTTATATAAAAGCGGGTGCCGCGCGACAATGCTTGACAATGATTAACATGCGGAATTATTATAGTGGCGGTAGTCGACGTCGTGGTATTTAATTATATACAACAGCTGCGGGGAAACAAAGCGAGGCGCTGCGCTGGACAACCAGCATAGTGAGGCGATAGTAGATCTACCGGTAATAGTCATTGTAATGGCAATTTACACTTTCACTTTCAATTAAAATGTAATAAATAAGGTTCTCGCGGGAAGTGCACAGTTTAACTGAGCGTTTTGGTGTAGATTACACCCTCTAGAAACCACCACGCTCAGTTCAAATGTGTACTTCCCGCGAAAACCTTATTTATTACATTTGAGTGTGAAAATGTTAATTACTAATGCAGTGTCTATTACCGGTACGTTTACCTTACTTGGTTTTTTGTTAATTTAACCAATTTACAGTGATTACATTTTTTGGAATTAATTTCTGCCTCGGTCGCAATGGGCTAGGTGCGATCTCCGATCAGTGCATATTTTCTTGTTCTTCGGTAAAGATATTTCCTCGTGTGTAAGACAAATAGTCTGCGAACCCATTTGACCAACATAACTATCATCATCATATTCGCCTTGTTAAGTATGGATTTATAAGTGAATGGAGTGGCTTTTCTTACATATTCGTGATCTGGCTTTGGGCTGATCATTCAAACGTGAGCGCTCTCTGTGTTCTTGTTTTATAAATATCCCTGGATTCGGTCTCGATAACCGGCTATTTTTTTATCTCTTCCTCTCAAAAGAACTTATGTGATTCAGGGCCAAACCCATTTCACGACCAAACATGTTCCTATAAGGTACTGCCTACATGAGAGTTTGAATAACATAGAGAGAGAGAGAGAGAGAGAGAGAGAGAGAGAGAGAGAGAGAGAGATATTAACTATTAATACAATAAAAATATTTACAGTCATTTTTCAATTTTTCACCATAACTAACTCACTCGCATTATCGAAACCGGAGATACTGTCCTCCTCCGACGAGTTTAGCGCTCAAAGAAATGTGTTGTGGGGATGGATAATGGATGACAACACCAGTCAGGAAGGAAGTACAATCATATTAAAAACATTCGGCCTATTTATGAAACAAATATGCTTTAGACATATTCAAAACCGCAAACTGAAAACTGCATATCTATGAATGAATAATACTTCCCTTCGACTCGGCTGTAGGAACAAAATAAACTACCTGCAAGAGTAGTAGACCGAATGGCAAGAATACCCTACCTCCCAGCGCTAAACTCGTCGGAGGAGGACATTAGCCTATATGGCCGCACGGATATAAACTCCCCATACATCCTTGCCCTGAGGTAATGTTTTCCAATCATCCCTGTATAATTTACCTCCCTCAAGCCATGGTTAATTTTATCCTCTCACCTCATTCTTAGCTTACTTATTGCGCGTTTTTCTTCTGATTTTCTTTCCATGTTCCTTTTTCACTCTCCATTCGTGAAACATGTCCTGCCCTTCGCATTCTACGGGGCTTAACTGTTCTTATCACATCTGCTTCCCATAAAAATAATCTAGTTCACTGTTATATAGTCTTCTCCATGCACCTGTCTGTTCGTATCTCTTTGGTCCAAACGTTTTCCTAAGAACTTTATTCTCAAATACTAGTCATATTTTCTCCTCCTTTATAGTAAAGGTCCATGTTATGCATCCATATAATATATCTGGAAGAATAACAGTTTTATATTATTTTAATTTAACGTTTTTGAGAAAAGTTTGGATGATAAGTCCCTGTAATCCGCAGTAACATGTGTTTTCAGAATTGAGTATATGTTTAATTTATTTCTGTACCTCTTCATTCCTAATTGTAATTATTGTTTCTGGGTATCTGAATTCAGCCACTTCTTCAAAATATCCCTCATCTATCATTAACTGTTCATTTCCATTATATATTGTATTTCTACGTGTGACCATATATTCAGTTTTATTGATATTTACTTCCAGCCCCAATTTCTTAATGTCACTAGATAGATTGTGCGTCTTGGCTCTTAATATATCCTCGCTATCATCTAATAATGCATCAGCAGATACCAACAGCTTATTAATATCATCGAGTTATCGGATTCTTTATCATATAAAGATTTTATGGCATGCTCTAGTAAAATTGAATAGTACGGGAGATAGCGCATCTATTTTCTTTAACCCATTGTGAATTTCAAAAATACCGTATATAAAATCTTGCGCGATAGTGCGTTTTGTCGTACTTACAGCAATGGCGACTTTGATTGAAAGTTCAACTTCCTACATTTCAGGTTTGCCAACCTAAATAACTATACTATAATAATACATTTACACCCACGTGAGGAAAGTAAAACCATTGCCCTCTATGTATAGCTACTACGTACAATGTATATACAAAAAATATAAAAAAGGTAGAGTTATATAGGCCTACATTATATGAAACAAATCACTGCATTTTAAATTAACTGAACTTTATTTGAAACAATATAAAACAATAAATACGTACTTGCGACCGTGTTATCAATAACTGTTCTTAAGGCCTTAAGTTTCAACTAATAAAACATTGCCCACACTGTTAACGTTAGTCAATTGTTTATAATGAACGTAAATATTTCCAACAAAAATGTTATTATTTTACTATTATTTATTATTTTGAAAACACCATCGCGCAAAAAATAATGTACAACGCACGTATGTGAAGTAATTTTACAGAATCTCGGAAATTAATAACCTCCCTATCGCTCAGTTTTCAAATATTTTTCCTCGACTCTGTAAAAACCACTTCCCAACCTCGCATCGTAATATACTATTGCCTCTCCGTACCTTACTCTTTGTGCCATGTACACACATTTTACTATGCCTAACTTTTTTAGGAATTCCGAAGTGCGGCAACTTCTTAATTACAAGAATAGTTACACCTTTTTAAACTAACCTATTCATGATTCAGTTGTAAAAATATTATAATTGAAATACCCGTTTGATCTGGTTAATTTAATCTATGATTTTTATCGATAGCTTTAATTATCTCGACTTATCACGATATCTAATCTTGAATATCAGATATTATTTTTGTGCGTTATATAAGCTTATTTTTGTCTTTCATATCCATATAAGCTCTCAAACAAAACCCTAAAACAATAGACGTAATATATATTTTTTTCAACTTCTGATTCCAAGATACAATATATTTATTTAGGTTTATAACAGTTATTGTTTAGATTATTATCGACGTCTGGGCAAACGCGTGGTTGCCCCGAAAGGGATCCCAGGTTCGAATTCTAGCGGATTCAGAGAGATATTGGTAGTACGCCATACCAGGATTTTTCGAGTTTTCCTTGGAGTTCTCCTGTTTCCCGAATTTCACCCCACCAATACTGTCCATTCCACCTTCCATCACCTTCACGTCATTTAATTTCTCATTAATTCATTATTTCCCTTCACCTTATCTTCCATAAATGCTTGAATAAGAAAATATTTTAGAGACGCTTCTGTAATAAAAACATTTTCATGATTTGAGGTGTTGAAAATACGTGGTTGCGGGGATCTAGAGGGAGACTCATAAGGTCCTGCCTCATGACCCCTAGCTTGAAGAATAAAAAAGGGCAGAAGATGCAAACTGAAGGGTTACAGTCCTCCCCTCCCGGCCACGGGCCCAACCCAAAAATGGAGGTATGGGTCATGGGACTAGAACTTGAGGTGTCAGGCTTAGGATACGACCTACAACTTACATAACACCGTAGAGTAGACTTTCAATCCACTCATCCATCCATAGTAATTCTGCCCGAGGACAGGTCCTTCACTGCAATCATAGCATTTTCATGTTATGTTTGCAGTTTTACTGTGGAGTTGTAGGTGTGGTAGCTTCCCGTTGCTTTCCACACCGGTGAAGCATGATGATGATGATAATGATAAGGATGATGATGGCCATATGATTTCGGGGACCGTTTGGGCCTTAAAGTTCTCCTGACATTTGTCTTACAGGTGAGGAAAAACCCCGATAAAAACCTCACCCAGAAAACTGCCCCGACCGGGGATCGAACCCGGGCCCGCTGCGTGACAAGGCAGCACGCTACCTCGAGACCACTGCGGTGGACAATCTACTCATCTTATCCCGTAATTCCGGTATAGAGCAATAAATCTTTCAGGTAGCAGTACTCAGAATAGTCTGTGCTCCCAGTCTAATTAAAGATATGCTATAAAGAACTAGGATTATTATCGTTCATTGTGCTAGTTATATCTGCTTAAAATGCAAGCTAATTCAAATAATTCGTGTTAAAAGATAAAAAAAGTATTTTTTTCTTTCAATGATAAAATAAACAAAAAAGTTGTTTGACCTAAGCATAATAATAATAATAATAATAATAATAATAATAATAATAATAATAACAATAATAATAATAATAATAAAAATAATAATAATAATAAACGAATGAACTCAAATAGGCTTAGAAAACAAATAATGGAATTCTACGAAAACAGAAGTAAAGCTCCCGTGGATACTATGAAGTGGATTGATGAAGTCAAAAAGGACTTAAAATTGGCAGGAATTACTAAAGAAGATATTCCAAACAGAGATATATTTAGAATTAAGGTGAATAAGTGGCAAGTTGACCAAGAGGACAAACCGAAGAAAAAAACTGGAACTTAGACAGATGATAGAAAACAAGCTCATAGCAAAAGAATGAAAGAAATTTGGGCTCAAAGGAAACGCCTCTAAGTACTTTGCGTAGTCCTACATGGGCCCATCCGCAATCAAAAAAAAATAATAATAATAATAATATATTAAGTTCACCGTTGTGGTTGGAATAGCGTAGCTGCTTAGTACGCAGCAGCGAGCCCAGGTTCGATCACCTCCCTGGACAAGTTTACTGGATTACTGGATATTTTTTTTCTGAACAAATATTAAGACGGGCGGGGACTACTTCAGGGAACCCATGCCAAAGGCTCAAACACAGGGACATGTTCCTAGGAACATGGAATGTTAGGACTTTATACAATAGCGGGGCACTAGAGATATTAACGCGGGAATTGGATAAATCGCCCTTGGATATAGTCGCTTTACAGGAAGTTAGGTGGCCAGGAGAGGTAGTCAGGAATCAGGAAGCTTTGCATTATACTATGGGGGTGCAGAAAAGACCTGCATTTGGAACGGGTTTTTTAGTCAGAAGGAGGATACTATCCGCTATCCGAGATATTAAGTTTGTTAGTGATAGGATATCATACATAATTCTAAAGGGTAAACGACATGATTTTATAATTGTAAATGTACATGCCCCCACAGAAGATAAAGATGACAAGATCAAGGATGAGTTCTATGACGAATTAGAATGCTTATTTGATAGCCTTTCACGATATCATATGAAAATTGTCTTAGGAGATTTTAATGCAAAAGTGGGGCGGGAAGATATATTCAAACCAACAATAGGCAAATTCAGTCTTCATGAAGATAGTAACGACAACGGGGTTAGATTAGTCACATTTGCCACATCAAAGAATCTCATTGTTAAGAGCACAACATTTCAGCATAAGGATATTCATAAATACACCTGGACGTCCCCAGATGGAGAAACTCGGAACCAGATAGATCATGTATTAGTGGATAAACGCTGGCACAGTAGCATCATCGATGTTAAATCAGTTAGAGGGACAGACTGCAATTCGGATCATCATCTGGTCAGAGTGAAAATCAGACAACGGCTATCGCTTATGAGAGGAACAAACGCTAAATATGATTCTGTAAATATGAATTAAAAAACTTGAAAAATGATGAAATGCGGCAAGAATACCAAATCAAAATTGCTAATAGATTTGAAGTACTGGAATCTTCAGATGACAATGTGGCAAACGAAGAAGAAACTGATATAAATAAAGAATGGGAGGCTATAAGAGATACTATTAAATTGTCAGCATCAGAAAGCATTGGTTGTTTAAAAAAGAGGCAAAACAAGAAATGGTTTGATGAGGAATGTGCCGACATCGTAAAGAAAAGAAAGCTAGCAAAAATGAAATGGTTACACGAGCCAAATGAGGTAAATTTAGATCAATTGGGTAGTGTTAGACGGGAAACCACCAAGTTACTAAGAGTAAGAAGAGGGAATATTTGAGAGAGAAGATTAATGATCTTGAAATGAATGCAAAAAATAGGAACATTAGAGAATTATATCAGGGAATTAGTATAGAGAAGAAAGGGTTTCAGGCTAGAACAAACATAATTCGGAATGAAAATGGGGATATGATTGCAGATTCCAAGAGTATATTAAATAGATGAAAAGTTATTTTAATCAGCTATTAAATGTACATACAGAACAGGACATTGAGGAGGATAAGTTACAGACAGCAGAAATGCTAGTCGCAGAGCCAAGTGCATTAGAGGTTGAAATGGCAATTGAAAAATTGAAGATGTATAAAGCATCAGGTTCAGATGAGATCCCAGCAGAACTGATAAAATCAGGGGGAGAAAAATTGATGGACAAGATACGCTGGTTGCTTACTATGATTTGGGAAAAAGAAGCTCTTCCAGATGAATGGAAGGAATCAATAATCGTACCAATTTATAAGAAAGGAGATAAAACTGATTGCAAACAACTATAGGGGCATCTCATTACTTTCAACTTCGTACAAAATTCTAACAAATATATTAGTAAGCAGACTTACTCCCTATATTGATGACATTCTAGGAGATCATCAATGTGCATTTAGAAGAAACAGGTCTACAACAGATCAGATTTTTAGTATAAGACAGATTTTAGAAAAGAAATGGGAATATAATGGTACTGTACATCAACTATATGTAGACTTCAAAAAAGCATATGATTCAATTAAGAGGGAGAAGTTATATAGTATCATGCTGGAGTTCGGAATTCCTAAAAAGTTAGTTAGACTTATACGAATGTGTCTAAATAGCTCAACGAGTAGGGTGCGTGTAGGCAAACAGTTTTCAGACACTTTTGAAATCCAAATGGGTTGAAGCAAGGAGATGCACTATCTCCTCTACTATTTAATTTGTACTAGAGCATGCCATTAAATCTTTAGAGAATGAGGAAGGCCTACAACTGAATGGTATTAATAAGCTGTTAGTTTATGCTGATGATGTAGTACTACTGGCCGATAGCGAGGAGATACTAAAGGCCAACACGCACACACTATTGAGTAACACTAAGAAATTAGGACTGGAAGTAAATATCAGTAAAACTAAATATATGGTCACACGTAGAAATACATTATATAATGGAAATGGACAGCTAATGACAATGAGGGAAATTTTGAGGAATTGGCTGAATTCAAATACCTAGGAACAATAATCACAAATAGGAATGAGATGCACAAAGAAATTAAACATAGGCTCAATTCTGGAAATGCATGCTATTATGCATTGCAGAGACTTTTGATGTCCCAACTCCTTTCAAAAAACGTTAAGCTGAAAATATATAAAACTATTATTCTACCAGTTATATTATATGGGTGCGAAACATGGACTCTTACTTTAAGGGAGGAAAGGAGATTACGAGTATTTGAGAATAAAGTTCTTAGGAAAATTTTTGGACCAAAGAGAGATGAACAGACAGGTGAATGGAGAAGACTACATAACAATGAACTACATGGTCTTTATAGGAAGCCAGATATAATAAGAACAGTTAAGTCCCGTAGACTGCGATGGGCAGGACATGTTGCGCGTATGGGGAATGAAAGACGTGCATGGAAACTTCTTGTAGGAAAGCCAGAAGGAAAACGCCCAGTTGGTAGACCAAGAATGAGGTGGGAGAACAACATTAACTATGATTTGAGGGAAGTAGAATATACAGGGAATGATTGGAAAGCATTAGCTCAGGATAGGGATGTATGGAGAGCTTATGTCCGTGCGGCCATGAACCTACGGGTTCGATAGTGCCAGTGAGTAAGTAAGTAAGAACAAATATTAAGAAAGTTTAAGGTCCCCGTACATCATCTGGCCATCAAAATCATCGTTATCACATTCGCGACGTTTTAGTATGAATTTGTGAGTGATTTTTTTCTTCTTAAATGTTCATATTGTTTCAAAGTAGGTCTTCTATTGAGCTGATCCCTTATTCCAGGAAGTCCTCCACGTCCTTGTGTACTCAAAAAATTATGTCTGTGATTCATCACCCGATAGATTGTGCCACTGTAAGGCGCGGATAACATGGGCTTATGAAAGTACCTATAAGGTGAGATAATCTACGATGAAGAGGGAGAAAATATAATAATAATAATAATAATAATAATAATAATAATATAATAATAATAATAATAATAATAATAACTAATTCACTGGGACTATCGAACCCGTAGGTTCATGACCGAGCGGAGATAAGCTCTCCACACATCCCTATCCCAAGCTAATGTTTTCCATTCATTCCTTGTGTAATCTACTTCCTTCAAACCATGGCTACTTTATTCTCCCAACTCATTCTTGGTCTACCAACTGGGCGTTTTTCCCTCTGATTTTCCTACAAGAACCTTCCATTCAAGTCTTTCATTCCCCATTCGTGTCACATGACCTGCCAATCGCAGTCTACGAGACTTAAAGTGTTCTCATTATATCTTCTTGCTTCCCATAAAGACCATGTAGTTCACTGTTATGTAGTCTTCTCCATTCACCGTCTGTTCATCTCTCTTTAGTCTAAATTTTTTTCTAAGAACTTTATTCTCAAATACTCGTAATCTTCCTTCCTTAAAGTAAGAGTTCATGTTTCGCATCCATATAATATAACTGGTAGAATAACAGTTTTATATAAGTTAGCTATTTTCAGTTTAACGTTTTTTTTAAGGAGTTGGGACGTCAAGAGTCCCGGTAATGCATAATAGCACCAGAATTGAGCCTATGTTTAATTTCTTTGTGCATCTCATTCCTATTTGTGGTTATTGTTCCTAAGTATTTGAATTCAGCCACTTCTTCAAAATTCCCTTCATTTGTGTATTGATATTTACTTCCAGTCCCAATTTCTTAGTGTTACTCAATAGTGTGTGCGTGTTGGCCTTTAGTATCTCCTCGCAATCGCTCAATAGTACTACATCATCAGCATAAACTAACATTGAGTTGTAGGCCTTCTTCATCCTCTAAAGATTTGATGGCATGCTCTATATAGTACAACATTAAATAGTAGAGGAGATACTGCATCTCCTTGCTTCAACCCATTGTGGACTTCAAAAGTATCCGAAAACTGTTTGCCTACACGCACCCTAAATAATAATAATAATAATAATAATAATAATAATAATAATAATAAAAATAAGCCGAGTGTTAAGGCAAGAAGCCTTGGCGCAGAGCTACGGGACTTGCGCTGGTTCGAATCTCCATGGGGGAAGAAATTTTCTCATGGTATTTCGGCCAATATGGGACCGGTGCCCACCCAGCATCGTGAGGCATTTGGGTAGCTACAATAACTAGCGGTTCCAGGTTGAGAAAACCAGCTATAACGGCTGGGGGACTCAACATGCTGACCACATGTCCCCTTACACTGGCTAGATGATCATCTATCTCTGTGATTGACATATGTAGATGTGAGGCCAGTAGCCGGCTGGTAGGCTAAGGGCTTCTAGACCTATCGCGCCATGGAATTATTATTATTATTATTATTATTAATATTATTATTGTTACTATTATTATTATTATTACTATTATTATTATTACTATTACTTTTATTATCCGATTCCGATTGAGGGTCTTTCCACTTTTCAGCGGTTGCCCTTTTTACCAGCCGGCTGCTGGCCCTTCACATCCACATGTGTCAATCACAGAGACAGATGATCAACAGCCAGTGTAGGGGTGACATGTAGTTAACATGTCGAGTCCCCCAGCCGTTATAGCTGGTTCCTCAACCTGGAGCCGCTACTTATTGTAGCTACCCAATTGCCTCACGATGCTGGGTGGGCACCGGTCCCATACTGGCCGAAATACCATGAGAAATTTCTTCCCCCATGGAGACTCGAACCAGCGCAAGTCCCGTAGATCTGCGCCAAGGCTTCCTACCTTAACCGCTCGGCTACGGCGCGGGACTTACTTTTATTATCATTACTTTTATTATCATTACTTTTATTATCATTACTTTTATTATCATTACTTTTGTTATCATTAATTTTATTGTCATTACTTTTATTGCCATTATTTTATTATCATTATTTTTATTATCGTTGTCATCGTCATCATCATCATCATCATCATCATCATTATCATTATTATTATTATTATTATTATTATTATTATTATTATTATTATTATTATTATTATTATTATTATTATTATTATTATTATTGTTTCTACAATGCTGAAATTTTCCTCAACCAAACACTAAATAACTAACTCATTGGAATCAATTTGTTGTATTCGTATGTCTTATGTAAATTCGTTGAAATTAATCAAACTTTAACAGATTATTGAATGATGATTACTGATTAAAATAGATGGTAGTAATGAGAATCCCACCAAACATTTCCATTACAGACGAAAATTAGTACAAAACATCCCAGTCATGTTATTCTGTTAAGAATTTGAACTCGAGATTTTTCAAACATAGCTCATTAGCTTTTGTTCGAGCTAAATCGTTCGGTTTAGCGAATTCCGAATGATTGCTATTGAGGTTGTTCTCATGAAAAGATTTTTAATTTTTGTACAGATCTTCACCGATCCTATCAGTAGACATCGAAAATGACCATGACCAAAATTTAAACTCATACACACATGTGAATGTCCGTCACTCTAGCGGCCGCAATTTTATTTAATCGGAACCAACCTTGACATATGACAGTTAATTTATAAAAAGTAAGATCGAGTTCTTTAGCCAGCAAAATTGGATCATTACCAGTATGTGAAAGAAACGAAAATTTAAAAATCACTCTAGCGGTCGAATTGTTTTATGTTTCACACGATACTCAGTATGTACTACTAAAATAAACCGAGGAAGGTATTCTCCAAAATCAGCAATTCAACCTCTAGAAGAGGTGGTTTACCTGAAACCCAAAATTAAAAATTGACTAGGCACTGCCATGTTTGGCTCGACGCAATGTAAGTTATGCTATACGATGCAATTGGCTATAAATTGACAATGTATCCTGTAAGATACATTACTTTAATTTATATAATATTTTTAATAAAGTAATGAAAAAAATCGATAGATACTATAACGGTACCGGGGTAAAGTTCCACGCAACCAAATAAATAAAAATTAAATAAATCTTAATTTTAAGTAAAATAATACAAAATACATTTTAATAGGTGTAAAATTAAGTATACATCAATATTTTATTTATTTGTTTATAAACAAGTTTACAATGTAATAAAACATCTTCCTGTGCCCAAAGCTTTTTAAATGTGTATCTTCTTTCTCCATTCTTCTCTATCTTCCCAACCCAATTCTTCCATACTTATCTCCCTCATACCTCTTCTTTATACATCAATATTTAAATAGGTACCGTAACTTATCGCTATGTATGATATCTTTTCACTGTGGTCAAACACTTTTAAAATAAGCTAGAATCAAAAATTGAGTTTCTCCAATTTAACACAAGAAATGTATATGTATATACCGTAAACTGGCAAAATAGGGCCATAAATTCGAATTGCTGAGGAATTAATTAATTTGCATAGATCTTGCGTGACGGGCTTAATTTCGTAATTTTATTATGCATTTTTCTTTAAGATAAGATAAATGAATTGTTACTAATTTGTATTTTAGTTGCTCGATAGTTAATTACTCTCACTAGAACAAATTAATTTATTAATATTAAACATAGAAATCAAACCCCAACTCTGTATCTCCACCTTACCATGTTTAGTACCAGATAGGGAGTCAGTCTTATTAAATAAAATTCATATAATCTCATATTGTATCCCACAGTATAATTATTTTAATTATTATATTAGCGCCGCGTCTTAGCCAAATGGTCTAAGGCAGAGATACGGAACGTACGCTGCTTCAACTCCGCATTGGGGAATAAATGTTCTCATGGAATTTCGGCCAGTTTGGGAACAGTGTGCATCCAATATTGTGAAGGGTTTGGGTAGCTACAGTAAGTAGCCGCTCCAGGTTAAGGAAACCAGCTACCGTATAACAAATGAAGGAACCAATATATAGGCCTATTACTGACTGTCCACCCTTGTTAATGGCACATTTGAGATCAGCAACTTGCATGTAGACCACTTACTTATCAGTGACTACAAAATGTCTAACTTTTAAGATCAAAATTGTACAGGCCTAGACATAGGAGACAGTAAATTTATTGATTGTTCGTCAATGTGTAAGCCTGCATATTTCAGCAACCACGATATCTTATATTTGCAAGAGATTGGGTACAAATAGCTGGTCAGCTTTCTTAACAAAGAACTTTTCGCGTTTTAGTCTTTGAGAGGATGATGTTAGGTCATGTGACATTCGTCAAGTGACCTGGGAGTATCCAATGAAGGATATTTTGACGATATTATGCCTTTATTATCTGCTACAGGTTTAACCAATCTCCAAAAAAATTTAACACATAATTCAGTTAATGATAGGCCTGTATCCAACTCTGTGCTGCAGAGGGTATTACTTATATAAAGTCTGCCTACTGTAGGTTCAAGATTTCGTGGCACGTGAAATATATTTTTTCGAAGCACTGGTAGGCCTACCTTACCTCAAAATAGTCAGTTTAAAAATTATTTACCATCTCTGCCTTGATTCAAAACAGAAAACGAAAAGAATGTTTATGTCACTTTAAATATGGAAACTAAGAAGGTAGAGATTACGAAAGATGTTTATAATATTTACGATATGTGAACATCGTGATTTCATAACTACATACTATGTATGGTAGTGAATGAAGGTCATTTCTATTTCCGTTGAAGGGAAACCAACCAACTCTTTTCTCATAAAACAAACTTAACGTTTCCCACAAATGCTTACTTTTATGTCATTTAAGCTTCATTTACTTATTCCGAATTAAATTACCTTCCACATTACATAATTATGTAATTATGTATAATACTCGTTTTTATCAAGATTTTACAGTCATTTGAAGTCATTAACTAGTCAGTATTTTTATTTAACGACACTCTTTAACAACTCAGGTAATTAAAGTCGCTTTCAAGTCTAGGAGTTAAAGGGCTGACAAATTTTGCTTAGAGGTTTCTGATTTCAGCTTCACATTCTATTACATTGCGCAAAAGTACGACAGGGGACGTATGTTTTTACTTCCCTTACCAAGGAAAACATGCTCAGGATTCGTCGGCCCGTGAATCTTAGAAGAAAAGGGAGCATGCTAATCGCTAGGCCACTGCGAGCGACACTATCACTTATCATATTGCATGTATTTTTCTTTTCATGTCACATTTGGCATTCATTACTTAATGTCAAAACCTTAATGATAAATAATTATGCATAATGATAAAGCATTACTGCTATAAAGTAAAATATTGTCATAAAAATGCTTTCTTGTTATAGAAGCCATAAGATGGCACTGAGAGAGTTGTCCCGTTGCCTCTTAGAGAATTGTATATAAGGAAAGAAAAACATATGTTTGCTCTATGAGCCTGAGTGGTGTAATGGTTAGTTCACTAACGAATAAAGTTAAATACGAGGGCGGATCGGAAAGTAACGCACAATAATTTTTTTCTGCCTTGGTATTGCAGCTAGAATGTTGAAATTTCACAGAGATATAGTTTGAAGTTTTCACTACAGATGGTATTTTTTTCTCAGGTACACCTCTTGCGAGAGAAGCTTGAACTATGCAACAAAGATGGCGCGCATGCCACAGTCGTCCACCTGTGAGGAACAGAGAAGTGTTGTTCGATTTTTGTGGGCCAAAGGGCATAAACCCAGTGAAATTCACAGGGACATGCGTGGCGTGTATGCGGCCGGCCGGCAACAGCAGCAATCCCGCAGAATGTCAGAGGCATTGAGGCGGCAATTCTGAACGACCGGCGTGTGCATCTGTTTGGTCCCATGAAGAAATTCCTGGCCGGCAAACGCTTTGAGATAGATGTGGAAGTGAAATCAGCAGTGCGCAGATGGCTACACTCCAACCAAACGGACTTCTACGAACAGGGCATATTGAAACTGGTAACACGATGGGAAAAATGTTTGAGAAAGTCGGTAACTATGTCGAAAAGTAGGTAAAAGATGTAAGTTCATTTGTGATTTTTTTCCTTTTTTTTTACTATTAAAC
The DNA here is from genome assembly GCA_030220185.1 of Diploptera punctata. Lineage (NCBI taxonomy): Eukaryota > Metazoa > Arthropoda > Insecta > Blattodea > Blaberidae > Diploptera > Diploptera punctata. The sequence goes on from JASPKZ010008890.1 coordinate 138,769, forward strand.
TTTTAAAAAAAAATTATTGTGCGTTACTTTCCGATCCTCCAGGTGGACGACTGTAGCATGCGCGCCATCTTTGTTGCATAGTTCAAGCTTCTCTCGCAAGAGGTGCACCTGAGAAAAAAATACCATCTGTAGTGAAAACTTCAAACTATATCTCTGTGAAATTTCAACATTCTAGCTGCAATACCAAGGCAGAAAAAATTATTGTGCGTTACTTTCCGATCCTCCAGGTGGACGACTGTAGCATGCGCGCCATCTTTGTTGCATAGTTCAAGCTTCTCTCGCAAGAGGTGCACCTGAGATAAAAATACCCTCTGTAGTGAAAACTTCAAACTCTATCTCTGTGAAATTTCAACATTCTAGCTGCAATACCAAGGCAGAAAGAAATTATTGTGCGTTACTTTCCGATCCGCCCTCGTATATCGGTTTAAAACCTGGTTCAGGTATTTATTTTTGTCACACATACACACACACATATATATATATATATATATATATATGCATTTAATGGTTAATATGTTATATATATATATATATATATATATAAAGTAAAGTAATCCCACTACAGGTCTCAGGAAGCCCTTGGGGTAGTAGGAGGTTAAGACTCCCACTTTTTCTGGACAATCGGCACCTGATGTCAGCCGGGTTGTCAGCCCTGCGTGACGGCCGCCTTTACCCCCAGAACAAGCGTCTGGTACTCATTTCCGTTAGAGGCTGAGTCGACCCCAGGGCCACAGTGCCGCCAGTTTAAAAATCCTGACCCCACCGGGACTTGAACCTCGACCTTCCGGCTTGTAGCACAGTGCATATATATATATATATATATATATATATATATATATATATATATTATTTTTAACATCTAAGGACACATAGAACATATATGGAGGGTCGAGAGATAGAACTAGGTAAGGTAAGTCACTTTTTATCGAAATAGAGTTTGAGATGCCAATAGATTATCCATGGAAAGGACTACATTTTAGAATTGTGAAACAGTAAAGAAACAATTTAGTCATAACTTTATTTAACTCCAAAGTTTGACATACAGGCAAAGAAATAGGTATGCCTACTTCATATAATTGAATGTGTTTTTTCTCAGATTCAGGAAAAGTGATTTAACTAATTTTCACTGTGTGTGTGTATATATATATATATATATATATATTATCGAATGATGAATGCAATAAAACGGTTCCAGGTGAAATGATTAAGAAAAAGAAGTAAAAATCATCAGGGAGGTTGGTCAGGATCAGGATTTGAAATAGAGACCTCCCGAACACGAGTATCAAGCGCTATGGCTCGAGCCCATTCACTAGGTTCATTAATCGTTTCGTAATTCACGGATACTAATATAATTTTTAATTTCCAGAAGGCAAATTAATAATATAGTTACACTCAGCCCACTGGTATACACCCAAATATTATACATGTGATAGGACCTTAGTTATTCAAGCACCTTAAAATTAAATTAAAATCATTACTTAAATGCTTTTCATTTCCGACATTAAAAAACGGGTTACATAATTTAACCATGCACTGTTACGTTAATGTGTTATGTAGATTAACAGGTTCACGCAATAAGTCTATTTAAGCTTCCGCTTTAATGAATAGCATTTCCCACATATTGCAACAAGCCCACCTGTTTTCAGACAGTTATTTCAAGCGAGAAAATACTGATGTCATTATAATCTCTAACTCATATGGTTACTCAGACTTTATTTTCTCTTTTTGTGCACTTCTGCTTTTTAAAATGGAACCATATGTTTGCTTTTAGTATTACATTTCGTTCTTTTAAAGATAAAATACTTCAAATATTCACTATAAAGAGATTGTGTAATCCTAAAATAGTAATATTCATCTTAGTAAAAAGATGTAGGCCTACTTATGTATGAACAAACAAAATTCGTCCTCGGATCTCAGTAGGTAAAATAATAGGCCTACAATAGCATATTACGATGGGAGGTTGGGAAGTGGTTTTTATAGAATCGAGGAAAATGTGTAAAACCGAGCGATAGCGAGTTTTTAATTTCCGAGATTCTGTAAGACACTTCACAAACGTGCGTTGTACATTATTTTTTGCGCGATGGTGTTTTCAAAATAATAAATAATAGTAAACTAATATCTGTGTTGGAAATATTTGTGTTCATTATAAACAATTGACTAACGTTAACAGTGTGTGCAATGTTTATTAGTTGAAATTACAGGAGGCCGTGGCACGAATTAGTTATAAAATGGCGGCAAGTACGTATTTATTGCTTTAGGCCTATATTGTTTCAAATTAAGTTCAGGTAATTTAAAATGCAGTGATTTGTTTCTTGTAATGTATATTAACACTACCTTTTGGATATTTTTTGTATATACATTGTACGTAGTATACATAGAAGTCAGTGGTTTTACTTCCCACACACGTATTTGTAATATGTAATATTACAGTATAGTTATTTTTATTACAGTATAGTTATTTAGGTTGGCAACCCCGAAATGTAGGAAGTTGAACTTTCAATCATGGTCGCCATTGCTGTAAGTACGACAAAACACACTATCGCGCAAAAAATACTTTTAAGGCCTTACGGAAGAACATATGTTCCATCTTCAGCTTTTAATATGGTATTCAAAGTATTTTATAATATTTTACCTAATTGAGGACGACGGAGATCTCAGCTACGGATTTTATTTTTAACATCTATAAAGACAGGTAAATTTAGAAAACTGTATAACAGTGAGGTACATGAGAAACCAGACGTAATGGAAAGTTAATCCTCCAGACAGCGTAGCGATGGGAACGGGATATGCAGTACAAATGGAAAATGAAAAAGGAACATGGAAACGTCTTGTAGGACAAGCGAAAACCCCTAATAGTAGGCAAAGAATGAAGTGGAAAATAACATAGGCCGAGTAAACATTTGAAGGAAGTGATAGGCTTACAGGGAATGATTGGAAAATATTAGTTCAGGATAGGAATGTGTGAAGGTTTATGTCCACATAACAGAGACAATATATTTAGTCAGTGAAGTGAAGATAGCTTAAAAAAATAGCTATTCGTACTATGCCATCCCCCCCACACACATCGTTTGAGAATTCCTGATTTAAAGCGACAAATATACTTACTTACTTACTTAATCACTGGCACTATCGAACCCGTAGGTTCATGGCCGCGCGGACATAAGCTCTCCATACACCCCTATCCTGAGCTAATGCTTTCCAATCATCCCCTGTATAATCTACTTCCCTCAAATCATAGTTAATGTTATTCTCCCACCTCATTCTTGTCTACCAACTGGGCGTTTTCCCTCTGGCTTTCCTACAAGAAGCTTCCATGCAAGTCTTTCATTCCCCATACGTGAAACATGTCCTGCCCATCGCAGTCTAGGAGACTTAACTGTTATTATTATATCTGGCTTCCTATAAAGATCATGTAGTTCATTGTTGTGTAGTCCTCTCCATTCACCTGTCTGTTTACCTCTCTTTGGTCCAAACATTTTCCTAAGTACTTTGTTCTCAAATACTTGTAATCTCCTTTCTTCCCTTAAAGTAAGAGTCCATGTTTCGCACCAATATAATATAACTGGTAGGATAATAGTTTTATATATTTTCAGTTTAACGTTTTTTGAAAGGAGTTGGGACATCAAGAGTTTCTGCAATGCATAAAAGCGACAAATATAATATCTTAAAACAAAAATAAGTTAGGACTATGGGCTAAAGATGTTGATCCGTGTAGAAAAAAGTTTATTTTGTCTGTGTTCATCTCGGCGTAATATGTAATCCAATATGTGGTCTACGTTCTTACACAAGGCTGAATAACGGAAGTGAGATTCACGATCCGGAAAGAGATCGTCAGTTAATGTCGATGACCCAGGCTCCAAATTATGGGAAACAGTCTGTTAAACACGCAGGATATCTTCCACAAACATATTCAAAGTAACGTCAAATTAGTGTGGAAAATTGTTAACATTCAACATTGGATGTACAGTATTTTATGTTTGACACCTACCATTGTCAAGGTTTCAGTACATGGGATCAGTTAATCCTATTCATACCTTTTTGTATGTCATACTCACGGTGCAATTAGTGGATTTCAACTAGTTTCATATGACTCTTACTTAACTCTATAGATCATAGGACTGGTGGGATCATTTATTAATCTATTACATTTTTTTCTTATAATTCCTCTCAACTAATCGAATTCAGTACACCTCTTCGATTTTCAAGTCGTGGAACCCGAGTCCGGAGATTTAGAGCTCTAAAAAGAACCTCAAGCCTAAATTAGAGCCTCTGGGCAAAATTTAATGGGCTTTTCCTATCAAAATGATAATATAATTGTCGACTATATGTATTTGAGTGATTAACTAACAACTTCTCACCCGATGATTCTGTACGGAAATAAGCATAAGTAAATTAGCCTTGATTATGTAACTCCAGCAAGGGAGCTCCTTTGCCTCACGTGGGGATGTACGGGTATAGACAGTTAGACAGAGAATCTATTAACACTGAAAATATCCATAATTCTACCTCACCTAAAATCTTAATATGGAACTAAAAAATGCATAGACTATTATACTCACATCTTCGCCTCTATTGGTATTTTTCCCGAAAATTTCCGAATCAGAATTTTGAAGGTGTTTATACTGCCATTTATTATAATTAAATAAGTAAATAACCTACCTCCTAGATTAAGAACACTGACCATTTAGGTGAATGTGAATGACAACTTTCTCATGAAATCTTTCCATTCTCCATTGTCATTCCCTATGAGTCCGAATATTAATTTGTCTTAAGGCCATATTCCCGAAAACTTTAATTTCCTTTTTATTTCCTATGTTTCACATCCATAAAACACTAAAGAGAAGATTATATGACTGCATGCAGTAATAATAATAGGCCTATATGGAAGATTCTCTAAAATTTGAGATCGCCAAAGAGAAGACGCGACAAACATGACCCAACGACGGCATTTGAGTTAAATGTGAAGGGATAAATATCCTAATAATTAAAAATAAAATTTGTTCTATATGAAGTATTCTCATAAAAGATTCCCAATATTTATCGCACCAAAAGTCCGTCACGCAATAACTAGGTAATTAAGAGAATTCCTCAACAACTCGAATTTACTGGCCAAATTTTACTGATTTAGGGAGTAGGCTATGTATTTGTTTTATTAATTAAGTCCTATATATACGGTTTCGTTGTGAGGAAATTTTTTGTCGCCAGAGCGAATTTTTAGTTTCGGCTAACGGGTAAAACGCCACTTCTATTAGTTAGATTTAGCTTTTTTTAAATCCGTCCTCGTTCTACTTTAAAGGCACATACTTAGTTTCATTCGAAAAAACCGAAAACTTCGGCAGCTAGAACGATTTTTAAATTTTCGCTTGAAGTTGACCCCTACTTCTAAAGGTCCGATTTTGCTATTTTATAACTAACTCGACCACAGTTTCCTTAATTTATTGCTATATATCGAGCTAGGTTCCGAAAATATTGTGACCGCTAGAGTGTTAATGCATATATATATATATATATATATATATACATATATATCTGACTGTATAAAAATTTCGTGTCACGTTGTTGTCCGCGATGGAATCCTAAACTACTGAACCGATTTTAATAAAATTTTGCACACTGTGTGCAGTTTGATCCAACTTGAGACTTAGGGTAGTTTATAACTAAATTTATAGCCGCATTATTTTTTATTGCAAATTATTTGTTTATTATTTAACAAAGAGTTATAATTATCTGTGAGTTCCATACGATTATAACAGACGGCGTGTAATTATCTATGAGTTCCATACGATTCTAACAGATGGCGGTGTAAGGTAATTTGGTAAGGTAATTGGTTTATTATTTAACAAAGAGAGATCCAGATGGCTGTGCTTTTCGTTGCAATCGCGAATTTCAATTGAATTACAAATATTGATTATTTCATAATTTAAGTGTGTTCAGTGTTTATTTTATTTTCAATATTATTACTTTCGTGTGTATTAGTTTGAAGTAATCTGGCTGAAAGACAGCAACTTAATTTAAATTTTTAACGTATACCTTAGCCACAACAACGCGTGGCCTATATACATAGCCTGCATACCTACATTTGTGTCTTCATTTTCGGTGTCAGCTAAATAGGATCTAGGAAGAGTTCTAATACTTTACAAAAATATTTCCATGAAAAACCTCAATAGTTACATTCCTTTGGGATTCTCCAAAATAAAAAAAAAGTCTTAAATTTAAACCTAAACCAATATCATCTTAACATCGTGTAGTTCAGTAACGTACAGTTTTCTTATCAATCTAGAAGAACACGTTTAAGTGTTTACTACGTATGCAGAGGTAAAAGGCGATTCCAAGATGCAAGCAGTTCTTACTTGGTGTCTCTGTCGCTTAGCAAATATTCATAAACTCAGTTCATCACAAAATATTTCTGTCCCATTTTCGAAGGAATGACGCGTTTTAAACACGTCGATTTGTAAAGGATTTGAAAATAATTAATTGCCCACTTTAACTGATACTATTTTAGACAATTCCAAAAAAATGTAAGTTAGCTATTGATATTTGTTTAATGCCGCAGGATGTCCTTTTGGACATTTCTGGTGTTCTCTCCTGGCATTGGCATAATTGTAACCCACTTCTGAGGTCGGGGCGCCTGGAAGGCGGGGTTACGTTACCCCGATGATATGATGGGTGATGATGATAGTGGTGCGACAGGAGAGTCCTTAATCCTAAGCTTAATCTAAGATGAATATGATATATGATGATTGCGATGGCCATATGATGTTCGGGGACCGTTTGGGCTTTAAAGTTTCCTGACATTTGACTTACAGGTGAGGAAAAATTGCGATAAAAATCTTGCCCAGGAAACTGTCCCGACCGGGGATAGAACCCGTGTCCGCTGCGTGACAAGGCAGCACGCTACCTCGAGACCACAGCGGTGGACGTTAGCTAATGAGATTGCGCCCATCAAAAAAAATTGATTTATTTCAAATCTCCATCGATCCTACTTACTAAGCACCAAGAATAATGATGCAAAAATGTGTGTATGGATATTTTAATGTTCTAGAGGCAGCAACTTTTTTCACAACCAAGCTCGAGATGTAACAAGAGTAAGATCCGCTGCAGTTCATTAACAAGCAAAATCTGATCATTAGGTATAGGGATTAACCTGAATCGAAAATTTAAAAATCGTTTCAGCGACTCCAATTATATTTTTCTAAACGAAACCCGGCAGCTGCTATTGAAATAAAATGAGAAAGTTATTCTCTGAAGATCAGCGAAATCGGACCATTAAGAGTGATTGTCTGAAAGCCGACATTTAAAAGTTGCTTTAGCGGCCATTTTTGCTTTTTCGCATATTCATTATTTGAATAGCGAGTTCCCGATGGCAGATACAAGTCACTGCTTCCTCAAAATTTCTCTGTCCTAGTTCTCTGTAATAAACTTCACAGAATCGACTTGCTGAAGAATTCATTTAGTTTACGCAGTTTCTGTGTCGGACATTTTTATTGTTTATAAGGCTTTCTACTTTACAGACTTTCAGTTTCCTATCCGATTGTCCTTCTGATATTCCGTGTGGATATATTTTATCATAAAGTATAGCTTTACCAAGCAAGTCGGCTTAGGCGGTAGTGTTTGAGGCTCGTATTTGGGAGGTTCTAGGATCAAATCTGGCCGAGAATTGTTCCTGATTTTTCTCAGTTGCCAAGGCAAATTTTGAAAAAGAATTTCATTACTAGGGCTCATTTCATTATGCTCACCATTTCTTAGACCTTTAAAAAAACGAATTAGTGATTTTCTTCAGACACAAAACACGTGACACGCAGTATACTAGATACACAAGTTCCTAAATGCAACATAATATCACATGTTAACGTGTCTATAAATAAAAATGAAATAATAAAGTATAGGCTATCTACACTGTTCGCGCAATACCCTTAGCTACATGCAAAAGTAAAGTGATCACTGCAAGTATTACGGTAGGTGGCCTTTGGAGCTGTAGTAGGTTAAGGCTCCCGTCCTACGTGACGGCCGCCTTTATCCCCAGAATACGTGTCTGGTACCCATTTTTGATAAAAACTGAGTCGACCCAAGAGTCATCATGCCACCAAATATCTAAAGTAAAGTAAAGGCCCGGAGGCCCTAGGAGTAGTAGGAGGTTAAGGCTCCCACTTTTTCTAGACAATCGGCACTTTATGTCAGCCGGGTTGTCAGCCCTGCGTGACGGCCGCCTTTACCCCCAGAACAAGCGTCTGGTACTCATTTCCGTTAGAGGCTGAGTCGACCCAGGGCCATGGTGTCGCCAGAGGGTTTGGATCAGTTTAAAAATCCTGACCACCATAGGCAACCAAAAAATTCCGACCCTATCGGAAATCGAAACCGCAACCTTCCGGTTTGTAGCGTATTGCCTTAACCAACTTCATTACTATGTGCCCCTCTAACAACTTGTAATTGTATTAACTTTATATTACTGTGTTAAGAAAATCTTGAATCGCTTCCTTATCGTAAGTAATGCCACGAGTGATTTCAAAATTATCGATAAATTCACGACTCACAAAGTGAGGAGTGAATTTATATAGAGAATTTGGAAATCAAGAGTGGTATTTGTTAGGACTATTTAACGAATAAAATTAAGCTGTTTACTCACAAATCATTGTTTAACTATAGTTATTTTAAAATATTTATATATTTAATGTTTGAATACAAATCAGAAATGTGAGGTTATGTTCATTCACTGCTGCTTGATCATATTATTTATTGCCAAATAAGATCGCAATATTATAACAGTGCACCCAAGTGGAGAAATAATGAAACACATCAAACTATATATCATAATCAACATTACGGGTTATTCATTTATTTTTTAGTAAACAACTCAGTAAAATCAAGGAATCTTTTCATTATTTGCTATATTCAATGTATTTGTTGGAGAAAATAATGCTTTGACCTGTTCAGAACATTAAAAAGGAGGAGATTTCTTTATCACAAAAGCAGAAGCTGATAAGAGAAATCGATAAAGAGCGAGGTGAAACACGACTGTCATTGGTTGTAAAACAATATTCATTAAAACGTGATTGGTCATTGACTAGCATTTGTGGCATGAGTTAAATAGTCGTAAATTAAACTGGTAAATAAATAAACATTTTTATTCAACAATCTTACCAATAAGGTCTGCCAAAAGTGATAAAGTATACTTGACAATAGAGAAGAAAAATAATAAGATAATATTAAACAAATATAAACATTTAATGCTGGAATTACATAAATTAAGCAAATTCGTCAATAAATCTAATTTATGGCCTGATTTTGCTGGTTTACGAAATATATCTTTCTTCTGATATGTAACCCTATGTATGCAATTACATCCCTCCATGGTATCTTTAACTTGTCGTGGTGGAGTGGCTTGCGTGCTTAAATGATCCTGAGAGCTATGCCGGCGGTAGCATTGCTGCCGATAGTGTTACCCATGCCGGACTGGTCGAAGGTGATAAGCCAGACGAAAAAAGTACCTTGGTCGAAAGAGTGACGATCTTTCACCGTAAAAATAGAACCGTCAAGAAATGCGGACATGGGTTCAAATGGGGTAAAATTTTCCGGAGGTCAAATATCCCTCATTCGGTTCTCCGGGCGGGGACTACTTCAGGGAACACATGCCAAAGGCTCAAACACAGGACATGTTCCTAGGGACATGGAATGTTAGGACTTTATACAATAGCGGGGCATTAGAGATATTAACGCGGGAATTAGATAAATCGCCCTTGGATATAGTCGCTTTACAGGAAGTTAGGTGGCCTGGAGAAGGTAGTCAGGAATCAGGAAGCTTTGCATTATACTACGGGGGTGCAGAAAGACCTACATTTGGAATGTTTTTTTTAGTCAGAAGGAGGATCCTATCCGATATCCGAGTTATTAAGTTTGTTAGTGATAGGATATCATACATCATTCTAAAGGGTAAACAACATGATTTTATAATTGTAAATGGGCATGCCCCCACAGAAGATAAAGATGGCAAGATCAAGGATGAATTCTATGAAGAATTAGAATGCTTATTTGATAGTCTTTCACGATATCATATGAAAATTGTTTTAGGAGATTTTAATGCAAAAGTGGGCGGGAAGATATATTCAAACCAACAATAGGCAAATTCAGTCTTAATGAAGATAGTAACGACAACGGGGTTAGGTTAGTCACATTTGACATATCGAAGAATCTCATTGTAAAGAGCACAACATTTCAGCATAAGGATATTCATAAATACACCTGGACGTCCCCAGATGGAGAAACTCGGAACCAGATAGATCATGTATTAGTGGATAAACGCTGGCACAGTAGCATTATCGATGTTAGATCAGTTAGAGGAACAGACTGCAATTCGGATCATCATCTGCTCAGAATGAAAATCAGACAACGGCTGTCGCTTATGAGAGGAATAAACGCTAAAGATGATTCTGTAAAATTTGAATTAAAAAACTTGAAAATGATGAAATGCGGCAAGAATATCAAATCAAAATTGCTAATAGATTTGAAGTACAGGAATCTTCAGATGATAATGTGGCAAACGAAGAAGAAACTGATATAAATATATGGGAGGCTATAAGAGATACTATTAAATTGTCAGCATCAGAAAGCATTGGTTGTTTAAAAAAGAGGGAAAACACGACATGGTTTGATGAGGAATGTGCCGACATTGTAAAGAAAAGAAAGCTAGCAAAAATGAAATGGTTACACGAGCCAAATGAGGTAAATTTAGAGCAATTGGGTAGTATTAGACGGGAAACCACCAAGTTACTAAAGAGTAAAAAGAGGGAATATCTGAGAGAGAAGATTAATGATCTTGAAATGAACGCAAGAAATAGGAACATTAGAGAATTATATCAGGGAATTAGTATATAGAAGAAGGGGTTTCAGGCTAGAACAAACATAATTCGGAATGAAAATGGGGATATGATTGCAGATTCCAGGAGTATATTAAATAAATGGAAAAGTTACTTTAATCAGCTATTAAATGTACATACAGAACAGGACATTGAGGAGGATAATTTACAGACAGCAGAAATGCTAGTCGCAGAACCAAATGCATCAGAAGTTGAAATGGCGATTGAAAATTGAAGATGTATAAAGCATCAGGTTCTGATGAGATCCCAGCAGAACTGATAAAATCAGGGGGAGAAAAATTGATGGACAAGATACGCTGGTTGCTTAGTATGATTTGGGAAAAAGAAGCTCTTCCAGATGAATGGAAGGAATCAATTATCGTACCAATTTATAAGAAAGGACAACTACTGGGGCATCTCATTACTTTCAACTTCGTACAAAATTCTTACAAATATATTACTAAGCAGACTTACTCCCTATATTGATGACATTCTAGGAGATAATCAATGTGCATTTAGAAGAAACAGGTCTACAACAGATCAGATTTTTAGTATAAGACAGATTTTAGAAAAGAAATGGGAATATAATGGTGCTGTACATCAACTATATGTAAACTTCAAAAATCATATGATTCAATTAAGAGGGAGAAGTTATATAATATCCTACTGGGGTTCGGAATTCCTAAAAAGTTAGTTAGACTTATACCAATGTGTCTAAATGGCACAAAGAGTAGGGTGCGTGTAGGCAAACAGTTTTCGGACACTTTTGAAATCCAGAATGGGTTGAAGCAAGGAGATGCACTCTCTCCTCTACTATTTAATTTTGTACTAGAGCATGCCATTAAATCTTTAGAGAATGAGGAAGGCTTTCAATTCAATGGTATTAATAAGCTGTTGGTTTATGCTGATTATGTAGTATTATTGGCCGATAGCGAGGAGATACTAAAGGACAACCGCACACAATATTAACACTAAGAAATTAGGACTGGAAGTAAATATCAATAAAACTAAATATATGGTCACACGTAGAAATTCATTATATAATGGAAATGGACAGCTAATGACAAATGAGGGAAATTTTGAGTTTTGAGGAAGTGGCTGAATTCAAATACCTAGGAACAATAATCACAAATAGGAATGAGATGCAGAAATAAATTAAACATAGGCTCAATTCTGGAAATGCGTGCTATTATGCATTGCAGAGACTCTTGATGTCCCAACTCCTTTCAAAAAACGTTAAACTGAAAATATATAAAACTATTATTCTACCAGTTATATTATATGGGTGCGAAACATGGACTCTAACTTTAAGGGAGGAAAGGAGATTACAAGTATTTGAGAATAAAGTACTTAGGAAAAATTTTGGACCAAAGAGAGATGAACAGACAGGAGAATGGAGAAGACTACATAGCAATGAACTACATTGTCTTTATAGGAAGCCAGATATAATAAGAACAGTTAAGTACCGTAGACTGCGATGGGCAGGACATGTTGCACGTATGGGGAATGAAAGACGTGCATGGAAGCTTCTTGAAGGAAAGCCAGAGGGAAAACGCCCAGTTGGTAGACCAAGAATGAGGTGGGAGAATAGCATTAACTATGATTTGAGAGAAGTAGATTATACAGGGATGATTGGAAAGCATTAGCTCAGGATAGGAATGTATGGAGAGCTTATGTTCGCGCGGCCATGAACCTACGGGTTCGATAGTGCCAGTGAGTAAGTAAGTAAGTATGCAATTACGTTGCGAGAAAAACAAAATGGCGACAACTAGAGCGATATAGAAATTACTTTGCTTTCAGGCAAACTCCCGCTCGCATTGTCGGATTTCGCTGATTTTTCCAGAACACTTTTCTAGTTTTATTTCAATAGCATGTACCAAATTTAGACGTAAAAAAAATGCTGCCCCTAGAGAGATTTTTAAATTTTCGCTTCAGTTGAACCCTCCTTCCTAGTGATCCGATTTTACTAGTTAAAAATTCGACATATCTACCAAGAAGGACCCGTCGGTGATTTGTATTTTTTTTCAAAAACTTTATCATGAGAACAACCTCAATAGTTACATTCCCTCGGAATTCGCTAATATAAATGACCATTACTTGCTACTAATGTTTTCTACGCTGTAGGCCCATTAATGCAAGATCAATATTTCGATTTTTCCATTAAACTTGATATTCAACATGCGACTATAATATATACAGTTGTAATCCTACCGCACTGAAGGCCAACGTGCTAACAGCAGTTATGAACATTCTTCACAATTGAATGTTATTAATCAATTGACAGTGAGTATCATATGTGCATTCGTAAATATTCACATTGATCAATCACTTACAGTAAAACCATTATCTAAAATAATTTTCATATCAGTTTAAATACACAGTTTTTATTAATAACCTATCGTTAAAAAATTAAAATTATGAATACTAAAGGAGAAAACATCTAACAGTGACTCCCAGATATTGGAAATAAATATTGGAAACATTTATAGAAATTTGTGTAAAATTAACTACGTAAAAAATTATCATTTACAGGACTACTTAACTCATGCCCCAAATGGGAGTCAATGACCAATCACGTTTCAATGAATTTTGTTTTACAACCAATCACAGTCGTGTTTCACCTCGATATTTATCTACTTCTGTTTATCATATTAAAGAAAGCTCCTCCTGTTTAATATTCTGAACACGTCAGAGCATTATTTTGCAGTGACTGACTCTCGAACAAATACGTTGAATGTAGCAAATAATGAACGGATTCATTCCAACTACACATTTGATAATTGTGTGTTCAATAATTGTGTTTTTAAATAATGATGTTACGGAGTTGTTTCCTAAAAACTAATTAATAACCTATGACGTTCGTTGTAATATACAGTTTGATGTGTTTCATTTCTCTCCACTAGGGTGCATTCTTACAATATTGTGATCCTATTTGGCAATAAATAATATGATCTGGTTACAGTGGATGAACAAAAGAAGCATAACCAAACATTTCTCATTTGTTTTCAAACATCACCGTTTACATTAAATATGTAAATATTTTAAAACAACTATATTTAAATAATGATTTGTGAGTAAACAGCTTAATTTTATTCGTTAAATAGTCCTAACAAATGCCACTCTTGATTTCCAAATTCTCTAGATAAATTGGAAATCACTCGTGGCATTTACTTATGATAATCTTTGATAATTCGCTATAAATTTCAATTTTGGTATTTAGTATAAATATTAAACTTTCTCACGAAGAAGATTGCATGATTAGAATAAATTATTAGGCCTATTATTTGTTTTAATTGTATGCCTCTTCCGGTAAACATTAATAAAAGCATTTGACTAACTTAATGACTAAGACTGGTATCATGGTCTTGAAGTCAGCGTTCGTTACTACAAAGTAAGAAGGCCCAGGTTCGATTCCCGATCGAGGACTTTTCTCGAAAGGAAATTGTCTACATTCCATCAGGGTATGAAAATTTATGATTGTCTTTGTGTGCATTTTTAACTACTTGAAGATTTTTTAGAAAAACAGCAAAAGGATATAGGGCAACGAGGTAAATAAACTTGAATAAAAATGTATAGGCCTAATAAGATTTGTTGTTACCATTATGGGCCCAATTTTTTGATGCTATATTTAATTGTATCTACGTATTACTAACTTTTTCACTTGTTTTATTTTTATTTGAATTTATTCAATATCAGAAATTCGCTAAGCCTTATTAATGTCAAATCTAGAACTTAGGAAAGTCTGAGTAGACTCGTGGTTACCTTGTTCGCCTCTGGTTCCAAGGTTTTCGGGTTCAAACCCTGCCGGGGTAAAAAATTTAGGACACATAAAAAATACCTCTATCCTAAAATAAAAGGCTTCTCAGCAACATTTGTCGGCCTTTTCACGTCCAGATTTTAATTGCGGCGCTTATGATCATAGCTATTAAAGAGCGCCGTATATAAAATAATAACCATATTTAGAAACTGGGATCCAAATATGAAAACTCTCACAAGGGAGTAATCAAATGTGAAATTAGATTATTAACATTATACATTATTTTTCTATTAAAAACTCCCAATATCTGTAAAATAAATTATTGTAAACAAACAGGCAAAATTTAGGAATTATTTCAAAATATAGGATGTTTTAATCAATGGTATTAATAGGCTGTTAGTTTATGCTGATAATGTAGTATTATTGAGCGGTAACGAGGAGGTACTAAGGGACAACACGCACACTCTATTGAGTAACACTAATAAATTGGGACTTTAAGTAAACATCAATAAACTAAATATATGTTCACACATAGAAATGCGTTATATAATGGAAATGGACAACTAATAACTAATAAAGAAAATTTTGAAGAAGTGGCTGATTTCAAGTATCTAGGAACAATAACTATAAATAGGAATGAAATGTACAAAAAAATCAAACATAAGTTCAATTCTGGAAATGCGTGCTATTATGCATTACAGGGACTCTTGTCATCCCAACTCCTTTCAAAAAACGTTAAACTGAAAATATATAAAACAGTTATTCTCCCAGTTATATTATATGGATGCGACACTTTTATTTTGAACAAATTAGAGTGGTTAAAGCAGGCAGTGTCAGCCTGAATACTGAGTGCTATTGGAGTTGGAATTACCGTGGCTGCTGGCACCAGACTTACTTTAAGGGAGGAAGAAGATTACGAATATTTGAGAATAAAGTTCTTAGGAAAATGTTTGGGCCAAAAAGAGATGAACAGACAGGTAAATGGAGAAAACTGAATAATAGTGAGCTACGCTATATAGGAAGCCAGATATAATAAGAACAGTTAAGTCTCTTAGACTGCGATGGGCAGGGCATTGTGGCACGAATAGGGGATGAAAGATGTGCATGGAAGCTTCTTGTAGGAAAACCAGAGGGAAAACGCCCAGTTGGTAGACTAAAAGGAGGTGGGAGAATAACATTATCCGTGATTTGAGGTAAGTAGATTATACAGGAGATGATTGGAAAAACGTTAGCTCAGGATAGGGATGTATGGAGAGCTTATTTCCGCGAGGCCATGAACCTATGGGTTCGATAGAGCCAATGAGTTAGTTGTATAGTGTTTTAAATTACTAGGTAGTATTTATATGATCCCGAGGTGATATTTCGTAACTTGTCAACCTGACATATTTTCATGGTTTTATTCAATTGTAAGGAACGTCGTTGTATTATTGTTACCATCAAATAGTGATTCTTTACTCATTAAAAATAACTGAACTCGCACAGGAAATAAGTCTACATTTAATAAACCTAACGTATTCTGCCTTCAGCCGTTATAGTCATGATACGGCTTATATTAAGTCTTTAGAATTTTCAAAATCGTTTCATTTTGAAAATCTGGCAAAATCCTATTATGGCATCCTCTTCAGTCCCTTTGTATCCTATACTTCGTATGACATACTATGCTTGGCTCTATCTCTACGATCGTAGAAATGCATTCTCTTATTCTGCTATTTAAAATTATACACATCTCTACCCAAGCTATTTATCTCTCGCTTCCATCTTCCATTCTCCAATCACAATTTGGGTACACAATCGCACCAGATCCTCCTAACTCACAATCAACAACACACAAACTTAAATCCATAGTCCAAGGAAATATTCAAATTGGCAAATCTCTCTTAACTAAGATACTTGACCTAATACTTTCAACTGAGTTACATATGTTTAATTCCTCTATTATTACCGGAATCTTCTGAACAAAATGGAAAAATTGCAATAGTAAAATCTCTACAGAAGACAACAAACCCAACTTCATCCGGAGATTACAGACTAGTCAATATTATTCCTGTCATTTCCAAATCCCTACAACACATTGTACACTTAGCGACAAAAAGAATGAGCCGCTTCAAAAAGCAGAGTTCTTGTTATGGCCCACTGCGCACACTCGAAAAGCCATAGCTGAGGTTCACGAGGTAACGCACTGTTAAATGTTTTAAATACGCTATATTTGGTTTTAATGGTCTTAAATAGTTAAAGATCAGTGAAGGAGACATGTTTATAGATATTTAAGAGTGTTGGACAAATGCAATATTACTCAAATTGCGACATTTTAAATAAAGTTCAACCATCGTTCATAGTGTGTAAGTAAACACGGCAACTAATATCAGGCGTTCGAATAAGTAGATGATTAAACTACTTCCTACATCAAGATGAAATGTATGTGAAAGCTAGGATTCAAATCCTCCGACAATTTTTTTATTCATTTGTATTTTCGCAAAATACATCATATAATATTTAATTCCTGCCACATAATGTACGTTCACTTTACACTATCTTAAGTAATATTCCTGCCTATAACACTATTTAGCTACCGGCATAAATTTAATTGTGCGTGCAGTACCACGTTTTAAAAATAATGCTATAAATTTATGTAATAAAATATAATATAACTTCATATATTTATGTGTTTATTTATTTTATTTATTACGTATTAGTGAGGAAAAAGTTTCAACCTTCAATTAAAATATTTAGTTTATATATGTCAAGCCCATCATAATTATAGCTCATACATGATGGACATTTTTTACGAGCCTGAAAATCTTCAGACTCGGGACCCACGGCTTAAAGTCCCTCCCGGAGGACTTGCTCCTTGAATTTTCCGTCCTAAAAAAATCCATAGAACCCGGCCGGGTTTGAACCCGCGACCCTTGGGACCAAAGGCAAGGAGCATAACCACTAGTCCACCGCGGCCGACAATAATAATAATAGTAATAATAGTAATAATAATAATAATAATAATAATAATAATAATAATATAATAATAATAATAATAATAATAATAATGGCATGTATCAATTGATGTGAAGAATGTAATTACCTGGGGATCAAAATTAACTCAAAATGTCCCCAAGAAAATGACATAAAATATAGAACTCAAAAGACATTGTTAAACGAAGTTTTGTGGATAAGAACATAAGAATAGATGCCAAATTAGAAATTTATAAATCCATAATTCGAAGCACGCCAAGATTCAGTGCAGAAACTTGGCATCAGAATAAAAATTTGAGTTTAAAGCTTATGTCTACCGAAATGGATCCTTACAGACGCTCAACTAGACATTCTAAATTGGAAAAAAATCAGAAATACAATAATCACACAACAAATGAAAGTCCAAAATTCAATATTAGATTTTGTGAGATACAGACAACTAGAATGGTATTGTCATATACGTAGGATGCCAGAGAAAACATTACCCAGACAAGCTTTGGAATGGATTCCACCTGAAAAAGGAAAGAGAGGTGGACCAGATTTAAATGGATGGATGATGTAAGAAGACACATGAGGGAGCTAGGTCTGGAAGAATTGGAATGAGAAGATAGAGAAGAATGGAGAAAGAAGATACAAATTTAAAAAGCTTTAGGCATAGGAAGATGTTTTATTACACTGTAAACCTGTTTATAAATAATTAAATAATAATATTAATAATAAAAATATTAATACTCCCAAATAGTTAGCACTTTTTTTTAAGAATGAATATACAGAATAAAATAGAAAGTACTTTAACAATTAAAAAAATTAACCCCACCGGGAATCGAACCTGCGATCTCTCGTATACGAATCAAGCCACTAAGCACTGATCTACGCTTTCGCTGTCTTGTTGCGTTTAGAAAGAATGTTCTTCAAGGGAAGAAGGAAAACGTATTGTAAGCACTACTATGCAATTAGTTTACTCGTATGAATAGCGACGATAGAACTTCTCCCAAAGATTCGAGATGATCAAGGGTCGGCCCATTCTTTTTGTCGCTAAGTGTACATAAACAACCGACGGATTAATTGCAAACTTACTACTTACGTGACGAATATAAATTAGGTTCTAGAACCCAACACTCTATTGCAACGCATTTCTGAACGTAGTGGGAGACATTCGTGACGCCCACGGATAGTATTAACTCTACTTTGACTCCAGCAATGCTTTTTAACATCCCGTTGTTGTTTTTTTTCTGGCAAAATTAAAAGCCTTGATCGCACTTATTTGGACACAAACAGTCTGACTTGGATGGATTCCTTACCCAAGCTAACAAGGTGTAGTTATAGGCCAAACGTATTTTCTCATTGGGAGGCGGGGGGGGTAGGTTTATCACAGGTTTTGGTTGTGCGACCGCCATTGATTTGATGTATATGTAAGTCATGTAGCAAACTAAACTGTAGCCGATATCATGTTTATGCAGACGACTTACATGTGTACTTACGTCTAAACCAAGTGAAATTATCGATTCCATTGACAGAATTAACAATGATTTCATTGAGATATAACAAGTGTTCACCACTTATACATCCTACCTTTACAGCTTAAACATATCTAAATACACTTATCATGTCACATTTTGTATTACCGAATGACCTCAACGGTGAACTGCCAAACTAGCTACAATATGTTCATATTTGCGTCAGGTAGCCTAAGTTTGTAATATCCGAAAATATGGACAGTATATAGAATCATTGTCTTGGCTCCAGCAGAGTGACAGAACAACATTGAATTCTCTTACTCTTTTATTCTAAAGTATTCACACCTCTAATCTCAAATATGTCAACTCGATTTCGTATTTTACCTCCCAATTATAATGTCAACATTATATCAGATGCCAATGGAATATTGAACATACTTTATCATCGAGCATCTCATTATTATTCTTCTGTCACTATTCCATTCTCCCGTAGGCCTAATTGGAATTCATTACCAGTGGAAATCAGAGCTTGCAGGTCAATAGCCGATTTCAAGAAAAAATTGACAACATTTCTAAAATCTCTACATTAGCATTTCTTTCTTTTCTTTATTTTTTTAACACCATGAGTTATTTGAGAAGTTAGAACATATATTTATCACTACTCTGTTATTTAAATCTCATATTTATTTTTAAGTTCACTTTTATGACTACACTTCTAAATAAATATTTGTATTTATTTTTAAGTTCACTTTTGTGTTAACGGTATCTAATATTAGCTTTTAGAAATAATTTGTTGAGTGGGAGATAAGACCTTATCGCCTTAACTCTGACAGTTTAAATAAACACATTATTATTATTATCATCATCTCATCATCATCTGCCTTTCAAGTATTAGGCCCAGTGGCCTGTTACGGTCTCCCGCCATCTCCGAAAAGGTCGACCCACAGATCTTCTGCCTCGAGGAATGTAGTGAAGAATTTGTTTTGGTATTCTGTGACGATCCATGCGCTGAATATGGGCTAGTCAATTGTTTCTATATTCTTGGAGGTATTCAGATATAGGTACGATGTTTAACTCTCTGGCTATTGTTGAATTTCTTTGGTGGTCTAGAAGGCTATAACCTGCAGTTCGTCGTAGAAATTTCATCTCCGTGGCTGTAATATGACGGTCATCCTGAGTTCTGATGGTCCAAGCTTCACTGCCATAACAGATTATGGGTCTAGCGAGAGCTTTATAGATTTTCATTCTTGTGTGTCTCTGCACTTTTGATGGTTTAAAAACTTGGTTGATAATTGTATTTTAAAGGATATATCAGATTCCTCATTATAAGTTAGATTATATCCTAAGTATTTAAATGAATTTACTTGCTCTAATATTGAATTCTGAATACAAATTTTACTTCTTACTGGGAATTTCCCTTGGAAGGCCATAACTTTAGATTTTGTTGTTGATATTTCCATGTTAAATCGTTGGGCTATTATATTAAAATGATGAGTGGAATATTGTAATTCATCTTCATTATTGCCGAAAAGAGCTTGATCATCTGCATATAAGAGTGTGTCTAAAATTGTGTGTCTTGAGAGAGGAATATTACCATGAACTGTCAATCTCCAGTGCCTGATGATAGCATTAATGTATACATTAAATAGAAGTGGTGATAGAGGGCATCCTTGTCTGACTCCGCAATTTATTTGTTTCCAATCTGACAATTCTGTTCCTATTTGTACTGCTATGATGTTATTTTTATAGAGATTAAAAATTGTTTGGATCAGTTGATTTGGTGTTCCATCATCATCATATTATTATTATTATTATTATTATTATTATTATTATTATCATCATCATCATTATTATTAAATTATGTAACAAAAAATCAAAGCTCACTTATGGATCGCAAGACCACCTTTTACATTTAAAATTATTACTTTGATTTCAAACATTTTATTAAACACAAAAATAAAGTTTTGTCATAAAATATATTGTTTCATACTAATATTTGTTAATATAATAATAATAATAATAATAATAATAATAATAATATAATAAATAACTTCAGGATTTTAAAAAATAATTAAATTCCATTATTGTCATATTTCTAGTTTAGTTTTCCTAATCAGTACGATCCTATAAATGTGCCTAGCCTTACAATGTTCCAACATAAGTAGAGAGTTGCATTTAATTTACTTCTACCAATGAATTTAACAGCCATTTAATTAAGGTAATTTAATTTCTATAAGTCGGTACTGGTGGTCTAGATTCTACCATGCTCGCTTGGTGAATCCTATATACCGGATTCAAAACCGGGGCCGAGGTTCATCGACTTTTTCAAAGCGTAAATAAAATTATGTGATCTTCTTCGGGAGAAAAGTAAAAGCCTTAGGTTCCTTACCGTATATTTACGGTAGATTATAAGAACCTCAAGCCTGAAATAAGAGTATTTCGAGTAAAATTGTCAGCCCTTTCAAATCCATCTTAGAATCGCGAGCTAATGAAATAACATAATAGAAGTTAAAATATTATATTATTGATTCGTACTGATATTTGTTAACAAAAATAATAATAATAATAATAATAATAATAATAATAATAATAATAATAATCTTCTTCTACTACAAGGTTTAGGCTATGCAGCCTGTTCCGGCGAAGTTAAAAGTGGAGTCCATCTTCTACGTGGTCGGCCAACATCTCTTGTTCCCCTGGGATTATACAGAAAGGTTCTTTTTGGTATTCTTTCGTTGTTCATTCTCATTAAGTGTTCTGTCCATTTCTTATTATTTTCGCTGATTTTATCTTCAATTTTATATATATATATATATATATATATATATTATTATTCTTCTCGTATAGTTTCATTCCTTATTCTATCCGCTCTTGTGCATCCTTTCACATTACGTAAAAACAGCATTTCTGCAGTCTGTATCCTGCTTTTATCCTTTGATTTCATTATCCAATTTTCACTTCCATACAACAACAAAGGAACAGTCATTGTTTTATATAATTTAAGTTTCGTATCTTTCCTTGTTTTCCGACCTAAGGTTCTTTTTATGGTTCCACAAATAGCCTGGAATTTATTTACTTTATTTTCTATATCTTTATTTTCTCTATAAGTTATATCACATCCTAAATATTGAAAATGTGATATTTGTTATATTATTTTGTTATCCAGTACAATTTTTGATCTAATTCCATATTTACCAATAAATGTCATTACTTTTTACTTATTTATTGATATTTTACAATTATATCTATTGGCTATTAATTTAAATGTATATGCTAACATTTGGAGCTCATTTTCAGATTCTGCTAAAAGTACAACATCGTCAGCGAATAATAAAGCATTTATTTTATCTTTATTATCAATTAATATTCCTTCATTAATTAAAACCTTCTTCCATTCTTTTAGGATATCGTCCATATAAATATTAAATAATATAGGTGAGAGTGAACACCTTGTCGTACTCCTTGGTTTATTGAAAAAATGTCAGCTGTGGGTCAATACAAATATTTGTTCCATAGTACAAGCTCTTAACAGTTTCTATAATCTGAATAGGGAGGCCTTTTCTTTTAGAATATTCCCCACAATATTTCCCTGTTTACTCGATCAAATGCTTTATCTAAATATAATAATAATAATAATAATAATAATAATAATAATAATTTTCGATCTTCTCTATCAAATCGGGGGCACGCCATAGAATAGTTGGTTGAGGCAATACTCTACAAGCTGCAAGGTCTGGGTTTGAGTCCTACTGGAGTTAGGATTTTTAAATTGACCTAAAACACTCTGCATCACCATGGCCCAAGGGTCGATTCAGCCTCAAACGGAAATGAGTACCAGATTATTTTCTCGGGGTAAGGCGGCAGTCACACAGGACTGATAACCCGACTGGCACATCGTGCCGATTGTGTAGGAAGGGGACCTTAACCAATTACTACCTGTAGTGGGATGACTTTACTTTTTACCTTATCAAATCACAAATACTTGCTTATCCTCCATAATTCTGGGAATAATTGGTTGTGGCCTCGGTAGTCTAGGGGTTAAGTTCATTGTCTCTGGTCTCAAGGATGCAGGTTCAAATCCGGCCGGGATGGACTGCTTTTTAGGACTGAAAATTCCAAGGGATAAGTCCTCCGGGACGGACTTTAAGCCGTGGATCCCAACTCTAAAAATTTAGAGCTCGTAAAAAACTCAAGCCTAAATTAGGACCTATGAGCAAAGTTTAATCAGCCTTTTCCATCCAAGTAATACCTTAGTTGGCTACTACTTATCTCTTTGAGGCGGTGTGCTAACTACATGTCACTGCTGATATATGCAGGGAAATAAGCGTAAGTTGTCTTGGTTAAGTAATTCCCGCAATGGAGCACTCTTTCCTCCACATAGGGATTTACGGATGTAGACACACAGTATGGATTTTAAGTAATTTTATAAGGTTAAACTAATTATTCAGATAATATTGAACTCCTTTTAATAGTATCATTCTTTTGAACGACCACATATTCTCAAATATTTGAAAGAGTCTGACATTCTTATTAATTTGCCCCTAGCATAGAAATTTGAGGGTACACTAAGTTTCTTGTCTTCTCATAACCAACAGCTACATTTTACAACTGACTAGAATAATGAGATCTACATGTTTTAAATTTCAGATGCAGATAGCTGCAACTGTGATATCCAACTTGGGAATATGTAACTTCATGCTAGTGATTTCGATGCTGTTGAACATGGTTCCGCCTCTGGATTCCGCTGATGTGGTTTGCCCTGATACCTGCTGGGCAATACCCTGGAAGACAAGCGTCTTGCCGTCTGCATGGACCACAACCTTTCATCTGTACCTTATTATTTCGACAAGAAGACTGAGAAATTGTCCTCATGTTCAATACTATCGACATATTACCAGATTATGTTTTCCATGGACTCCAAAATATTACTATATTGATCTTACAATATAACAAATTCAGAGAATTGCGAGAACAGGCTTTCGATGGCTTGTACAATCTTGTTTACTTAGATTTATCCCATAATAATATAATTATACTGCCATCTAGAATAATACAAAACAATGAAAAAATGAAATTTCTATATCTTCACCATAACGACATAGCTATTACAGGCCCATTTTTAATTTCACCTTCACTTACATTGCTAGATGTTTCATTTTGTAAAATTACATTTCTGCCCCATGATGCTTTTATCGGTGTTCCAAATCTAACAAAATTAAAAATTACGGATAATCATATTACTGAAATCGAAATGTATGCTTTCCGTGGATTAAAGAGATTAGAACTGCTAACAATTAGAAATAATGATGTCACAACTTTGGATTACAGTTTATTTCAAGGTTTAGACGAACTGAGATTTTTAGATTTGTCCAATAATAGCATATCAATAGTCCCCTATGGCTTGTTTGAATATAATAGAAAGTTGACATATTTGTTTCTTAAAAACAACAGTATAATACTTCCACACACTGGAGCTATTTTCAAGTCAGATTCAGTTTTACATTTAGATATCTCATTCTGTGATATAAAGTACATGCCTAACGATGCATTTATAAGACTTCCAAATCTAACAACACTAAGAATGACAGGGAATCCACTGACTAGCTTAAAAACAGAAATACTCCAACCACTGAAAAAATTACAAATAGTTTTATTAGGCCCAGAAGCAAACTGCAGTGAGCAGTCTTTTCGAGATGTATTTGAATATTTTGAGGAAAATTCAGTTGTGTATTATGCACCTCCATTGTGCAATTCAGAACCCACTTCAACCGATCCACAAAGTATATACACTATTCCTATAACCACCGAAGAGCCAATTTATGAAATTCCAACAACAAGTGAAGATTGTGTGTATATAAGTACACCTGTGCAGAATAATTCGTCAATTAAATTGACATGTTCATTTTATATAAACAATAGTTTAATTAATGTAATTGTATTGTTTTGTATTTTTATGATTTGTAGATGAATCAAACTATAAATTTAAAAATGGAATTTAATATAGTACAATCTGACACTGATCAGCTATGAGGCTAACATTGTCTGTGATAGAGATAGCACTAATAAGGTTTCTTTTTTTATGTAGAAGGTATTCGTATAGGTAAAGTACCTAGAAACATTACCAGAGTAACATAGTGTGAGCTAGAAATTGTTAAAATAGACTATACAATTGGAGAGATAAACAAATAATGTAGATTCAGAAATTATATTCTGATTTGAAATTTGTGTTAAAAATATTACATAATTAAAATTTGTGTTATAAATTGGACTGCGAAACTTCATGAATTTGTATATATTTTTGCAAATTAATAGCTGACTAAATATACATTCACAAATCATCAATGTAGAAGCTTATTAACTTTAATATGTAAATATATACAACATAAAATTTATGTTGTATTTATTTACATATTTTGGCTTTTATAAATACATGATATTTCTTTCGACATCTTTGAGGAGTTGAATATGATGCCTATAACAGTTACATGCATTGCTATCAACAGAACTGGTGTCAAAATGTGGACCATACATCTGGAACCATGATTCCTAAGGCAATTTTGAAGTACCAACCAAATGGTAGAGTTGGAACGGCCTACAAAAGATACCCTCTCAGGACTCAGGGTCAGTTTCACCAAGAGAGGTAACTGTATTACGCTAGTTTTCCCCATGTATAATGCATAGCTTAAACTGGCGTAATACAGTTACCTCTGTTGGTGAAACTGGCCCTAAGGCATGAAATGAAGATGGTGAAAATATTTCACTGTACTTGTATTATTGTGGCATATTTTCCCCATTTAAGCTCGTTACAGCTGATTTATATCGCATGCCTTAGCGTAGACAATATGCTACAAACCGAAGGTCAGGGATTGGATTTCTGACGGGGTTAGGAATTTTAAACCAACTTAAACCTTCTAATGCCAGCATGATCCTGGGACAGACTTAGCCCCTAACGTAAACTAATATTAAACACATGTTCTGGGGGTAAAATCGCCCGTCTTGCAGAGCTAACAACCCGAGTGACACCTCGTGTCGATTGTCCAGGAAGGTGGGAGTCTCAATCTCATACTATCCCAAGGGCTCCTATGACCTCACGTGCGATCACTATTTTTTAAAATAGATAATTCAGATTTCTAATGCAAATGCATCATATGTTCATCTTCAGTATTTTAACTTCGTGAGGCTATTTATATTATGTAATTTTAATTTTTGTCAGAATTGTAATTAAAATGTGACTTATCAACAGGAAATGCAAATTTAATACCATCTAGTTTGAACTATATTAATATTATGTAATTACTTATTAGTAATATGTCAATAAGAATTCTATTAGTGCATTTTGTGATATATTTTAAGTTTTAAAAGGCATATTTGTATCCATATTTGATAGGTTCGTGGTCCCACTTATAAATAACGCAAGAGTTGTTTATCTTGAACTTAAGGTATTCTAGCGCAAATGACAATATATGAATCTTGGAATAACACTTAACAGTAATATATGCTACTCAGAATTCACACATATAAGGTTAGGGTGGGTTATATTGGTTAGCTTTTCAAGTTTAAGAGTATGTCGATCATTTTTTTAGTTTTTACCGTACTATCGTAAATTGTTGAACCCACAAATTCATAACTATCTTACAACATTATGCATTGTTAATATGACGGTTCCAAGTTACAGTACTTCCATCTCAACTTCTCAATCAATTTTCAAGTATTTTCCTACTTTCTTCAGAAAAAATACACACATATAAATATATACTACAAATAAATAAATAAATATATGGTGTAGCCGTAGCATAATTGGTTAAGCCAATACGCCACAACCCGGAAGGTCGGGGGTTCGAGTTCAGGTGGGAATCAGAATTTTTTAATTGTCAAACCTTCTGGCGGCTCCATGGCACTGGGGTCGAATCAATATCTAAGGCTCGTAGTGGGATTACTGTACTTTATATATATAAAGTCCACCGCTGTGGTCTCGAGGTAGGCGTGCTGCCTTGTCACGCAGCGGGCCCGGGTTCGATCCCCGGTCGGGGCAGTTTTTCTGGGTTTTTGGGTGAGGTTTTTATCGGGGTTTTTCTCACCTGTAAGACAAATGTCAGGAAAACTTTAAGGCCCAAACGGTCCCCGAAATCATATGCCATCATCCTTATCATCATTATCATCATCATCATCATTCTTCACCGGTGTGGAAAGCAACGGGAAGCTACCACACCTACACAATTCCCTAGTAAAGCTGCAAGCATAGCATGAAAATGCTATGATTGCAATGAAGGACCTGCCTTCGGGCAGAATTACTATGGATGGATATATATAAAGTTAATGTAGAAAGTATTGAACACTTAAAAAATCATAGAAATAAGTATTTCTTCACCAGAATCAAGAACATAAAATTGTACACCTTTAAATTGCACTTTATAAAGTTAAATAAGCGCAGTTTCCTCTGTTTGAATATAACAATTAACGTGTAAAAAATGTATAGATCAACAACAAAAATTAACAAACAAAAAGTATTGATACAGTCCCACATTGTGGTTGTTTTGAGTCTTTACTTTTTGAGTTCGATACTTGGTTGGAAGCCCTTTTGATTGCAATATGGCTTGAAGACGGCTTAGCATCGACTCTAAATTTGAAGTTACACAATAAGGTTTATTTCTCCATTCTTCTTCCATCTTCTCTCAGACTGAGATCTGTTGAAAATCTGCCTCGAACGAATTCTCCTTTTCAGATATTCCCATAAATTCTCAATGTAGTTTATATCCGGAGACTGCGTGGGCGTTTCCATCTACTTTGGTGTGTTATATATAATCCAAAAACGCGGATTGATAGCTGTGTACTTGGGGTCATTATCTTGCATAAATACAAAATCTTGTTTTATTCCCTTTTTTTCTGTAGAGGTATAAATATTGGTCTTCAATATGTTTATATACTGTTTGTGATCCATCACAGCATCGATAAAATGTAAGGTCCCGACTCCAGAGGCACTCTTGCACCCCCATACTAATAGAGAATCATCACTGTGTTTCATAGTGGGTTGGAGATTTTACGAGTACTTTTGTAGCTCTGTATTTTTCTTCCTCAGGCTTTTCTTCTTCCATCTGAACAGAAAATGTTGAATTCAGACTAGTCAGTAAAAATTACTTTTTGACAAAATTGTGTGTGTGTTTAACGAAGTTTAATACGTATTTTCTTTCGATTTTTTTTTTTTCTTACAAAGCATTTTCTACGAGTTGTTCTCCCATGTAGTTCTCTTAGCTCTTACACGTTACGAACTCTACTAGCAGAAGTACTAATATTAAAAAGTCATTCTTGATACTTTTATATAGTATAACATTTGATACTATAGCTGCTAATTTAGGTGCACTGCTTTGAGTATTATGCATTACTTTTCTCATTGACGCTATTTTAACATTAACATCAAGTTTTCTATTTGAGAAAGTATCTGTGGCTACTTTCGAAATACTTTCGTTCGCCAACTCTATCAATTATATGTTGGATGGTTTCTTTGGCCTTCTAATCACTATACTAATTTCATTTAGGATGTATACTGATTATGTAAACGAATAATTAATTATATTTCTTCTAACTTTGCGCTCCATTCCAGCGTTAATCTGCAGCCCAGACACACACAACTACGCGGCAAAGTACTCAAGAAAGTCCGTCGCCGTGGCGTAGTAGAGTCCCTACCTTCCACTCCGGCGATCCGGGTTCGATTCCCGGCGGGGTAGGGGATTTTAAAATATCCACCTTGGGTCTGGGTGTCTGTCCTGTCCTTGTGTTTATGTGAGAATAAAATAAAGTTAACAAAAAAAAAGGTAAAATGAAAAGGTAAAATCTAGAAGGAAAAACAGTGTAAACGAAAAGAGGGGGAAAAAAAAAGATTAGAATGAATAACAACGCCACAGATTTATGTGAACAACACAACCAGACATACCGCTACCCGTTTGCACGTGCATACTGCATTCTGTTGACTGAAATTAAGTACTGTATCAATAGTTTTAATTTGCTAATTTTTGTTGTTCGTGTATAAACTATTTTTTACTCATTAATTGTCATGTCAAAACAGAGGAGACTGCGTGTATATAACTTCACAGAGAGAAATGAATGCCACCGCATCTGTTGTTAAAGAGGATTGAAAATCAAACTCTTAAATGGTATGGCCATGTACAGAGAATGGAAGATGAAAGATGGCCAAAATATATATACCAATGGTCACCCTCTGGAAGAAATAAACGTGGCAGACCAAGATATAAATGGAAAACTTATGCCAGAACTATAATGGATGATAGGAATTTGGAAGAAGGAGATTGGAATGATAGAAATAAATGGAAACTGAAGACGGCAAACCTATAAGTGGAAGAAAGCCGAAGAAGAAGAAGAAGAAGAAGAAGAAGAAGAAGAAGAAGAGTTCAATTTGAAGGTATATATTTTTGTTTTTGTACATAGTGAAGAAATAAGTAAATTATTTATTTCTGTCTGTCATATTTTAAGCGTATCGATACTTTCTACACTAACTATGTGTGCGTGTGTGTGCATTTTTTCATCGAATTACTGTAGACTGCGATATCCACTAGAATCCCCGCATTTAATCACCCGTATTGATTTATCTAGAAAAACATTAAATGTTTTTGGTCGAATTTATATTACAGATAATGTGAGATTATTTAGACACAAGGTAATCCTATTGGAATGATTTCTCTAATAAAAGATTTATGTTTAAAACTACTTTTAAGAAAAGTTTATTGTTTTAAAAGATTGTAAACTAACATGAATTAACATGTATCAGCCTATGGCGAACATTATTAAATAAATAAGACTGATTGTAATTCTAAATATCAAATTTATAAAACGCCATGAACCAAGATCTGTAACACATTAAAAGAGTCCGCACTATACCTTACATGTACTAACCTGTTATTTTTTTTAAAAAACGCACTATGATGACCATATTTACAAATTATACAAAGTAAGACAATAATTTCAAGAAGTATATTGGGAAATTAAACTTAGACATAATAAGAACATTTAAGCCTCGTAGACATGCGGCACGATTGAAACAAATGCATGGAAACTTTCCCAGAGGAAAATATCCTAGTACGATGGCCAAGAATGAGGTGGGAAAATAACATTAACCATGATTTGAACGAGAAAAATTATACAGGGGATGATTGGAAAACACTAGCTCAGGATAGGGATGTATAGAGAGCTTATGCCGGCGAGGCATGAACCCTCTGGTTCCATAGTGCCAGTGAGTTAGTTATATTGTAGTCAAATACGCGCATCTTACAAATAAAACATAAAGAAATAGGCCTAAGAAGATATTAAATATAATTGAAAATGATGGGATAAAAATAAATGTTCTTCCTATAGGCCTATTTGTATGTTTATAATAATTAGTATTTTGAATGGTATCTTTACTTTGTCGTGGTGGAGTGATTTGCGTGCTTAAATGACCTGGAGAGCTATGCCGGCACTGCAGGAGCATTGCTGCCGAATGAGTTACCCATGTCGGTCAAGTCGAAGGCGATAAGCCAATAGAAAGAGAAGTACCTTGTTCGAACGAATGACAATCTTTCACCATAAAAGTACAACCATCAAGAAACGCGGGCATGGGTTCCATTGGAGTAAAATTTTCCGGAGTGTATATGGAGAGGTTATATTCGCGAGGCCAAGAACCTACGGGCTCGATAGTGCCAGTGAGTTAGTGTTTTGAATTCTTTACGAAGATAAATTAATGTTATAAGTGCACTAGGATTATATTTTCAGGCCTTAATTCAAAGATCAACATTTATGTAACAATTAACATATTAAGTTAATCGTGACTTTGTATGGAAACATTAAATTCCTTTAAAATGTTAACCGGTTGTCGTCCCATAACAAAGATTTTGACTAACGTTTCCACCATCATGGCGTGGCCTTCTTCAAGTTGGTTTTTAACTTTATAAAGGCAAGGACAACAGAAGTCTACGAATTTTTGTTAATTTCTACATATACACGTTAATATTTTATCCCTTGTATAGGTTACTTACTGCTATATGCTGAGGTGAACAATCCACTCTATATGGAGGGAACGAACGAAAACAAACCAGGTGGGAGAGTTAATACAACTGGAGAGAATAAATCGTATACATTAATCCAGAAACGTTGACCTTCAAGCCGCTAACTCCAGTCTTATTCTTTTGAATAATGTAAGTGCTGTATTCTCAGCGAAAGAAAGTCCCGCGCAGGGAGACTATCTAGTGCGGAACGGAATGTGTTGAGTGAATTGAGTTTCATGCAGGTGGATTCCTCGAATACCATTGGCTAGTGATGACGTAGCGATTGTTGTACCGTTGTACTACTTTTTTTTTCTTCATGACGCGACAGGCCTAGAAGGCCCTTGGCCTACCAGCCGGCTGCTGGCATGTGTTAATCACAGAAGTAGATATCATCCTGCCAGTGTAGGGGTGACATGTGGTCAACATGTCGGATCCCCAAGCCGTTATAGTTGGTTTTCTTAACTTGGAGCAGCTACTTATTGTAACTACCAAATTCATCCGATGCTGGGTAGGCATCGTTCCCATACTGGCCGAAATTCCATGAGAAATGTCTTCCCCACGGAAACGCGAACCAGCCCAAGTCCCGTAGCTCTGCGCAAAGGATCTTGCCTTAACCACTCGGGTACGGCACGAGACTTGTACTACACATACATTAAATTAAGTTGGTACAGATCTCTGCTATTGAGCAAGGTTTATTGTGTTAATTTGACTACTACACTCATATGACGTCATACTAGGAATGTTTCATATGTTTTATTAGTTTTTAAATATGCTACAGCGCATTGCTAAACTGTTTCGAAGTGTACAATACAACCTATACTCGCGAGGCGTTCGACTTATCCGCATTCCTTCTTGGGACTTCCTTTCTCTGGGAGTACAATAGTATGTTTGAATATATATACAGGGTGGACCGCTCGAATGGACCTAATTTCAATTGCTTGTTACTGGCAAACGGTTGAAGATAGAAACTTAAAACAACGGTTCATAGTACAGAAAAACTCACCAAGTTTCGAA
Organism: Diploptera punctata; assembly: GCA_030220185.1. Classification (NCBI taxonomy): domain Eukaryota; kingdom Metazoa; phylum Arthropoda; class Insecta; order Blattodea; family Blaberidae; genus Diploptera; species Diploptera punctata. The sequence continues at coordinate 170,846 of JASPKZ010008890.1, forward strand.
TCCTGTCGGTAGATGGCACAAAGATACGTTTCTCGTTCTTAGATTTAATTGTTTGTGAAAATGGCGACTCCGCAGATGAAAGCGCAAGCTGGACCTAATTTCAATTGCTTGTTACTGGCAAACGGTTGAAGATAGAAACTTAAAACAACGTTCATAGTACAGAAAAACTCACCAAGTTTCGAATCCTGTCGGTAGATGGCACAAAGATACGTTTTCTCGTTCTTAGATTTAATTGTTTGTGAAAATGGCGACTCCGCAGATGAAAGCGCAAGCTGTTTTGTGGTATGCGGAGTTTAAATCAATCATTAGAGTTCAAAGGGAGTTCCGGCGTGTGTTTAACCGTGATGCTCCAACTGCTAGAAGCATAAAGAAGTGGCGTGATACATTATTAGCTACAGGATCTGTGTTGAAGAAGCATGGTGGTGGTCGCAGAGCATCCGATGAAATGGTAGCAAATGTTCAAGCCGCATTTGAGCGAAGCCCCCGGAAGTCATTAAGAAGAGCTTCGCGGGAACTTCAAATACCAAAATCGACATTACAACGGATTGTCCACAAACGCCTCAAACTGCACGCATATAAAGTGCAGTTAGTGCAACGTCTGGAGCCGAATGACATGCCGAAACGAGTGGAATTCGCCAATACGATGCTGGACCGTCTCGGCGCTGATCCTGACTTCATGACCAAGATTTTTCTTCTCGGACGAAGCCACTTTCCATTTGTAAAACCAAGGTAAACCGGCATAATGTGCGGATCTGGGGATCGGAGAATCCTCACGCTATTCAAGAGCATGTTCGTGATAGTCCGAAGATGAATGTTTGGTGCAGTTTGTCACATAATAAGGTCATTGGACCGTTTTCTTCGCCGAGAAACTGTTCGTGGTACCACATATCTTGACATGCTGGAGCAGTTCTTCTTTCCACAAATTGAACAACTGCAGCCTAACATCGTTTTCCAGCAAGATGGTGCTCCTCCCCACTGGTCCAATGAAGTTCGTACGACTTTGGACAACATTTTCCCTGGCCGTTGGATTGGTAGGGGAGGACCAATCGCGTGGCCCCCGAGATCTCCCGATTTAACACCACTGGATTTCTTTCTCTGGGGCTATGTCAAAGATAAAGTTTACACCACCCCAGTCAAAGACCTTCGTGATCTTCGTGAGCGCATCATAGAGGCTATTGAGAACATTCCAGAAGACATACTCCAACGTACTTGGCAAGAAATTGTTCATCGCTTTGATATCGTCACAGTGACTGCTGGGGCTCATATAGAGATGTGGTAATCTGGATATCAAAACTTGGTGAGTTTTTCTGTAATATGAACGTTGTTTTAAGTTTCTATCTTCAACCGTTTGCCAGTAACAAGCAATTGAAATTAGGTCCATTCGAGCGGTCCACCCTGTATATATATATATATATATATATATATATATATATATACATACCCAGCCCGCTCTTAAAGTGATTCTTATCAAAACAAAACCATGTGACCTGCTCGCTTTTCATTGGTTATGGACATCGACGTATGTTGTAGAAGCAATAAGTACACGAAAAAGTAGTTCCCTTTATTAAATTAAAAATATGTCCTCTGAATATATTTGTTATTCTTCGTGAATGAAAATAATCGTATTCAAAACATACAAAATATTCTAAAATATATCTAATCAATAATTACAACTTAAAATAGTTTATTTTATATGGGTGACGCATTTGAGTCCTGCCTCAGTCGATTCTCATGAAATAAAATGACTGAAAGTATCAAGTCTTCTGTTGCTGTGTCGTCATCTCCCTGTCAAAAGTGACAGTAATTGTGGCGCGAATGGCGGAAGGATATTGCTTCTACAACGTACGTCGGTATCCATAACCAATGAAAAGCGAGCAGGTCACAGCGGTTTTGTTTTGACGAGGATTACTTTAATAGCGGACAGGGTATAGTTCCTCTATCTGAACACTTCACCCGTCCCCTGACGTCACTGTAACATTACCCTTAAAACGGATTGTTCAACTCAGCATATAACAGTATGATGTTTTTGCATCACGAATATAAATATAAATTTATCTTATCATTGGCTTGCATTATCCTTACTCAAGTTGTTTACATCGTATCAATTATGTGCATGCAGCAATTGAATGTGCATATCTTTCACAATACTAACGTATAAAATTAGTCTGATTACGTCTTCAATGAGGAAGTCTTTTTTATTTAATAACAATATGGTTTCTCCAAAGATGTGAACCAATAATTGTATTCAATGGATGAACTCATCTGTTAGTACAATGGAATATTTAATCATTGTGGAATGATTGGATAAGTCGTGACAGCTTCGATTCCCGGCATGATAGGAGATTTTAATTCTCAATATTTGATATGAAAATGTGTCATTATAATGTCATAGTGCCCTTGGCAGTGACCTTGCATTTTGCTAACCACAAACTCTGGAATGATAGCTGTTCTGAATGTGCGTGATTTAAATTGTTTCCTAAGATTAAGTTTTACAGGAAAAGGGACCGTAAAATGACTGTATTCCGTTTGGATCAATTAGCTCTCTATTTATCAACTATTTGAATCAAGAAAGACAAATTGTTAGGACCAGTAAAAGCAAACTGTTTGTGGTTCCAACAAATATATTTTAAAAGGCTTAGGACTATCACCTGTGAAGTGGCATCGTTAAAAGATTGTTTAATCAGCTTGTCATGAATTTCATCTTCGTTGGGATGAGCATATTTTCGCTATGTAACCTAACTATAGCTAACCTAATTATCTAATCTATCTTAAAGTAATTTCTTAAGAGAATGGTCCAAACATACTGTTGATTTGAATAAAATATTATTGAACTTCCTGCGCCTGGTGAAACAATAAAGAAAAAAAAAAGGAGGGAAAAAATAACGAAGCATGATTAAATACACCACTCTTTATTTAAGAATCCCCATATAAATTGTCGTACTTTAATTATAATTAAAGTACGACCATGCATATATAATTATATACAGTACATACATAGTCGTGAAGAAGCGGTCGGTAAGCCTTTCCTAGTAAATTAGCTTCAACATCTTTACATAAGAGTCATATCTCCGATATCGAGTTCCTTAAGATCCAACCGGATATTATGCTCTCACTTACGCTTAGATTTTTATGTTGGTTTTGTCCTCAACTTTACTGAATATTTTAACACTTTATTTCTACAGAGAGGTGTTGCTTGCTATCTTCACCCTATATGAGGCGGTCAGAGGACAAGGGGTACAAGTGACAAAAAAATGGATTTGAAAAAATTAAGTTTAAAGATCAATGAGAATATAAAATTCCAGGAATATCTGACAAATCTCATAAATTGTGTTTGTATTTCTTAAATATGAGTTCATTTATTCGCAAAATATGAACAGATTCAATATAAACATTAGCCCGTACTATAACTTTGCATTAAGTGTCACTTGTACCCCTTGTCCTCCAAGCAACATTTTGAAATAAATTATCCAAGAAAAGTAGATTCATACCAAAGCTTTTATTAAGACTGAAAATACGTACTTATCTAAAGAGTTACGCATTACGGAAGATTAATTGACAAAATCAGTCTTAAAGCTCATTGCAATTAAACATGAAATGTATTGCTAAAAAGAATTATTTTATAATATACAATTGTGAAAATATAGATAAAGTAGTTAAAATATGTTAATTACCATGTAGGCTGAGGTTAAGTTCATGCTCATGTTCATCACATTCTGATTCAGACATAATATTATTTGATAAATCAATAAACCTCGAAGAATCACCAGCACAATATTAAACTCTAATAATATAATAATGATCTTCACGTAAAATTTGTTGGAAACATTAAAAAGTACATCGCTCTCAGCTTGAGTTCACCTAGCTGTTGGAAGCCAAGGAGTACAACTACAGATGTACCCCTTGTCCTCCAAGTAGAAGAGCTGTTTTACCGAGTGATTTTCTGACTCCACTATATGTCAGAACTTGTCAAACTCACACATATACCTCTTGGGCACCAAACAACTTGTCATATTAGCTAACCATTTCTGCACTCAACTCATTAAAAAAAAATGCCACTTGTACCCCTTGTCCTCTGACCGCCGCATATATAAATTGGAGAGCCATTCCTTGTCCATTCAATATATACGCAGCTACCTTCCATAAAATGTATGAAAGTCATATCCTCTATCTGCAGCCTGAGGACACACGCCATTTCACGATGACAGGAAACCACATTACAAAAATATTTCCTCACTATTGAAGAAAACTCACAGAGCCTTACTCTAACCATACAGTACATAAAGTATTATTAATTTATTGGACTAAATATTTAATGCAATTTCATTGTAAAATTGAATAGTACTATGCTCATTTCTGACTGAATTTGTTTTCGAAGTTTTCCCAGCATCTTATAAAGTATAGGTCTAAACAAATTTTGTAAACGTGATTTTTCTCACTTCGCTAGTTTCAAACAAAAGAACTATTGTAGAAGAAATAGGCAAAATTAATATTGTAATAGTTTCGTAAATAAATAGCCAGTATTATATATACTATACTATTGGATTTAAAAATGTGATGTAACATCTGAATTCACTAATTAATTATTAATTAGACTATCCAAGTACTTAATAATCTATAGAGTGTTAAAATACATCGGAAGAGATTATCACTAATTAATTATTAATTAGATATCCAATCACTTAATAATCTATGGAGTGTTAAAATTAATCGGAAGAGATCGTACATTCTACAAAAATATTCAAGCCTAAGCATATTAAGTCAGAGTTTTCAAAGTAAAACTTTTTTAGCCCTAATACTAAATTACTTTAAATCGTGATTATAGTTTTAATATTATTTATTTATGTACATTAAGTAAGTTAAAGTTATAAAATAATTACGGTTGCATAATTAATATAACTATTAATAGCCACTGATTTATTATGAATGAATCGCAGAATAGCTTATTCAACTATAATCCTCTCATTGTTCACCCGATCCTGTTGAGGACAAACTTTTTAAGAATTACAAAACTGAAAATTTTAACATGTAAATTATCAAATTAAACATAGGCTCAATTCTGGAAATGCGTGCTATTATGCATTGCAGAGACTCTTGATGTCCCAACTCCTTTCAAAAAACGTTAAACTGAAAATATATAAAACTATTATTCTACCAGTTATATTATATGGGTGTGAAACATGGACTCTCACTTTAAGGTAGGAAAGGAGATTACAAGTATGTGAGAATAAAGTACTTAGGAAAATGTTTGGACCAAAGAGAGATGAACAGACAGGTGAATGGAAAAGACTACATAACAATGAACTACATGGTCTTTATAGGAAGCCAGATATAATAAGAACAGTTAAATCTCGTAGATTGCGATGGGCAGGACATGTGGCACGTATGGGGAATGAAAGACTTGCATGGAAGCTTCTTGTAGGAAAGCCAGAAGGAAAACGCCCAGTTGGTAGACCAAGAATGAGGTGGGAGAATAACATTAACTATGATTTGAGGGAAGTAGATTATACAGGGAATGATTGGAAAGCACTAGCTCAGGATAGGGATATATGGAGAGCTTATGTCCGCGCGGCCATGAACCTACGGGTTCGATAGTGCCAGTGAGTAAGTAAGTAAGTAAGTAAGTAAATTATCCACACACAGGCCTATATTAATAAAAAATGTAATTCCTTAAAAGAAAATTTAAATAACTTACTTTGTTATCAAGCTAAATGATTTCATGAAGTGACAATTAAATGATTTTATTATAAAACTGACTGTATTTTATGTTTTTGTAATCAAAATTTCTTATTTTGATTCAAAATATTTCACGAGTCAAGGAAGTTTGAAGCTCAAGTAAAAGCCAATTTAATGCCAAATTCCATTTTTAGAGATAAGATGTTTCATTTAAACAGTTGAATACAGAAAAGAAAATTAGAATAAAAACCTTTAATGCCTAAACCAGGAAGTGAAAAAGAAGACCTTTATTTTTATGTATTATTATAATAAATTATTTTTATTATAATGTGTGGAAATCATTTTAACATTAAATATCACCTAAAGTGCACTTATTTATTTAATCAATTAATTACAAATTGATATTTCATCATCATCATCATCATCACGAACTTCAAGGATTGGACCACTTGATCCGTTCCATCTCCAGAATATATAGCCGTTCTCTCCATCACTTCCTTGGTCATCCAATTCTTCGTTTACACTGTGGTCTGTAACTACATGACTGTAATGGAATTCTTGATGGTTGCATGCGTTGTAAATGGAAATACAAGTTTGACCGGTATTCGTCAATAATATCTAATATATTACCGATAGTTACTTCTTGACGAATAGATTCGTATGTTTTATGATCTAGGATAGAGTATCCTGCAGGAGGTCTAAGTAATTTCATCTCTGCTGCTTCAATTCTCCTCCTCTGGGATGTGGTTAAGATCCAGTTTTCTGAACCGTATAAAAATGTAGGTAGTACTAACAAAAAGTCTGGTAATGGTCACAAGGGGCATCATCGATGCCGACAGATGATTCCCATAAATCTTGTGTAATGCCATCTGACATAACATCAGTCAGCTCTGCCAGAAAATCCGACTTCTCACGTCCACGTTCGTGCCTTGGGCAATGCAATTTTTGTTGTAGCAGAGAGAAGCAGATGCGGGCGAGTTCTCAGCGCCTAAAAATCCCTGCTGAGGCTTTCGGCTAAGGGAGCAAATCCCTACAGAAAATCGGGCAGGTTTGGAGGCCCTAAGGCTAATTACCACTGAACTTACTCAGCTATGGACTGGTTATCCACGCTGAGGACACTTCAATAAACTCGAAATCTCCAGAAGAATAGCCGGACTGATTCAACGTCTTGATATTTGCTAACTGAATTAACTTACTGGCATTGTCGAGGTTTATTGCCGTTTACACATAAGCTCTCCATACATCCTATGCTGAACTAATGTTTTTCAATCAACCCTTGTTTAATTGACCTCCCACAACAAATCATGTTTAATCTTATTCTTTTACCTACTGCGCGCTATGCATCCGGTTATCCTACAAGAAATGTTCATGCCTCTCATTTATTCCCCATTCATGTCGCATGCCCTGCTCATCACAGTCTACTGGATTTAACTGTTCGTATTAAATCGTATTTCAAATAAAGATCATGTAACTCACTGACTGTTATGTAGTCTTCCTTCGCCTGTCTGTACGTCTCTCTTTGGTCCAAAAATTTTATTCTGAAATACTCATATTTTTTTCTCCTTCCTTGAAGTAAGAGTCCATGTTTCGCATCCATATAATATAAGTGCAAAATTGGCAGTTTTATATACTTCAGTTCATATTTATACAGAAGTTGGGATGGCAAGAGTCCCTGTGATGCATAATAACATGTATTTCCAGATTGAGTCCATGTTTAATTTCTTTCTGCACCTTCATCCCTGTTTGTAATAATAGTGGGTCCTAGGTACTGCATTTGAATTCAATCACTTCTTCAAAATGATATGCTTTGCAACTAACATTAATAATGTCATTAATCATTATAATTATTTTTGTGCAATAGATATGTAAGGCATTAGGTATATGTTCATTTTTGCAAAAATTAGATGTGGCATTGTATATTGTACTTTGAGCTCATTTTTCCGAGTGCAAACACTTTATCCTACGAATAATAAGAGATGATTTAGTTAGTATGAAAAATATAGTCTGTCCACTGTGTAGAGACGTTCGCCAGCTTTTCGATAAGATATATTTCTTGCTTGAAGCTCAATATCACGTGATCTGTTCTCCCTCCTGCCGATGAGGCCGTGCATTTTTACCTGCCTCCTGCTTAGATGGCTTATTTTGAACAGCTTCTCTATGGATTCTACAGACAGACTATAGTTATAATTATTTTTGTCCAACAGATGTTTCTGCCACTGTATCCATTTTTACAAAAATTAAATAGGACATCGTATATTGCATTTTGGGGGGCGCGCCGTAGCGTAGTGGTTAAGACACTGTGCTACAAGTCGGAAGGTCGACGGTTCAAGTCCCGATGGGGTCAGGACCAAAACCTTCTGGCGGCACTATGGCCCCGGGGTCGACTCAGCCTCTAACGGAAATGAGTACAAGACGCTTGTTCTAGGGGTAAAGGCGGCCGTCACGCAGGGCTGACATCAAGTGCCGATTGTCTAGAAAAAGTGGGAGCCTTAACCTCCTACTACCCCAAGGGCCTCCCGAGGCCTGTAATGGGATTACTTTACTATATTGTATTTTGAGCTCGTTTTTCGAATGCATACACATCTTATCATTAATAAGAGACGATTTAGTCAGTATAATTATTTCTATCTAACAGATGGTTAGGGCACTGTGTCCGATATCACAAAAATTAAACGTAATATCGTATATTGTACTTTGAGCTTGTTTTTCCGAGTGCAAATACTATATCCTATGAGCAATAAGAGACGATTTAGTCAGTTGGAAATACAGTTATAATTATTTATGTGCAACAAATGTTTAGGGTACTATTTCTAGGTACAACAAGAAGCAATTTACTCAGCAGGAAAGAGAATATCATGGACCATGATACTGTATATTGTAATGAAGCTAAGCTGACAAGTACCATGAATTTAAAAAATTAGAACTCGTTATTCATTTTTCTATTGTAGTAAAATAAGTTCTTAATTTTTACCAAAAAGTAAGAAAAGAAACATGTACAAAAGAAATTTATTTTAGCTCTCCTGATAAAATTTCACAACATAGTGCCCTTTATTTCTAATGTACAGATAGTCTCTTTTGGTATGCTTTATTTTTCAAGTTCTAAAGAAATTTTCAAATATGTTATTTTCCTCCAAAAACTTATGTTTTTCAGTGCAATATTAATGTATTTTAAAATATAGATTTGCTATTAAGATAGTTATCTTTAAAATGTTTTCTGTTATATTGTTAAAGAGGTAACGAAATGTTAATCAAAACTTGGTAAAAAAATTACTTTCATACTATCTGCCTGTTGTCTTTAGCTAGTTACTATGTATTAAGAGAAATCTTGCAGTTAAGGCAGAATATGAAATACAGGCCTCCAGCTCCAGTATTATGCTACATAGAACTTTCATTTACCATATTAGATAGTATTTGAATTTACTGAATTAGCTGTCTTACAAGAAGAAGCCCATAATAATAATTCCACTTACTTCTATATATCATAAAAAATAAATAAATAAATAAATAAAAGTGAATGCAGATTTTTCTATTTATTAAGATTGTGGAATTAGAAAAATATAAGACTGGTGATGTACTTGGTTCACTGGTAAATCATCAATCCTTAAAGCTGGAGATCTGTAAGAACTTGTCATGTACAGAATATACAATGTAAGTAAATAATTATATTCTAGAAGAATATGATGAATATATTGAAGAATTGTGTTCTATGAAGTAATGTATCACTATAAAAATAAAATATTTCAATCGTAAATGCATTTTAATTATTCTTGCCCAATTATCCATTGCTAATTTACTTTTAAATAAATTACGGATATTTATTAAAACCAATCATGCCATTTAATAGAGAAAAGTGTGACTTTCCTAATGACTTTAACAGAAAATGTGAACAACATTTAATATACTGTATACAATAATAAATACTATTGAAATAATTGCCTCTATCATGTAATGATTAACATGTATGACTAAAGTGGATGGATTATTTCATTGTATTTTATAAGTGGGACCTCACAACATGCCACTAAATATTTCTTTCCTTGTGTTATGTAATCACATTTAATGTTGATTGTCGGGGATAAGTTATAGAGCATCGTTTCCCAACCTGTAGTTCGCAAACCCCCAGAGGGATCACAAAATATTTCAAGGGGTTTACCAAAACTTTTCCATAATGGCAGGTTTCGAGATTAGGTCTATTATTGTTTCCTTCATTTCTGGAGCATTGTCATAATAATAATAATAATAATAATAATAATAATAATAATAATAATAATGATAATTAAAAACTTCTGGCACGACAGGCCTAGAAGGCCCTTAGCCTACCAACCGGCTGCAGGCCTCACATCCACATGTTGTTAATCACAAAGGTAGATGATCATCCAGCCAGTGTAGGGACGACATGTAGTCAGCATGTCGAGTCCCCCAGCCGTTATAGCTGGTTTTCTCAACCTGGAACCGCTACTTATTGTAGCTACCCAAATGCCTCACGATGCTGGGTGGGCACAGGTCACATGCTGGCCGAAATAACATGAGAAAATGTCTTCCCCCATGGAGACTCAAACCAGCGCAAGTCCCACAGCTCTGCGCCAAGGCTTCCTGCCTTAACCACTCAGCTACGGCACGGGACAATGATGATAATAATAATTATTATTCTTTTTTTTTATTATTATTACTATTATTATTATTATTATTATTATAAATTAAATTAACCCTATAATGTCCCTTGTTACTTATGTTAAGATTGGGAATTTATCACATTATTTCCACAATAAATTAATATTTACTGTGAATGCCTGTTTTACAGTTATGTCACAATGTTAGGAATGCATTTCATTTCACTACAACGAGGCCTGCACATTATGTAACTTTTAAGGCGTAACTAGAGTAACTTTAGGTTTTAACTGTTAAGGATTAACTGTTAAAATGTAAGGTTATCAAACCTTTTGCTTGCAATTAAATTTTACGCATGTCTACTGTATGTATTTTTAAAAGTCAATGGTTGACCAAACTCAGATCATTGTGGAAGGGGTTCGTGAGTCGGAAAACATTGGGAACCGCTGTTATAGAGAAACAGCTAAATTTTACCTTCATAACAGTAAAAGTCACATATTTTTAATTGCTATACTTCCCTAGAATTGTTAACTTTTTAAATAAAAAAAGGGCATTTTGCATTACACAGTAAGAGAATAAGATAAACAAATATCATACCAATTTACTATGAATAAAACTATATTTTAAAACATATAAGTTTGCATATTAATATGTTTTAATATAAATGCTAAATTATAGAGATAGGGAGTGGAAAAAGTCTGGAAATAAATGGTATGACCATTTAAGATTGGCAGTAATGTATCTTCTGCCATTAAATAATCCACTCAATATAACATCCCAGTGGCTATGGGTTTGTTTCACATATATATTGTACCCACTTCTTTAGGAGCTTCCACAAAGAAGCCATACGGGTCATTCTATATAAAAAATTTAGATTCTTTTTTTTAAGTGAAATTCTGATTTTTTTTCGATATTCTAGTACATGAATGTCATAATAATTATTAAATGACCTAATGTGAACTTCATATCATCAATGGTTTCTAATGCCATCCACTACACTTTTCATTGGCAGATAGATGGCGTTAATGCAGTCTATTTTTAATCTATGACCACTTTGGCAAATCACTTGAAATAGATGATGTATTCTAGTATTGGGTATTTTAGAGAGGAGTATAGGATGAGTATATGTTTATTTGACGTTTTTATTATTAATTTAACACTTCTCACTGAAGGATAAATTATATTTGAAGAGAAAAATTTTCGCCTAGACTGAGACTCGAACCCGGGACCCTTGGCTTTCTGGCTCAAGTGCTCTACCAACTGAGCTACCGAGGCGAGTTGCAATCTAGACACAATTTTTGTTCTTATATACATTGTAATTCCCTCGCGCCAAATGCTTGAAACCTTTGCTTCTATTAAAAAAAAAAATTCTCTTCAAATATAATTTATCATTCAGTGAGAAGTGTTAAATCAATAATAAAAACATCAATAGAAGCCCTACTGGCTTTATAAAGTAGTGTTAAATTCCCAATAAATGTCTTCTTAACTAAGAAGCCGCCATTTGCAAAGATAGAAGCAAAGGTTTCAAGCATTTGGCATGAGGGAATTACAATGTATATAAGAGAAAAATTTGCGTCTAGATCGCAACTCGCCTCAGTAGCTTTGATAGAGCACTTGACCCAGAAAGCCAAGGGTCCTGGGTTCGAGTCTCGGTCTACGCAAAAAAATTTCTCTTCAAATATATGCTTATTTGTTGTGTAGTATAAAGTTTGTTGCATGATGAAGAGAAGGGAGTACTGGCATGTAGCCTACTCCTGTCAAAAAAAAACACTGAGGGCAGCTATGCTTAACATCCCCATCTGACTGACAAATCACTATCAACAGTACTATATGCCTTCTCAACATATATCCTGCAGATGGATTTGCAGTTTAATCCAGAAATCTGGTGTACATTCTAACAATTAAAGATTGTACATCATCACCCTTCCCGGCCCCTAGATTTATGGCTTGACTGTAATGATGGAAGAAATATTCAAGATGTTAACATGTAGTCTATTGTTAAATAATATTAAATAGCATATGCTTTATTGTATTAACAAATATATATATATATATATATATATATATATATATATATATGCCAATGAACTGCTGAACATTTATTTGAAAGTATTTTTTTGAGTTCTTGTGGATTTTCACTTTGAGTTTGCATTAAAACTCAAAGTAAAATAAAGAAATGTTAATATTTTTAAACTCAATAATTCTTCTATTCTGATTCCATTTTATGGTGAGATAATTTCTTAAGCTATCGCAACAATTTCATATAATAAAGTTGGGAATCTTCCAAGAAAGATGAAAAATTCAAGAAATTTACTTACCAATCAGTAGTTCATAACAAATTTCAAAAGATTTTCAAAAAATGTATTATAACATTAACTCCGATTAACAAATTAGCCTGGATAATCTTCTGTTAACTAATAATAAAGTTAACACCCTAGACGATAAAAAATCTGGAATTTATCAAATTAATTGCAAAGATTGCAATAAAGCGTATATAGGAAAAACAAAAATTTAATTTAGACATTCGCAAAAAAGAACACTTCAGAAACATAAAAAATGGTGAAATTGAAAAATCAGCAATAGCAGTACATAGTTTATTAGAGAATCACTGAATTGAAAAAGAAGCAAAACTTTTGAAACATCTATCTAAACGTTTGGAATTACAATTTGGGAAAAGATATACATTAAAAAAAACCATACTAGAACACGAATTTTGAGTTTGCAGACAAACGAAATTCAATTATAAAGTTCTTCAAATCAACACCAGATGGCAGTTTAGAAAATTACTGGCATAATGAAAAATTGACAGTCATAAAAACAGCTGAGATGGGAATGATGTTTCCTGATACTGCAATTCTGTTTTAAAAAACATAGATGTATGAGGTAAAAAGAATTCACGATTCACTTAATCCTTATATTGCAACAATTTTCATGTTGGAATCTTTAAAAGTTTGGGAAATACTAAATTAACAACAACTGGAACTATTGTCATTATGGATGAAATTCCCATGCAGCATCCAGCTTATGCATACAACAGACAGCACAATGAAGTCATATCTCGCAGTGACTGGCAGCAGTGCTGCTGCAGCGGGATAGTCTATGAGAAAATACTCCACTTCCTTTGCCTGGTGAGTTGTTTTAATTTACTACTTCTTTATTTCTAAAGGTTTCATTATAAAAATTTTAGTCTAATGAAAATGCTCCATATAGTGCTATACATTTTTTATGTGTGAATTTAATTATTGAACTTTATGTAATGGTATTTTTAAAAAATATATTCTTAAATATCTTTAAATCCAACTACAGTATACATTAACCTTTTTTTATATAGGAATTATCACTGTGAGGTTCAATTCAGAAGTGGTTCTTCCGAGCGACATAACACCGGTCAACAACAGTGTACTGAAGATGGGCCTGCTATAGGCCTGAAATCGCGATCTACTTAACAGAATAATGTGAGGAGAGGTAAGAATCTTTTAATTTAATACAGTATACATACCTATAAAGAAAAGAGAAGATAGCAGTATTTCAAAGAAATTAAATCAATTATTTTCAGTTCACCTCATATTTTGCTCTCTCACTGGACTAGTTTCAAAGGTCATTTACTCCCTTCATTAGCCAAAACGGACTCAGTTTTTGGCTGATGATGGGATTAATGACCTTCAAAACTAGTCCAAAATATGAGGTGAGGTGTAAAGAACTGATTCAATCCCTCTGACTATTTAACTCATGCCCAAATGGGAGTCAATGACCAATCACATTTCAATTAATTTTTATTTACATCCAATCACAGTCGTTTTTCACCTTGATTTTATCAATTTAATTTTATCACATTAAAATCAAGCTCCTCCTTTTTAACATTCTGAATAGGTCATAGCATTATTTTGCAGTGACTGACTCTCTAAGAAATATGTTTAATATAACAATCTATATATTAAGATATAAGAATTCTAGAATGCATGTGGCTACCAGATTGTGTGTATATATATATAGTGCATGAATGTAACCAGATAGTGCTTGCAGGAGATAATATAAAAAAATTTGTAGCAATTGATTATACCACAAAAAAAACACTGTTAGCACTTTCTTAAACGTATTATTTCCCAGGAATTTATGTTCCAGAAAAATATAATTGGCATATTTACATCATAGGACATCAGAAATGAATTAATAATCAATAATGTTGGTTATAAATATCTCCATTAGAGTGCATTCTTATAATATTGCGATCATTTGGCAATAAATAATATGATCTGGTTGCAGTGAAGAACAAATGAAGCATAACAATTGTTTCTCATTTGTTTCCAAACATCGCTGTTTACATTAAATATATAAATATTTTAAAATAACTATATTTAAATAATGATTTGTGAGTAAACAGCTTAATTTTATTCATTAAATAGTCCTAACAAATGCCACTCTTGATTTCCAAATTCTCTAGATAAATTTGGAAATCACTCGTGGCATTACTTATGATAAAAATATGTCCTATTAACTTTGTGGGCAGAGTGCATGTGATCATTATGTTGAAAGGGCTATAGAAAATACCATGTATTTGTATGCAAAAGCATTCAGGCATCTAACAATGTTTTGCAATGATAATTAAGTGTCCTTTAAAACTACACAATTTGTGGTTTTCTGCTTTATAATAAGGATCTTCAAATACAGAATATATCTTTCTAAAACTTATCATTTACCATTGCTGCCGAATTTGCAACTTGAGAACTAAAATGACTTCATGAATACTGAGAATTTAAGTGATTATGTATGAACAATTAAAAACAAATTTAATTATAGTACAAGATTATAATCTATATTTTTTTGCATACTATTCAGAAGATATAATCTCTCAGGCTGGTTTCATGTATAACGTACATCTCTATGACAATTTGACATACAGGGTACACATCACACGCAATCATTTTAAAACTGCTTTCTCTCTCCCATCTTTTAACTAACCATAATGCTATTTTTATTAAAGAGGTTTTAAAACTTTAGGGCACTAATTTGAATTATCAGTGGTTAAAAACTGAAGGCTCAAAAAAAAAGTCTCTGGAAAAATAAAATTTGTATTGTAAATACAATAGGAAATAACATTATGAGGTTCTATTTCATATTTATTAAAATTTGTAGTACTTGAGCCAATTACATGTCTAGTTCTATATTTAAAGTTATGTTTATAGTGACCAAATTGTGGAACTATTAGATGCTGATGATTCTGCAAGTGCTTTAGATATGTCAGAAGATGAAAACAAAGTTAATGAACCAGAATTTACTGGATATTACAGTGATAGTGGTGATGAAATTGATCAAGAAAACTGTGGTGGCAATCAAAGTATACAGCAGAATGGCAATTTATTGCTGCTTGATGATTCGGGGATTCTTCACTTTAATTTACCTGATATATTTTCAAAGTCCTATAGAACAACAGTGCATATGCGTCAGAGTTTATAGAGCCAGTGATAACCCACCATCAAACCACATATTGATTAGTACCGTTGTTTCAATTATTATTGTTTTTTTATGTATTTAGACACATTTAAAATGTAACAAACCTAAAAGCTAACTAATTAACTCATACTTAACCTAATTCAATTACTCTAACCGAGGGTGGATCCCATTAAATGCCCTTTTTTTTCACTTCTTAATAATCGCAACCATCGATAACCCACTGGTTCCAACTACATAATATACTCTCTGGAGAAAATAGTAAGTCACCATCACAATATCAATCCATCCATAGTAATTCTGCCCGAGGCAGGTCTTACACTGCAATCATAGCATTTTCATGCTATGCTTTGCAGCTTTACTAGGGAATTGTAGGTGTGGTAGCTTCCTGTTGTTTTACATACCGGTGAAGGATGATGATGATGATGATGATGATGATGATGATGATGGCCATATGATTTCGGGGACCGTTTGGGCCATAAGTTTTCTTGACATTCGTCTTACAGGTGAGGAAAAACCCCAACAAAAAACCTCACCCAGAAAAACTGCCCTGACTGGGGATTGAACCCAGGCCCGTTGCGTGACAAGTCAGCATGCTACCTCGTGACCACAGCGGTGGACCATAACAATATGTGTATTTAAATAAATACTTAAAAATTCTAAAATAAAGTTATAAAAATTGTTTTAAATATTTTAAAATGTTACTAAGTACAGAAGAAGAGTTATAATTTGCACCGGCGTAACCACGCTCAATGCTACCAGAATTTGCACCGGCGTAACCACGCTCAATGCTACCAAAAATTGCACCGTATAGGTGCTGGATCAAACCTTATTGTTGATAACTATTTTGATTGGAAAGCATAGATTGTTCAAATTGTGATATCTTTGCCCGGGCCCATAGAGACAAAGAGAAATTCAACTTTCTTTTCTCAATTCTCCCTATACGTAATGTTTTCTGAGTTATAAAATACAATCGTGGAAGCTTTGGGATAAAGGAACTAACACACGCTTGAGTAAGCTTTTGAATTTGACTTAGACATCTGATTAACGCTAACTACTGAATGAATAGGCATAAGTAAAAAAACACAACTAAAGCTTTTAATGCGAGTCAAAATTTAGTCAGATATGATATAAAGATAAATAAATAAATATTCGCTTTACAAAGAAAAGAAATCATAATAGATCATCTATACAAAAAGAAAATATGATATAAATTAACATACATACATACATTATCACTCACTCTAGTCCAGCCTCGGGTTGGGGGAAATACTGTCCTAGCGTCCCCACCCTGGCTTACTGGACTAAACAAACAAAACCAGCTCTCCTGAGCTGTTCTGACCAGACTCCATCGGTGACTAAGTAGATGATCATTCGATGTTACAAAGCACAGCTATTTATGAGAGTTCACAGGGAGAGGGGGAATGCACAATAGCACAGGGTGCGCACTAGGAAAGGGAAGGGATAGATAGGAAAGCATTTGGCACTGTTCATAAAGATGACACTCGAGATGGAGACGTGATGACGTATAATTTTGCGCAGTAAGATGCAATTCCTGTATCGAAATGTCCATTTCGGTACAAATTCACGATAATAAACTGAAAAACCAAGAGTAAATCATTCTAAAGAATAGCCAATGATTCTTATATTCCAATTCAATTTCCATTAATCACCAATTCAGGACCTAAAAAAATTACTGTTTCACTCCAGAATAATTTTTTTTTGTTTTTGACTAAGTGTTGAACCAGTAAGATAAATAGATATCCCGAGCAAACAGTAAGTACTCAAACTTGGAAACCATGCAGTCAGATACATTCATGGGTTCCTGTAAGTAAGGATAAAGTTATCTGTATTTAAGATTAATCATGCTGATGGTAATAGTCCAGATACCAACCATAAAATCTTTTTTTTTTCAATGCCACCTATTTGTCATTTGACATTTCAGGTATTCTCTCCTGCCATTTGCGTATTGTAACCCACTTCTGCGGTTGGGATGCCTGGAAGGCGGGGTTATGCTGCCCCAATGATATGATGAGTGATGACGATGGGTAATGATGCGCCAGGAGAGGCCTTAAACCTAAACTTTATTTAATGAGGTGAATATGATATTGATGATAATGATGGCCAGATGATGTTCGGGGACCGTTTGGGCCTTAAAGTATCCTGACATTTGTCTTACAGGTAAGGAAAAACCCCGGAAAAAACCTCACCCCGGAAACTTGTCCCAAGCGGGGATTGAACCCGGGCCCGCTGTGTGACAAGGCAGCACGCTACCTCGAGATCTTATTTAGCAAAAATTCAGTATTGGAAATGCCAATATTTAGTTCAGCAATGTCAAAGGAATGTTTCAACATAATTTCACAATGTCCAAGATTCATTCATAGTGTTCTGCCCAAGAGCAGGTCTTTTATTGCAAACTCAGCATTCTCCACTCTTTCCTTAACTCAGCTTTCCTTTTTGTATCTGCATACAAACCATTTATTTTAATATTGTCTATCATCTGATGTATTTTTCTGCCTCTAACTTTCTTTCCGTTGACCATTCCTTCTAAGGCATCCGTCAGCAGGCAGTTCCTTCTTAGCCAGTTGCCAATCCAATTTCTTTTCTTCTCCTTTATGAGTTCCAGCATTGTTCTTCCTTCACCCACTCTGTGTAGCACATCTTTATTTTTTATTTTGTCTGTCCATTTTATAAATTTCATCCTTCTCCATATCCACATCTCAAAAACTTCCAGTCACTTTTCCTCATTTCGTCATAATGTCCAAGTCTATGCACCATACAATGCTACACTCCACACAAAGCACTTCACTAGCCTCTTCTGTAATTCTTTTGCTAAAGGTCTGCAGAAAATGCTTCTCTTCTTGTTAAATGCTTCTTTTGCCATTGCTATCCTCTGCTTCTTGATCGCAGTTCATGTTACTACTGATGGTACAACCCAAGTATTTGAAGCTCTCCACTTGCTCAATCCTCATGTTTATCTTCCTTGTTTTCCTTCCTATAATTATGGCATTCATCTTATTTATATTTATCTTCATTCCATAATCCTCGCATTTGTCATTTAGTTCCATCAGCATGTTCTTCAGTCTCATTGCATCTTCTGCTAGCAAAGCCATATCATCAGCACTTAATTCTTGTTCCTCCCATGTTTATGTCTCCCGTATTGCTGTAGGAGTTCTTCATTAGGTCTTCCAGGTAGGTGTTGAATAGAATAGGTGCTAGAGGACATCCTTGACTTACCCCCGTTCCAATTTCTCTTCCCTCTGACATTTCTTTTCCTATCTTCACTTTTATTTGCTGTTTTATATAAAGATTACTTATGAGCCTCCTCTCCTTTCAGTTCACGCAAATTTTCTTCAAGATCCTCATGAGTTTATTCCAATTCACTCTGTCAAAGGCTTTAGCAGTAGTAAATAAACATTTTCTGGCCCTAAAAAGCTCTTCAAAACTCACAGTATATTAAATTGTCAATATGAAGTTCTGAACCAACTACATCCCTTGTCAAAACATTGCTATAGACGAGAGTCTAACATTGTGGAAGGAGAGGTTATTATGTAGAATCTATATTCCTCTGAAAGCTTGTAAATTGGGAATAAAAACATTTGAATTATGCAAATCTAGTGCAGTTACCTATAAAAATACTGACAGTGACATTCCATACAACTTGGAAGAACAAACAAAACTTCATCTATTGTTGTGAAACTAATGGATGATCTGTTCAATGAAGAATATAATTTGTGGATGGATAATTACTACAACACTCCTGACCTTGCTGCAGCTTTAAAAACACAAGGATCTAACATAGCTGGCACTTTATGCCTCAACAGAAAAAAATGTACTATCTGAGGCGAAGAAAGCAAAATTGTAAAAAGAAGAGGTCCTTGCCCAACACTCAGATGGTGTAATGGTTCTAAATTGGAAGGAAAAAAGGAATGAGTCTATTATTTAACCTTCCATGATCCATCAATGATGGCACAACATAAAAGTGTAGTTGAAATAAAGAATCCAGCCACTGACATTGCTTAAAGTCAGGTAATGAGGTGCAGTTGACTTGAAAGGTAAAATATTACAGCCTTATTTATTAGAGAGGA
The DNA here is from genome assembly GCA_030220185.1 of Diploptera punctata. Classification (NCBI taxonomy): domain Eukaryota; kingdom Metazoa; phylum Arthropoda; class Insecta; order Blattodea; family Blaberidae; genus Diploptera; species Diploptera punctata. The sequence continues at coordinate 190,663 of JASPKZ010008890.1, forward strand.
AGGAAAGCACAAAATGCAAATAAAATAACTCCAAAGGCTTCTAAATGTTGCACTTCATAATACACTTGTTATATACAAGAGTGAAAACCATAAATGGATAATTTAAACTTCAGTCTTAAACTTGTCACATCATTATTTGAGAGTTATGGGAAGTTAGTTCAGTTTAGAAAGCAAGGACCATTCCCTGCTCGTCTTCGAGAAAAATACTTCATAGAAAAAAATTCCTGCAACTGGGAAGAAGGCTAAACTGCAAAGGATTATGTATTGTTTGCCATAAGAGAGGTAAATGATCCATCCATAGTAATTCTGCCCAAGGACAGGTCTTTCACTGCAGTAATAGCATTTTCATGCTACGCTTTGCAGCTTTACTAGGGAATTATAGGTGTAGTAGCTTCCCATTGCTTTCCACAAGGTAAATGATAAGAATACATATATTGGTGTCCATATTGTAGAGCGGGTCATGTCTGGATAATTGCTTAAGGTTTTTCACACAATGGCAAACTTCTAACCCTCAACAGCTGACAGGAGTAAGTCAAAAGAATCACATTCACCATTTGTTTGAGTAGGAATAATAACAAAAAGGTTTGCACCCCAGTGGAACAGAACCAACGTTGACATACCAAAAATCTTAACTCTTTTATAATATAAAATAATTTACAAAATTTTCAGAGTAGTGCTTTAAACTTTCAATATGCAATTTAAATATATGTGGCCATTTAAGTACCGCTATACTCATAGCCTACACCTCGGTAGGAGCTAGGGAATTTATACCTCAAACTGGAGTGTTTAAGCCTGATGGCCTCTTATGGTGGCATGACATTTTTAAATAGTCTTCTTGGATTTCTCTTTCCCCTGGGATGTAATTTAAAATATAATATATGTACATTAATTGGAAAAACTGCACTTTAACTAGCGTGAAATATTTTCAAAATCCTATGGAACAACAGTACACATGCACCAGAGTTTATAGTCAGCGATAACCCACAATCAAACCACATATCATTTATCACCCTCGATTACTATCCGTCGCTATGAAATTTGAATGACTAATATTTGCAATAAATCCCCAAATCTATGTTAAAAAATGTATTAACAATATTAAAATTACTAAACGTTTATTAAAAATGGGTGTACACTTACTTATCACTCCCTAATGCTGATCCAACCAGCGATAACCCAAAACAGCGATAGAAAAATCATAGAATAAGTAATATACTCTGTGGAGAAAATAGCAGTTAGCATCACAATATTGTCTAACAGAGTCATAATATTGTGATTTGCATATTTAAATAAATATTTTAAAATTGTCTAATAATGTTATAAAAAGTTTAAAATATGAAATTCATTAATTCTTAGTGTTCTGCTCAAGAGCAGGTCTTTCACTGCAAACTCAGCATTCTCCACTCTTTCAAATATTAAATAATGTTAGCAAAAAAAAGAAGAAAAGCTATAGTTTACAACAAAATAACTGAAAAATCAAGCGCTAGTAGAAGTACAGTTGAGCCCATTATTTTCAACTAAAGGATAGCACTGATGTAAATAAATAAGAATAGAGATAATGTAAATAAAGCCACATCACCTCAGATCTTTTCATTGGCTTTTGCATTCATTCAATTTATAATGAGTTTGAGAGCCAATGGAAAGATCCAATGTCACATTGTTTTTATTTACGTCTACTTTATTATTTAGTAGCCTTTAGTTAGTGTGGTCGAGTTCAGGTGATGTGCCTTAAATGTTTGCTTATTTATATTTGAGATCATATTATTTTATTCCTAAGCTTCATTTTAAGACCAAAATTAACTCAAAATTCTCTTTTTGTGCGTTAACCTGAATAACAATATCCATCCATAGTAATTCTGCCCGAAGGCAGGTCCTTCACTGCAACTACAGCATTTTCATGCTATGCTTGCAGCTTTACTAGGGAATTGAATTGTAGGTGTGGTAGCTTCCCGTTGCTTTCCACACCGGTGAAGGATGATGATGATGAGATGATAATGATAAGGATGATGATGTTGATGATGGCCATATGATTTCGGGGACTGTTTGGGCCTTAAAGTTTTCCTGACATTTGTCTTACAGGTGAGGAAAAACCCCGATAAAAACCTCACCCAGAAAAACTGCCCCGACCAGGGATCGAACCCGGGCCTGCTGTGTGACAAGGCAGCACGCTACCTCGAGACCACAGCAGTGGACAATAACAATATGTACAGTTGTATATTTACAATAGAATATAAAAAATAGAGAATTCTAATTTGCACCAATAAATACTCATGTAAAATTGCCTCACTATGATGGTTGTCTGTTTATATAAAAGCGGGTGCCGTGTGACAATGCTTGACAATGATTAACATGCAGAATTATTATAGTGGTGGTAGTTGGCATATTTTTATTTAATTATTTATAACAGCTGTGGGGAAACAAAGCGAGCCGCTGGACAATCATTATACTGAGGCTTACAATACCACTTAATTAATGTACCAGTAGTACTGTAATATAAGAGAGAAAAATATATTCACATACCAAAAATAATGTAGTTTATTTAACAAGAATATTTTAATATATAATTATATATTTCTTAAAATATACTATAGTTAAGAATAAAATATAAATAAGATATTTAAATAACTTACAATTTAAGAGTTCTGTTGATATTCCTTAATTTTTCTCATTTTAGGCAGCTTTCAATTCTTCATCTAAAATTGTCCATTCTTATAGTTAATATTCACACTTCACAAATTTAAAGGAAATATTATACTGTATGCTACTATTTTTATATTATACATAATATAGTTTTTTTTTTATAACCATTCAAACCATAGATAAATAATTCAAACTTTCAGTTGCTACTTGTCTACATTTCTCTCAAGATGGCAGTATAGTGCAAGTGCATATATGGTGTCACCTTCCGGTAATTCTCAAAATTTATTCGGGAATCAGGGAACCAACAAAATAATTTTAAAATTAGATTATAAACTTTGGTACATAATAAACACATTATAGAAAAAATATATACATAAATTTGAACTAATAACGTTTCAAGATAATAAAAATGATTAAAATTAAATTATTAAGTCACAAGACAATAATTTAAAATAACAATGTATATTTATAATAATATTCTGAAATAGCACATTATTATGTTGGTAGCATTATTTACCGCGCTCGATTTTTTTTAGTAACTCCCAAGTTTTGGTAGCGGTAGGATCTCTTGAGGTATAGGTTAATGTGTTTTAGGTTATATTATTGTTTATGGTTATTGTCATCGTAGATGATTTAGGAGTGTAATATCATCATCGCAAGTCCGAGGTAAATCTTGTATGTATATTTAGTAATTATACCATTTGTAAAAATCTTATTAAACAATGGATCATATCACATTTATAATGTACTGTAGATGCATCTGCTTTTACAAATTACACATAACATTTGAAATTCAAATATATATTAGTAACAATTTTACAACATTTAGGCCTAAATGTACTACATAATGTGAGATAAATTTGGTAAGCTCCATTAGGCTTAGAAATAGTAGCTATAGGCATTTTATGGATCAGCATGAGATTTTGCAGTATAGAATGTTACAAATTATTTTACACTATAATTTAGTGATCTTCAAAGAAACAGGATGCTCCATTTTTTAACTTACAGTTAGGCAATGACTAGGTTGGTTAAATCTCATTTCTGGAGGAAATGCACTGTTGATACCTTATAATGAACACATTATGCATAGAACCAGTCCTGGGTTACGGCGCAAAAAATGGACATCCGAATTTCGAGATAATTTTGGTTTTAAAATGAAGCTTAGGACCACGAAACATGAAAACACAAAAAAAAAAAAAAAAAAAAAAAATGCAAACCATACAGAAACAAAGCAGTAAAATAACATTTTATAAGCACTACAAAATACACATTTCACTAGTTTACTACACAAGACAACTCCATTTCGATATAAATGTAGTAATAAAATGAAGCTTAAAATCACCAAAGATGAAAATACAAGAAAAAAGTGTGGACCATCATTAAAGAAACTAGGTTAGAGTAATAGTTTCTTATACATAATTAGGTTAGGTTAGCTTTTAGTTTCTTACACATATAGTATAATTTATTTACATACCTGTAATTTAATATTGTCTAAATGCCATTATATTTATTGCTTTTACAGGTTAGAGTAATATAAATGCCGCAAGTTAGGTTAGCTTTTGGGTTATTATGCATGTATTCTAATAAATTATATTACAAATTTAGAAGATTATGTTATAAATAAGTGGCATCTCCAGATCACTAGGTCTATCACATGAAAGGAAGAAGAAGAAGGAGGTTAGCTTTTAGGTTATACATATATTCAAATAAATTATATTACAAATTTTGAATATTATGTTATAAATAAGTGGCATCTATTTATTGAATATTTTGTAAGGACTAATTTGCCGTTGTTTTGTGAAATACGTACGATGATGTATCGATTATTATCGACAATCAATTCAGTTAAACCATTTTGTCTTATGAAACTTTGTGTGAGGATGTGATTTTCATTAAATTTCAAACTCTTTGCTATGTAATTTTGGAAATACAGCAGTGTACTTTTATTACAGTAAAATATTTATTCTATTTTCGCATCTCTATTGAAGAAAACATGTTTTCACCCTGGACTAATGTCTGAATATCGACTCTGATGTCACGACCACAATGGCAGCTACTTTCTTTATAGTGCTTTATAAATTGTTATTTTACAGCTTTGTTTCTGGATGGTCCGCAATTTTTTTTGGGTGAGGTAGGTTATATGCCGATCACAATTCTACACTTACACTCTTATGCCATGATGCACTAAACACTTGTAAACACGTTTTGTACTGTTTTAAACATTTTGCAACGATCTTCAAGCTTTCTTTACAATATTTTATATTTATATATTTACATAAAACATGATCGTGGAGACATTTCTTACTTGCTACTCTCCCATGTCGTTCCAACGTTGCCACCATTTGAAAATAATTTCAAACCATATTTAGTGTTAGTGTACATAAAACTAGTTTATTGTTTATTAAATAGTATGCATGTAAATTGTTTTGTTAGGTTAGGAAATGGGAAGTTGTTTACGTCCATTTTTTTAAGCATTTGGGAATAAATAATATGCATGTAAATTGTTTTCTTTAGTTAGGAAATGGCAAGTTAGTTACGTCCATTTTTTTTTTTTTTTGCATTTGGGAATCTATTCCCAAAGTTGGTAACGCCGATTGCAGAGCCATCTACTGGAGGCTATATTAACCATTACAGCAACTTGCGCATGCGCACTGTGATTCTGTGGAACTTAGAAGAATTCGTGTCCGGCATATACCCGACTCTTTCCTTTTTTCTTTTTTTTTTCATGTTTTCATCTTCGACGAAATTTGGATGTCCACTTTTTGCGCCATACTCCCAGTTCTGTAATAATAATAATAGTAATAGAAATCATCAATGTGGCATTTAGAAGAAACAGATCTACAACAGATCAGATTTTTAGTATAAGACAGATTTTAGAAAAGAAATGGGAATATAATGGTACTGTACATCAACTATATGTAGACTTCAAAAAAGCATATGATTCAATTAAGAGGGAGAAGTTATATAGTATCCTGCTGGAGTTCGGAATTCCTAAAAAGTTAGTTAGACTTATACGAATGTGTCTAAATGGCACAAAGAGTAAGGTGCATGTAGGCAAACAGTTTTCGGACACTTTTGAAATCCAGAATGGGTTGAAGCAAGGAGATGCACTATCTCCTCTACTATTTAATTTTGTACTAGAGCATGCCATTAAATCTTTAGAGAATGAGGAAGGCTTACAACTCAATGGTATTAATAAGCTGTTAGTTTATGCTGATGATGTAGTATTATTGGCCGATAGCGAGGAGATACTAAAGGACAACACGCACACACTAGGACTGGAAGTAAATATCAATAAAACCAAATATATGGTCACATGTAGAAATTCATTATATAATGGAAATGGACAGCTAATGACAAATGAGGGAAATTTTGAGGAAGTGGCTGAATTCAAATACCTAGGAACAATAATCACAAATAGGAATGAGATGCACAAAGAAATTAAACATAGGCTTAATTCTGGAAATGTGTGCTATTATGCATTGCAGAGACTCTTGATGCCCCAACTCCTTTCAAAAAACGTTAAACTGAAAATATATAAAACTATTATTCTACCAGTTATATTATATGGGTGCGAAACATGGACTCTTACTTTAAGGGAGGAAAGGAGATTACAAGTATTTGAGAATAAAGTACTTAGGAAAATTTTTGGACCAAAGAGAGATGAACAGACAGGTGAATGGAGAAGACTACATAACAATGAACTACATGGTCTTTATAGGAAGCCAGATATAATAAGAACAGTTAAGTCTCGTAGACTGCGATGGGCAGGACATGTTGCACGTATGGGGAATGAAAGACTTGCATGGAAGCTTCTTGTAGGAAAGCCAGATGGAAAACGCCCAGTTGGTAGACCAAGAATGGGGTGGGAGAATAACATTAACTATGATTTGAGGGAAGTAAATTATACAGGGAATGATTGGAAAGTATTAGCTCAGGATAGGGATGTATGGAGAGCGTATGTCCGCGCGGCCATGAACCTACGGGTTCGATAGTGCCAGTGAGTAAGTAAGTAAGTAATAGAAAGGAGCACTTAGAAGAGCATTAGTTTGTATGTATTAGGTGCATTCCAATTATATATCCAGTTGTCTATGAAGTCTATCAGTTTTCTGCTTTGTAGTTTATTCTAGTTTTCTCATAATTTTTAACAGTAAATGCTGACCACATGTCATCCCTATAGCTACTGGATGGATTATTATCTAACTCTGTGATTAACAATGTAGATGTGAGGCCAGCAACTGGCTGGTAGGCCCAAGGGCCTTCTAGGCCTGTCCTGCCTTGGAGTTTTACTTGTACTATTAGAAGTTATTGAGAGTTTAAAGTTCTGAGCTCAACTTTTGATTGTGGCATTCTATGGTTTTCCATTCAGCATTCTTATAACATTGTTGCACTACATACTTTTACCAGTTTTAATAACATTTCAAAATGTTTTAAACATTTTGCAACAATTCTTAAAATATATTTTACAATTATTAAATATTTATCTTTGGTATGCAAATTATGGTATTCATCTCTCAAGAATCGCAGAAGCGCTTAAAGTAACTTTCATCAGATGGCAGAGAATATCTGTGAAATCGGTGTGACCAACATTTACATTTAATTCCAAAACATATTTTAAGAAATTTGCTTATTTTTGTTAGGTTCCAAATGGACAAGTTAGTGTACACAGATTAGTTTATAAAATAAATAACTGTAATTTGTTTTGTTAGGTGGAAAGGAGAAATTGTTTTTATCCTTTTCTATAAACAAGTTTGAAAATTTATTGTGAAGGTTGGTCATACCTATTTCACATTTATATCCTACAACCTGGTGGAAGTTACATTAAGCGTTTGTTTGTGCATACTGCAATTTTGTAGAACTTAGAAGAATTATTTAGTAAGTGAATGTCAAATACTAAAGTTTTTCCAAAGTTGTAATTATTGTAACTGAAGATCACATTTAAATTTTTGTTTTTATTTTACCTAGTTCTAAATAGGTACCATACTCATATCTCCAATGTTATAAAAAAGTGTATGTTTTAATGCTACTCTATTATAATTTTCTTATTTTGGGTTCTGCACTAGGGAAATAGATAGGTTTAATGTGATTTTTTTTTCAATGTATGCACTGCTTCAGCTTACCACTTTACATAGTGATATGTACTTATATTGTGTACAGAATGATGTGGATGAATGTACGTTTAGTGGTTGTGTATAGTTACTGTTATATGAGGGATGATGGTGAGAAGGTGAAACCTGATGCCATCATGTAACCTACTCCTGTCAAAAAGCACCAAGGAGACTATCAGGCTTAACATGGATAAATTACCATCAACCGTACCCATTGGGAATCATACCTATGACTTGTATCTTGTAGAATATTGCCATACTACATCATGTCCCCATTTGTATTTATTCTTCATTCTTTTAGGGTTTAGCTATTGATCAAGTCAAAGAATCATACTGCCATTTCTTAGGCCTTCCAGGACTCCTCATCCCTTAAATTTGTCCCTCTGTTATGATGCTCATTAAACTTTCTTGACCCATCCTTAATGCATAATTGTTCTTTGATCTATTCCTATCTTGTTATCAAAGTCCAATTACCAAGAGTCTGGATTCCACACTTGTCTTATGTCAGAGTTCCATAATCATGTATAGTTTTATAACAGATTTTATGTAATATATTCATTTCAGCTGTTTCTGATATCTGAATTGTTTTTTGTCGTTATCATTATATGTAATAGATTAATTGATGTTTTACAGGAACATTTAATCATGCATGGAATCAAGGATGACCGAGAAGATAGTGATGGCGAAGAAATGGAACATGAGTCTGGAGAATCGGACAAATCTAGTTCCAGCTGTGACACTAGCGATGCAGCTTCTGATTCAGATGATAGTTCAGGTATGTGTGAATGAGCATGGTCAGAATTTATATAAAAGTAAAGTGATCTCATTATGAGGCCCTTGGAATAGTAGGAGAATAAGGCTCGAATCTATGAACGCATTAGGCCGTAAAAGTCATTCTCTGCCTCTACTCTACTGAGAAAGTTGTATCCAAATACATTTTTGCGTACTCAAAAATCTGTTCATGCGATAATAATTGTTGAAATCCCTAAGCTACCTGGCGAGGTAACTTAGGAGAGAAACGAATCGTGAGAATCCCGAAGGGAACTGATGGTAACTGATGTAGTTTGAAACCTTGTTGCATACCTTGCTGCTTTATCCAAGATGCCGGACCTTGAAGACTTCAATCATGTTTTTGGTATACGCGGTGAAGAGAAATTTGATAGAGTCTACCAAAGAATTCAATTGGAAGAACAGGAGAATCGACATAATATTGCATGATGCAGACGTCGTCGTATACAGTATTATTTGCGGGACGCAAGCATAACTGAGTTCCTCTAGCAGACGAAAATAACAGAAGTGGTTTTATTGCTGAGAATTCTGGGTAATTTCTTGCCAATATTACGAAAACAACAACTTTCATGCATGACCAGTTAGTGGGTAGCTAATTCGATCTTTGCACTTGCTCATGGCGAGTCAGCTCACCAGTGATTGAAAGGAATTTGAGTAGAGACTAATGTATTTGCATGCGGCCCTAAGACTCCCACCCTTCTAGACAATCAGCACACCATATCAAGTGAGTTGTCAGCCCTGTGAGAAAGCTGCATTTACTCCCAGAACAAACATCTGGTATTCATTTACATTAGAGTCAACCTCAGGGAGGATCATGGTACTGCCAGAATGTTTAAAGGCAGTTTAAAAATTGTTACCTCATTGGAACTCTAACCCCCCCCCCCAACCTTCCAGCTTGTAAATATAACTTGGCAGCGAATAAAATACTGTTGTACTGCTCATGTGCTAGAATTCTATGATGTAATGTTCCCCTTCCTGATAGTGTTTGATGGAATTCCCCTTGATCTCTTGAGATATGAGTGTTGACACTGATTGGTAAAACAAGTAGAAGAGGAGAACACAGTAGCAGATATGTAGTAAAGATAAGAATGTATTAGCATTGCATTTTGTTCACTACCAATCAATTATTGCCTTAACTAACTGTGCTATGGCATATCTTTCAGAATTTATATAAAATCCTATTTTGATTGTCTATTGGCTACTAGACGAAGTAGTAAAATTAAAAGTAATCCAGTAATAGTTCACAAAAGGGTATTTTTTGGAGAATATAAAACCTAGTATCCATACCCATTGTTTACAGAAATATATTGTCAGTATATTTTGGAACTTTTTCTTAAGTTTACAAAATCTTTTATATCACATCCAAAAATTTACAAAAGTTGTAATTCTATGTGACTCCAAAGCAGCCATTCTTACTATAACACGAGACACAACACCCAAAAGCATCAAAATTATCGAATGTCACAAAATGATAAAACATTTATCCCGTCTACATAAAAAAGTTGTACTTCAATGGATTCCGGCCCATTGTGGAGTGACAGGCAATGAAATAGCCGATTTTCTAGCCAAGAAGGGTAGCAAAATTGTTTCAAACTCAACTTCTGCTCCAGTTTCCTTTCACTCTATCAAAAGAATTATCTCAAATAAATACATCAATAAACTTAGAGAAGAATACACCACCAAAACATCTGGAAAGGAATGGGAAAATCTACAAGCTTATGACATTACTACATTACAAAGAAAATCTGCAGTAGCAACATTCAGACTGCTAACGGGACATGACTGCTTGAATAAACACCTACACAGAATTGGCATAACAGATTCACCTAAATGCCCTTTTTGCAATTTAAATGAAGATATGGAAAGAAACCATCTCCTCCGTTGTCCAGCTTTTGTAGAAGAGACCAGCCTTTCTGCTAAATATTGGAGTGCAAGAGAGCGAATGATTTCATTATCAAGTGCTCGACATTAGATACCAACCAACCAACCATATTTTGGAACTATTACAGGAAATATCAGTAGTTGCAGTGACATTGGAACAGATAGAATTTCTTTAATAACTTCACACCGATGTATCCAAGAATTTCCAGTCTTCTTTAACTTACCCACAATAAATTAATGAGTCATTTTAACATCTTACCTCATATTTCATGTTTTATCAAACACGGTAACTATAGTTTTCAAATGATCTTGTCATTCATTTTCAACCGCGGTTGAAAATGAATGACAAGATCATTTGAAAACTATAGTTACCGTGTTTGATAAAACATGAAATATGAGGTAAGATGTTAAAATTACTCATTAATTTATTAATTAAGAACCTCATAATGTGTTTCCCAATTTTAACTTTGAATTACCCACAATAATTCATTATATAAGCACATATGATTATTCTTCTCTAAGTCCTTGGTGTTTTCACAGAATCACAGTTAATTTCTTCCAGACTGCAGTTGCACTGAATTTTTGTCATTACACCTAGTTCTCATATACACTTTCTTGTAATTCAATTCATTGGTACTGACTCACTCTGCTGGGTTTATATAATTTACATCGAAGATTTGTGCTCATGATTCTTCACAAATAGATGTTTCCCAAAACTGAAAGATCTAGAAGCAATGATGAAGACCTATCTGGAAAGCTTTTAACTGCAAGGCACAGAAATCGAAGCCAAAATCCAACAATGGCAACCCATTGTACAAAGCAGGATGTTCTTTCTTGAATAGAGCAGAGTAGAGTGAGTACGGACAGTAGGTTGTGAGGATTATGCAATCCACCAAGTAAAGAGTTGTATTACCTCCTTGTCGTTTAAATGAGAGATTTGGAGCTGGATTTTAGTGCCTTGCAGTTAGAAGCGGCAAATAATATTTTAAACATGTCCTTGATACATCCCAACGCTTCTCTATGAGACATTTCAAGGTAGGTTTCAGTATGCAATGGTTGACAGTTTCCTTGTTAGAAAAAAAAATCTTGATCTACTGGAAACTTTTTACAAAATTTTCTTCCATCCTCAGCAAATACCAATTCAGTTTTTTTTAAACATGTCCAGGTGAGATAGCAAATTATGAGTGAGGTGTAAATAACAGTTTAAATTTCTTTGATTTCACTGATATATTTGGTAAGTCAATTTTTCATCAATGATCTGGAGTATCTATAATGTTTCAAATTAAAATACTATAGGAAAATAGGAGATTTTCTGAGATCTTTGACTTTGTATAAAATATGGTAAAATTAGAGAAATACAGTATAGTTGGTCATCATAGTATTACTATATGAATTTTTTTTTTTTTTTCATCCTGAAACAATCTTTATGTATAAAAGTTTAGCCTGCATATGTTTGTGCTTGCAAAACTTGAGAAGTAGTCAGTCAATTGACTTGAAATTTTGACACAATATTGCATTTGGAATACAGGCATGTTCGAGTTCAAATGACTTCAATTTTCAATACGCCTTGCATTTGCTATGACTATCAATAAAGTGCAAGGGCAAAATTTGCAAGTGTGCAATTTGAATTTAGAAAATGTTTGCTTCTCTCATGGCAATTATATGCCACATGCTCCAGAGTTCATTGTTAGGAGTTAATAGACTGGATCACCAAAGGAACACTATTATCAGAGGAAAACTTGGAGTAACAAGTTTAAATGAAGATATACAAAGATACCAACAAGAATGGAAAAATCATCTGAAGAGAATGGCAAGAAATAGACTTCCAAAATTGGCATTCCAATATACCCCAACTGGACATAGGGACCAAGGAAGACCAAAACATCGGTGGAAAGATCAAGACCATCTTCGCTAGGTTTTACCGTACAGGCCCACATGGCCTAAAACGAATTTGTTCATGATGATGCTCCAGAGTTGGTAAACCATCTGATCTTTATGTTCATGCAGAAAACAGACAAACAAAAAATATAGTCAATCCACTGGGTTTACAATAAAAAAAGAGATTTTCTGTGAAAAAAAATCTGTTTTCTTTGTTTCATTTGAATCCACATAACCACTGCAATTCAAGGCAGAGTATTGAATTGAATGATGTGTTTTCTCAATGATTCTATGTTTGCTAGAATACTTTTATTCAATTTCCTATTCATTTCATATCAGATTGAGCCACACCGAAGTGTGGCCGGGTTTAGGTATAGTCTCTGTGGTTTAACTTTATGAGAAATTTGTAGAATGAGACAACTTTACTTGCCTCTCTCACTCGCACCAGTGTTGTCGGTGTTTCTTCACCAGATGTTAATAGGGGGAAAGCGGAGAGAGGAAAACTGACAACCGGGTGGGTTCTTTCTTTTGTATTGGACCAAAGCGGTCAACGATCTACCCTTGTATCTCCATCTCTCCTCTGCCAAGTTAAGTCAGCTATACAATAGTATTTTAATAGAACCTCATAAAGTTATTTCCCATATTTAACTATGAGTATTGTAATATTTTAAAATATTGAATACTTATACGGTTATGCTATATTTTAAGTTGTATTTATTTTTTGTAATTGTGATTTCAGAGATGGACGAAGAAGAGTGTGAACGGCGAAGAAATGAATGCATGGAAAATTTAGTTGATTTGGAAAGACAGTTTACTCTTCTTCGAGAACAGTATGTTACATTTTCTTCTATTGAATTTCTTACCGTATTTGCAAGATAACATATTTTAGATACATATTTTCCGGTTATTTTGAGTCTGTAATATCTTACCTCAATATTAATGTTGATTTGTTCTTGGACATGTTTCAAAACAATTCTGTTTTATCGTCAGCTTTTATTACTAAACATTTTAATTTATAATATAAGATAAATTAAAATGTTTCAAACCTCTTCTAAGTAGATCGCGATTTCATGGCCATTGAGGCTCCATCCTCAGTACCATCTTGACGACTGATGTTATGTCAATAGGAAGAACCACTTCTTTTTCCCTCTGTAAAAACAAGAAAGAAAAACTTATGAACTTTGAAATTCCTGCGGATTCTGACTTGATCCGGAGGTTTATTGGTCCACCTGAACCGAAAGTGCGTTTTTCGGCTCATTACTGCAGTGTCGTTATCCTCCCTAGACTGTAAGATTCATGAACTATGCCAATATTCCTTTCTCTATGCATCTACCCCCACTCTCCCTCCTTACCTCTCCTGGTGCGCTGTTCCTATGGTGCATCTCCCCTCTACCTCGGAACCTTCAAATACATTATGCACAGCGAGAACGTTATCATTCATCATTCATTCATCTATCCATTCCGGGATCGGATCGGACTTTTAAGTGGACAAGGTCGTCTGGAGCCGCGAAGTGGCGAAGTTTATGTTGGTCCTGAAGTCCGGGGAAGAAGCCACAAATGTCAAGATTGCGACAAAATCTATATAGGAAAAACAAAAAGAAATTTAAAAACTAGATTGAAGGAACACCTTAGAAATGTAAAAAAGGGGGAAGTGGACAAGTCAGCAGTAGCAGCCCATGCTTGGTCTGAAAAACATTTAATAGATACAGAAGCTAGCCTAATCAAACAAACAGATAAACTAAAGGAACTCACAGTCTGGGAAAAAATCCACATCCAAAAAAAACAAAAAAGAAAAACTCATGAATTTTGAAACCCCCGCAAATTTTGACCTAATCCAGAGGTTCATCGGTCCACCGACAGAAGTAAAAAGGAAACCGCCAAGAAACGACATAACACCGGTCGACCAGAGGCTACTGACGATGGAGATAAGCTCCGAAACTCCAGTATAGAAGAAAAAAGATATGAGGTGAGGTAATAAAAACATTAATTTAATTATTAATTTAATTATTTTCAGGTTTACTTTTTTCTATAATTTACAGGCTGTATCGTGAACGTATAACTCAGGTTGACACTAAACTTAGTGAAGTTCGATGTGGAAGAGCTCAAGAATATCTCCAGCCTTTAGAAGAATTACAAGAAAATATGAGGATTCGAACTGAAGTTGCTGGAATTTTACGTGAATTACGCCTTACTAATATTCGTAACAAATTTGAAGCAGAAGAGCTGGCAGCAAAGCAGAATTATGAGGTATTTATATATCATTAAATATAAATTATGAAAAAGTATACCTATCAAGAGATTGAATCAGTAATTTACATTTCACCTCATATTTTGCTCTCTGACCAGTGACATCGAGGTGAGGTGTACAGCTTTTGAAATAATTGTTGGCGCACAGGTAATTTTCAAGTCCCAGAACAAAGCCACTGCACATGACCAGAGGTCAGTTGTTTGGTTCACAAGTATACAACTATTTGAGAAACTAAAATCCATTCTATTTTGTTGTGTGTCGTGCAATGGAAAATAATTTCGCGTATATAAGTAGTGCAGTAAATGCTGTAAATAAAACAAAGCAAAAAAATAAAACAAAACAGAGAGAGAGAGAGAAAAAGCATGACAGCGGGATCAAACACGCGACCTCCTGCATGGGAAATAGAAGCTCCTTCCACTAGACCACAACCGTTCCCTGCTAGAAACTGTATGTATGAAGCGATGCAATACTCCAGGACTTACATGTGTAATGAAATTATATATTAACTTGTCTTAATTTAAATTAATCAGACGCATTTTACATTATTAGTGGAAATAAACAATCTTGTTATGCCTTGTGTTTTTGAAACAAAGTAACGAGATTTTACAATCGTTATTCATTATATATATATATATATGAGCTGTTTCCTTTAATTAATTAATTTCCCTATATATTCAAATTTATTTATATAACGTAGCCTGATAATGTATGGGCATTTTAAAAAATAATGACATTAAAAAAATTCCTGACCAGAATTGAATCTTGGCCTGAGTCGTCGCAAGAAATCATCTTACCGACTGCTCTACTGAATCGAACAATACAAATACTGCATCAGAAGTAAGCGCTAATTTACTATTGATTGGTTTAAGTTACCATTACTTGCTTTCAGTCATCTGATAGCTCTCTTAACTTAGAAATTCAATTAATAAATTTATTTGTTGAAATTCTTTCAATAACAATTGGTATGAATCTATGATTGGCCCCTTATGCCACCGGATTTGACCTCAAAGAAGACAACATATGTAACCACTTACTTGTGTGAATCGCTCTTCAAAACTTTTAACTTTCCACCGTCAAGAGTTGCACCATCATTTTTTTAAAGGCTGTACATTATGATTCAATCTCCTGATAAATTACCTTATAGTGTTACTTACTATTAATTTTGAGAACAATAAAAATAGAATGTGAGGGGAAATAGGAATTATTTAATCTTGGAAACCATAAATAATTTTCAAAATTTAAATTTTTTTATAATGTATAATTTAATAACTCTCCACAGCACAACAGGCATAGCAGGTCCTTGGCCAACCAGCTGGCTACTGCCCTCACAACCATGTGTGCTAATCACAGAGGTAGACAATCATCTAGCCAGTGTAGGGATGACAAGCGATCAGCATGTTGGGTCCCCCAGTCGTTATAGCTGGTTTTCTCAACCTGGAGCCGCTTCTTATTGTAGCTACCCAAATTCCTCACGATGCTTGGTGAGCACTAGTCCCATACTGGCTGAAATTACATGAGAAAATTTTTTCTCCCATGGGGACTCAAACTAGTGCAAGTTCTGTAGCTCTGCGCCAAGGCATCTCATCTTAACCTCTCGGCTAGTATAATTTAACAACTTTTCTTCAAAAGGTATAGACCTAGAGGATCTTTTCATTTCTAAAATCTAGTACTCTTCAGTAAAACATTTATTAAAAGACTGTGGTCATTCGAGGAAAAATGGTCTTTAAGAGAATTTGGTAACTTAGTACAGAAAATTAAATTACTTTTGTATAATTATTAAAAATTATATGTATAACTAATTCACTGACACTGATGCAAATTTTATAAAAAATCAAATAAATGTCTTCTTAAACAAGAAGCTGTCATTTGTGTGATTGAGCAAATGTTTGTAGCATTCAGCAATTGGGAAGCATATAAGAGAAAAATTTGTGTTTAGATTGTAATTTCTCAGGTAACACAGTAATAGATCATTGGCCTAGAAAACCAAAGGTCCTGAGCATATAATTTATCCTTCGTGAGAAGTGTTAAATTAATAATAAAAACATCAAAACTATGAGCTATATTTTAAGTAAATATTGTATCACCCCACCTCATATTCTTTTTCTTCGTAGACTAGTTTTGGATCCTTTTTCAGTTCCATCATCAGTATTTTCATGACTGTAGTTAATGTCATCCTGAAAGGATCTGAAACTAGTCTAAGAAGAAAAAGAATGAGGTGAGGTGATACAATGTTTCTTAAATAAATATCTCATAGTGTTAGTTCCTAAAAAGTCAAGACATGTCATAGATATTATAAGATAATGATTCTTGTAAAGTCAAACCAATTACATAAGAGAAATAATTTTGCAATGAAACTATCTACAAGACTTTGAGTCTATTGTAAGTAATAGTTGCTTTTAGGCTCTACAATATGTTGTAGTTCTGAAAAATGTTTACAAATACTGATACAAGTTTCCATGGACTTGAATGTATCCATTCTTAAAGCACAATATTATTCCATTACTGGCATAATATTCAGAGTGAAAAGTGCCTCTAGGATTTCATTCGTGGAGAACAGTAAGATAAAATAATTGTTATTTTTCAGAGGGAATACTTAAAATCATTCCAAGCTTTGAATGTGCATTCAGACATTGTTATTAAATATTGGCAAGCTAGAATCCTTGATGCAAAACTACAGAATTTGCACTAGTTTGAGTTCCCATGGGGGAAAATTTTCTTATGGAATATCAGTCAATATGGGACCCAGCTTCATAAGGAATTTGGGTATAAGTAGTGGCTCCTGGACGAGATAACCAACTCTGACATGCTGATTACTTGTCACCCATTTACTGGTTGGACGATGGTCCACCTCTGTGATTAACACATGTAGATATGAGGCCAGCTTAGGCCAAGGGTTTTCTAGGCCTATGGCTTCATGGAGAGGAGAAGGAAAATTACATTGTCATCAAATTCTGATCATTACACGCTTTATATTAGCTTGACCTGTATCTATCTATGTAACGGAATCTTTCAACGCGATTTTCACCTGCTTAAAATCATAGGATCGACTTGAAACTTTGTATACTTGTAGAGGACCCGTGACAATACAATAATTTCATATTTATTAGATATATAAATGCACATATATTTTTCAGAGTGAAAAGTGCCTTCTTTGGGATTCCATTCATGGAGAACTAGAAGATAAAATAAGGCATTTGGAAGAAGATCGTAACAATGTGGACATAAGTGCTGATCTTTGGTTGGTGGAACAGAGTAACAACAACTCTAACAAAATGATGAGAAGAGGAGGTGGAAGTGGAGGCAAGATGTCTGACTCCCACAATTCATCGAGAAAGAAACCAGTGACAGTTTCTGGTCCTTATATTGTTTATATGCTGAATGATGCAGATATATTAGAAGATTGGACAGCTATCAAGAAAGCACTCTCGGTCTCCAAAAGAAAATCGGAATGTAAGTACTTCAACCAGGCTTAAACTTAGTTGAAATTAATCTTATTTTAATTAAAATTTTAATGGTGATTAAAATTAAACAAATTTACATTTTGCAATACAAATATGAATTGGAAACTTTACACCTCTCCTCAGTCAGAATTTTTTTGAAATGGAAATGATGTTCTCCAAAATATGTTCAGATGAGAGGATAATATGTTATGAGTTGAGGTGTAAAATTTCCAATTCATATTGTGGTGGTACAGACTGGAATTTATTGCATATTACTCCTATTTTTAAAAAAGGTAATAAAAAACTGTGTTCCAATTATAGAGGTATAAGCGTTTTACCTTCAACAGCTAGGATTTTTAGTAAAATTATAAATTCCAGTCTTCTGGTATATCGTCTCCAATTTCAATTTTATTAAAAAGTTTTGTTAAAAATATTACTAAAATATCTCCATATTTTAGGTGTTCTGTCTGAATATTTCCTTGTCCTGGTGCTCTCCCATTTTTTGCCTCTTTCAAAGCTCTTTTTACTTCATCTTCTGTTGTCTCTGGAGAGTCAAATTTATGTTCTACATCCATATCTTGAAGTTGAAACTCATTTCTATTTTCTTGAAGTAAATCTTTATAATGTTGCATCCATTCTGATGGTCTTATCAACTGAATATTCATCTTCTTTTTTCTGATTTCCTGATATTTTGTAATGTTTTCCAAGCTTCTTTGGATCTAAGCATATCCAATTGAATTATCTATATTCGAGCATATATTATCCCAGTACTCATTTTTTGTTCTTCTCACTTCCGCCTTTGTTTTATGTTTTAAAGTGATATATTCATTTCGAGATGTTGTTGGGTGATCTGATTACCATTTCATCCGTGCTTTCTTTTTTCTTCTACTAATTTTTTAATATCGTGATTAAACCATTCATTATTTCTTTTTACTTCTAGATTTTCTGTCCCAAGTGCTTCTAAAGCTGCTGAATGTATACTTTCCTTTAATTGATCATACATTTCCACTGCAGATTTATTTAAATTTAAATTAAGTTTTTGTTTTAATCTTGATTGAAAAAGATATTTTATACTCTCATCATAGAGTAAGCTTACTTTATATCTTTGTTCATTCAAAAGGATTGTATGTATTCTGTCTTCCGTTACTTCAATATTTTATTGTTAATATGAATTTTCCCAAAAGCATATTATGATCACTTCCGCAATCTGGTTTTCTATACACTCTAACATCTTTCACTATCATATCACGTTTTTGTTTCACAATTATATAATCAATTATTGATTTGAGACTTTTTGTTGGCTGTTCCCATGTGTATTTATGTATTTCCCGATGTTGGAAGAAACTATTGATTATCATATAACCATATTGTTTACATAAACTTATCTATCTCCATTGTCATTTTTCACTTTTTCCCCAAATGGTCCAATCACTTCATCTTTCATTCTACTTCCTACTTGACTATTAAAATCTCCTGTTATTATTACTTCTTGATGTGTTTTTTATTTTGTCCAAAATTTCTGACAATTTGTCAAAAAATTCATTTTTCTCTATGGTTGTTGCATCCTCATTTATGGCATATAGTCCTATTATTATAAGCTCTATCCCAAAAAGTTTGAGATTTAATTTAATAATTCTTTCATCAATTTCTTCCCAAGACACTATATTTTTTACCAACTTATTTTTTATCAAAATGGATATACCTCTTTTTGCTCTACTAGTTTTTGGTACTCCACTCCAGATATGTGTATAATTTCCCAATTTTTCCGGTCCCTTCCCTTTCTTTTTTGTTTCGGAGAGCACAATAATATCTATTCATTGCTGTAATCTCATCTATTACTTCTTGTTCTTTAGCCCTCCATGGTATCTTTACCTTGTCGTGGTGGAGTGGCTTGTGTGCTTAAATGATCCTGAGAGCTATGCCGGCGGTAGCATTGCTGCCGATAGGGTTACCCATGCCGGACTGGTCAAAGGTGATAAGCCAGACGAAATAAGTACCTTGGTCGAAAGAGTGACGATCTTTCACCGTAAAAATACAACCGTCAAGAAATGCGGACATGGGTTCTACTGGGGTAAAATTTTCCGGAGGTCAAATAGTCCCCCATTCGGTTCTCCGGGCGGGGACTACTTCAGGGAACCCATGCCAAAGGCTCAAACACAGGGACATGTTCCTAGGAACATGGAATGTTAGGACTTTATACAATAGCGGGGCACTAGAGATATTAACGCGGGAATTGGATAAATCGCCCTTGGATATAGTCGCTTTACAGGAAGTTAGGTGGCCAGGAGAAGGTAGTCAGGAATCAGGAAGCTTTGCATTATACTATGGGGGTGCAGAAAGACCTGCATTTGGAACGGGTTTTTTAGTCAGAAGGAGGATCCTATCCGCTATCCGAGATATTAAGTTTGTTAGTGATAGGATATCATACATAATTCTAAAGGGTAAACGACATGATTTTATAATTGTAAATGTACATGCCCCCACAGAAGATAAAGATGACAAGATCAAGGATGAGTTCTATGACGAATTAGAATGCTTATTTGATAGCCTTTCACGATATCATATGAAAATTGTCTTAGGAGATTTTAATGCAAAAGTGGGGCGGGAAGATATATTCAAACCAACAATAGGCAAATTCAGTCTTCATGAAGATAGTAACGACAACGGGGTTAGATTAGTCACATTTGCCACATCAAAGAATCTGATTGTTAAGAGCACAACATTTCAGCATAAGGATATTCATAAATACACCTGGACGTCCCCAGATGGAGAAACTCGGAACCAGATAGATCATGTATTAGTGGATAAACGCTGGCACAGTAGCATCATTGATGTTAGATCAGTTAGAGGGACAGACTGCAATTCAGATCATCATCTGGTCAGGGTGAAAATCAGACAACGGCTATCGCTTATGAGAGGAACAAACGCTAAAGATGATTCTGTAAAATATGAATTAAAAAACTTGAAAAATGATGAAATGCGGCAAGAATACCAAATCAAAATTGCTAATAGATTTGAAGTACTGGAATCTTCAGATGACAATGTGGCAAACGAAGAAGAAACTGATATAAATAAAGAATGGGAGGCTATAAGAGATACTATTAAATTGTCAGCATCAGAAAGCATTGGTTGTTTAAAAAAGAGGCAAAACAAGAAATGGTTTGATGAGGAATGTGCCGACATCGTAAAGAAAAGAAAGCTAGCAAAAATGAAATGGTTACACGAGCCAAATGAGGTAAATTTAGAGCAATTGGGTAGTGTTAGACGGGAAACCACCAAGTTACTAAAGAGTAAGAAGAGGGAATATTTGAGAGAGAAGATTAATGATCTTGAAATGAATGCAAAAAATAGGAACATTAGAGAATTATATCAGGGAATTAGTATAGAGAAGAAAGGGTTTCAGGCTAGAACAAACATAATTCGGAATGAAAATGGGGATATGATTGCAGATTCCAGGAGTATATTAAATAGATGGAAAAGTTATTTTAATCAGCTATTAAATGTACATACAGAACAGGACATTGAGGAGGATAAGTTACAGACAGCAGAAATGCTAGTCGCAGAGCCAAGTGCATTAGAGGTTGAAATGGCAATTGAAAAATTGAAGATGTATAAAGCATCAGGTTCAGATGAGATCCCAGCAGAACTGATAAAATCAGGGGGAGAAAAATTGATGGACAAGATACGCTGGTTGCTTAGTATGATTTGGGAAAAAGAAGCTCTTCCAGATGAATGGAAGGAATCAATTATCGTACCAATTTATAAGAAAGGAGATAAAACTGATTGCAACAACTATAGGGGCATCTCATTACTTTCAACTTCGTACAAAATTCTAACAAATATATTAGTAAGCAGACTTACTCCCTATATTGATGACATTCTAGGAGATCATCAATGTGCATTTAGAAGAAACAGGTCTACAACAGATCAGATTTTTAGTATAAGACAGATTTTAGAAAAGAAATGGGAATATAATGGTACTGTACATCAACTATATGTAGACTTCAAAAAAGCATATGATTCAATTAAGAGGGAGAAGTTATATAGTATCCTGCTGGAGTTCGGAATTCCTAAAAAGTTAGTTAGACTTATACGAATGTGTCTAAATGGCTCAACGAGTAGGGTGCGTGTAGGCAAACAGTTTTCAGACACTTTTGAAATCCAGAATGGGTTGAAGCAAGGAGATGCACTATCTCCTCTACTATTTAATTTTGTACTAGAGCATGCCATTAAATCTTTAGAGAATGAGGAAGGCTTACAACTGAATGGTATTAATAAGCTGTTAGTTTATGCTGATGATGTAGTACTACTGGCCGATAGCGAGGAGATACTAAAGGCCAACACGCACACACTATTGAGTAACACTAAGAAATTAGGACTGGAAGTAAATATCAGTAAAACTAAATATATGGTCACACGTAGAAATACATTATATAATGGAAATGGACAGCTAATGACAAATGAGGGAAATTTTGAGGAATTGGCTGAATTCAAATACCTAGGAACAATAATCACAAATAGGAATGAGATGCACAAAGAAATTAAACATAGGCTCAATTCTGGAAATGCATGCTATTATGCATTGCAGAGACTTTTGATGTCCCAACTCCTTTCAAAAAACGTTAAGCTGAAAATATATAAAACTATTATTCTACCAGTTATATTATATGGGTGCGAAACATGGACTCTTACTTTAAGGGAGGAAAGGAGATTACGAGTATTTGAGAATAAAGTTCTTAGGAAAATTTTTGGACCAAAGAGAGATGAACAGACAGGTGAATGGAGAAGACTACATAACAATGAACTACATGGTCTTTATAGGAAGCCAGATATAATAAGAACAGTTAAGTCCCGTAGACTGCGATGGGCAGGACATGTTGCGCGTATGGGGAATGAAAGACGTGCATGGAAACTTCTTGTAGGAAAGCCAGAAGGAAAACGCCCAGTTGGTAGACCAAGAATGAGGTGGGAGAACAACATTAACTATGATTTGAGGGAACTAGATTATACAGGGAATGATTGGAAAGCATTGGCTCAGGATAGGGATGTATGGAGAGCTTATGTCCGTGCGGCCATGAACCTACGGGTTCGATAGTGCCAGTGAGTAAGTAAGTAGTATTCAAGCCTTGAACATTCCATGTGCCAATAGCAAAGGTCCGTTTTCGTAGCTTAAGTCTGTCATATTTAAATCCATCCGGCTGACATATTTTACTGAAGTACATAGTTTTTTAATAAAGAAAAATCTAACTCTAATTTATTGTTTCAAAATATTTGTCCCCGTTGAAGTCTATAACTATAGGTTTATAGGCTTAGAGTGCTGTTACTTCAGCTAATTGCACAACTGAGACTAAAAAAAAATTTGATCTGAAGAAATGGCTGAATTCAAATACCTAGAAACAATAATTACAAACAGGAATGAGGTGCAGAAAGAATTTAAACATAGCTTCAATTCTGGAATCATGCTATTATGCATTACAAAAACTCTTGCCATCCCATCTTCTCTCAAAAAAAAATTAAACTAAAAAATATATAAAACAGTTATTTTTTCAGTTATATCGATGCAAAACATATATTGTGGTACAATAAATAGAACATTGAATAATAAAGCCCATAAACAAACAAAATTAAAATTTTATAAAACAATGGCTGTGCCTGTCCTTTTGTATGGGAGTGAATCTTGGATTACCACTACCAAACAAGAAAGTAAAATCCAAGCAGCCAAGATGAAATTTTTAAGAAGAGTAAAAGGCTGCACTAGAATGGACCAGATAAGAAAGGATATCCGTGAAGAACTGTAGATCTACTCCATAAAAGAAAAGATATTTAACAACAAGATACAGTGGAAAGAACATGTAGAAAGAATGGAAGAAAGAAGATTACCAAATAAAATCTTCCATTATTTTCCAAGAGGAAGAAGAGATGTCGGACGTCCTCGGAAGAGATGGTCTTAGATCTATTAGTGAAGACGGAACAGGCAACTGTTGCCTAAACCAGGAAGTGAAGAAGAAGAACATATATTCTTACTTTAAGGAAGAAGAAAAGATTACAAATATTTGAGAATAAACTTCTTAAAAAATGTTTGGACCAAAGAGAGGTGAACAGACAGGTGAATGGAGAAGACTAGCATAGCAGTAAGCTACATGATCTTTCTGGAAACCAGTTGTATTACGAACAGTTATCTTTATAAACTGAGATGGGCAGGACATGTGGTCAATAAGAGAGAAATGGAAACTCCTTGTAGGAAACACTCGGTCGGTAGACCAAGAGTGAGATGGGAGAATAACATGATTTGAAGGAGGTAGATTTTAGAGAGGATGATTGGGAAACATTAACTAAGGATAGGGATGTATGGAGAGCTTATGTATGTGCAGCCAAAAACCTCCGGTTTCGACAGTGCCAGTAACTTAGTTAGTTATGGATTTTGATCGTTGTCTCTCAATTCTAATTTTTCCCTAATTTCTGAAATCTTTTAAAAAATTTTTCTTATAAATTACTTTACTGATTTTTTATTATTTTCAGTGCACATTTGACGGTAAGGTTGTTTGTGATGAAGATGCGGAAACAGAACTGGAATTTTTAAGAATCTGATTGTGGTCTTCAGGCATGAAGTTGAACTGTACACAGAATTGAAGATTATTAACGACAGAGAGATATAGAGAAAGAAAAAAATTGGAGAAATACTTAATAACTAATGGAAAATTGTTGTTTGATGTATATTTGCATAATATTTTGTTATACAAGTGTTGCTTATGATATGGTATTCACTTAGCAACAATGAAGTATAA
The DNA here is from genome assembly GCA_030220185.1 of Diploptera punctata. Classification (NCBI taxonomy): domain Eukaryota; kingdom Metazoa; phylum Arthropoda; class Insecta; order Blattodea; family Blaberidae; genus Diploptera; species Diploptera punctata. The sequence continues at coordinate 215,432 of JASPKZ010008890.1, forward strand.
CAATAATACCATTTGACTAAACAAAACACATTTAGTCATTTTTTAAAAATTATATAATTGCAGCAAATATTCCACATGGTGAAACAGATATGAAGCAAGGCAATTGTAAATGACGGGTTATTCAACTTAAATTTAAAAGATACAGATTAAATAATAAGTGCAATATGTTATAAAATTATAAAAAAAACTCTATCCAGGAAAATGTGAAAGAAGGGAACAAATCATCTACTTTCAAGTGAGAACAATAATTTCAAACCATTTTCAATTATTTTTGCTGTCTTTTGTTTGGTTTGTAACTACATATCCAAGTTAAAGTATATGACATGATAGAATTAGTGTTCTCAAAGAAAGAAAAAGTCTGGATGATTGCAGAAAGTATTGGGTCATTTGAAGAGTGCAGGGAAGAAATCAGGTAGGTCGCCATATGTTGAGATTGAGTTTCAAGTGCCATTATATTCTTCATGGAAAGGATTATGTTTTAGAAATGTGAAATAGTAAAAGATAAAGTTTAGTCATGGGTTTACTTACCTTCACAGTTTGGCATGCAGGTATGTTTCATAACTAAACTGTTTCTTTTTTTTAATTAATGCCACCAGGTTATCATTACATCTCTCCTGGCATTGGTGTATTTGTAACCCACTTCTGAGGTTAGAATGCCTGGAAGACAGGGTTATGCTGACCCAATGATATATGATGCGCCAAGAGAGGTCTTAATCTAAATGAGGTGAGCGTAATAGTAATAATTGGCAGGTGGTGTCTGGGGACCATTTGGGTCTTAAAGTTTCCTGATATTTGTCTTGCATGTGAGAGAAAACCCCGAAAAAAACTCACCCAGGAAACTTGTCCCGACCAAGGATCAAATTCGGGTCCGCTGCATGACATGATCAAGCTTTCATGAAAAAAGTGATTTACCTGGTTTTCTTCCCTTGTATCCTTCATTTCTAAAGCATAATGCTTGATAGGTCTTAAAAAATACAATTTTTGCAATGTGTGATACAGAAAACAAAAAAGAGATAAAAATTCAAAATGAAGAGAATGAGAAAAAATTGAATGTAAATATAACATTTTAAGATAAATATATAGATTTTTATTAATATATATATTTTTTTTTTTTTCATGCATCCTTCATTTCTAAAGAATAATGCTTGATAGGTATTAAAAAATACAATTTTTGCAATGTGTGATACAGAAAACAAAAAAAAGATAAAATTTCAAAATGAAGAGAATGAGAAAAAATTGAATGTAAATACAGTAAAACTTGGTCAAAGTAGAATCGCATGGGACCAATTTTTCTTTCCACATTGGACAAAATTCCAAATTATAAAAAAAAACTAAAACTTATTAATAATCTTAGATTATAAAGTACCGTATATGTCTTTTTATGTACCTTGGATTACATGTAATTCCTCTGCCTTTGAAAAGTGAAATATAGTATGTATGAGCGACTTTGATGGTAACGCGTAAAAAAACAGTCCCATTTCGTCAGCGTTAAAAATGTCTCTTAGGCGCATATCCTGAAATTCAAGTATGCAGTTTCGGTTTTTGCTCACTAACTACACTTTCGTCCACATCCTTTGATTCCTCGCAAATTTCATTCCACACTATGTTGTGTTGTCTTTTAAAACTGTCCAGCCAACCTGAAGATGCCTTGAAATCGTTATTCCGTAGGGAACAATGCTAGCAAGAGCTAGACTTTGGAGCATCGGTCTGGAAATTTAAAGATTTATCTTCAATACTTTCACTTTTTTGCTTAATGAGAATGATGATACAAACGTTTCAGTCATCTTTATTCTGTAAATTCAGAACGCTACCTGTGAAAGATCTGTATTTTGCATAACAGGTGTGCAGTGAGGCTGAAGGAAAATTCAGGTACGGGTATAATCTATGCTACACCAGGTGGTTGGAATCATTCCTTGTTGTGTGTGTTTTTTTTTCCCCCTAATGGGAATTCAAAGAAGTGAAAACTAATTTATTTCTCTCTCTGTCTTTCCGCTTTATAATTTTTTTCATGAATTGTGTAGAAATATCTTTCCGTTTCCACGTTGGACAGATTCCGTATTATGCAACATAAATACACATGAAATTAAGTTATGTAGATAGGAAATAACACTATGAGGTTCTTTAATATTGTTTATTTTTTATCATTTCACTCACCTCATACTTCATAATTTATAGCAGACCCAGGGGTTCTTCACGTAATTCGTGACATTGTCAATGCTGCGTCATGTTCACAACTGACGTCCAACGGCTTTCTATCCTGCAGACTGACCTCCGCGCCATCTGGTGGCCGACCGAAGAATTTCCAAATCAGGCCTCTTTCTTTATAACCGGGTATTTCAAAATTCATAGTTGTATTTTCATTCTTGCATATGTAAATTTTTTCCCAAATTGTGAGTTCCTTCGGTTTTTCCAATTGTTTAAGTAATTTTGTTTTGGTTTCTATTCTATGTTTTTCTGACCAGGCATGTGCAGCTATTGCAGATTTTTCGGTTTCTCCATTTTTAACATTTCTGAGGTGTTCTTTTAATCTTGTATTTAGATTCCTTTTTGTTTTTCCTATGTATATCTTTTCACAATCTTTACAATTAATTTGATAAATTCCCGATTTTTTGCAGTCTTCAATTTTTTCATTTTTGTTGGTTTTTATTAAATTACCTAAGCTGTAATCATTGTAATGGTTTTCACAAGAAAATGATACACAAGAAAATAAATAAATTCAAAGAACAAAAAGTCATCAATGAAAGTACTCTTCAGACAGATAAAAATATAGGCAAAAAATTCAAGAAGTTCACATACCATCCTTTCGTATTTGACAAGTTTCAAAAAATTTTCAACAAATTCAACATTAAATTAGCACCGAAAAATGATTACAGCTTAGGTAATTTAATAAAAACCAACAAAAATGAAAAAATTGAAGACTGCAAAAAAAATCGGGAATTTATCAAATTAATTGTAAAGATTGTGAAAAGATATACATAGGAAAAACAAAAAGGAATCTAAATACAAGATTAAAAGAACACCTCAGAAATGTTAAAAATGGAGAAAACCGAAAAATCTGCAATAGCTGCACATGCCTGGTCAGAAAAACATAGAATAGAAACCAAAACAAAATTACTTAAACAATTGGAAAAACCGAAGGAACTCACAATTTGGGAAAAAATTTACATATGCAAGAATGAAAATACAACTATGAATTTTGAAATACCCGGTTATAAAGAAAGAGGCCTGATTTGGAAATTCTTCGGTCGGCCACCAGATGGCGCGGAGGTCAGTCTGCAGGATAGAAAGCCGTTGGACGTCAGTTGTGAACATGACGCAGCATTGACAATGTCACGAATTACGTGAAGAAACCCTGGGTCTGCTATAAATTATGAAGTATGAGGTGAGTGAAATGATAAAAAATAAACAATACACATGAAATTACTGTTATTTCGCTGGGACCAATAAATTTGTTCACATTGGGCAGATTTCTGCATTATTCACGTTTTACTGTATAACATTTTAAGATAAATGTATAGATTTATTAATATTTAATAGAAAGTGACGCTATGAGGTAAACATGGAATAAAATATGAATCGGAAATTTTTGTTCATAAAATAAGATCACATGTTTTGGAGACTATCATATGCATTCTCAAATCCTGTTGGAGGTGTACATTTTTATTATTTTATTGGTATTGACATGTTAAGAGAAAAACTATCAAGACACAATACAAAAGAATGTGACAGGAAGGAGACCAAGATTTAGAGACAGAAAAAAGAATACATAAATGAATTGAGGTGAAAGAGCAAGAGATGTAGGCTGCTGTATATTAAAATTTGGTATCTAATGGAGGACATGAGACTGTGGAAGAGCTATAAGTATTTGAAAGCAAGTAAAACATTTTCCAATAAGATTTATTTTTAAAAGTGTCAACCTAGAGTGGTGTCAGTAAAAAATATGATTTCTTGTTGAACTGTAATGATCATTACGTATTGGACCTGCTGGATCTGTTATAGTCTCATGCCAGCATTTTCTAGGTCTTCCCAAGTTTCTTGAACTATAATAATATACCTAGATACACAAAACCAACATTCAGTATGGAAATGCTAATATGGTAATGGAGCGAAAGGATCAAACCATGAAATGTTTATCATATTTTCCGCATGCAGAATCAACTTGTGTAAGTATTATTCTCTCTATATGCAAATGAAATTATTTTTCTCACATGTATGAGGAATGGATTAATATAAAATGTTTGTATTTAAAATACATTATTGTGATGTAATTTAAAAGAAAGTTCAGAAAAAATTTTAAGTGAGATTCAAATGAAATTGTTTCAAGACTTCTAGGTATAGTATTAAACGAGAAAAAAAATTAACACCAGTAAATAATTTTTTTTTTTTAGGAATTTAACACTATGAGGTATTATTTATTTAAGTAAAATTTTATCACCTCATCTCATTCTTCTTCTTCTTAGACCTTTCTTTCACTTCCATCCTCAGTATTTTCATGACCATTGTTTTGTCATCTTGAAGAGCCATCTCCTCAAGGTGAAATAACAGTTGTGAAAATACTGAGGATGGAACTAAAGAAGAAAGTTCCAAAACCGGTTTAAGAAGAAGAATATGATAAAATTGTACTTAAATAAATTCTCTATCACCTCACCTCATATTCCGTCTTGTAATTAGACCAGTTTCAAAACTTTATCAACTTCATTGTCAATAATTCCATGACCGTTGTTCTGTTGTTTAGGAGCACTGCTACTTACTTAGAATTGGTAGAATGGTGAATTTCCAAATCAATTCCCCGGGAATTTCGAAATTCATTATTAATATTTCTTTCGTGCTTTTTTTTGAATGTGGATTTTTCCAAATCTAAAGAGCTTATGGTTTGGGAAAAAATCCACGTTAAAAAAAATAAATATTGAATATTGAAATTCCCAGGGAAGTTGATTTGATTTGGAGGTTCATCGGTCTATCAACAGATGGAGCAAGAAGCAGTGATCCTAGACAACAGTTGTGGAATTACTAACGATGAAATCTACAAGGTTTCAAAACCGGTCTAATTAGAAGACAGGATATGAGATGAGGTGATAAAGAATTTATTTTAATAGTGAGTGGAGAACATATTTTTAACGACTCACCTCATATAATTTCAAATTTCTTTGATACCGGCAGTTTCAGACAATATCTTGTCCCTCTTCAGTCATGGCTTCCATGGAAGAGGGACAAGATATTGTCTGAAACTGTCGGTATCAAAGAAATTTGAAATTATATGAGGTGAGTCATTAAAAATATGTTCTCCACTCACTATTAATGATATAACCTCATAATGTTTACTTCCCAATATTAATTTAAATATAATTTATTTTAAATTTGAAAATATACTTCAATGATATTCGTATGTTCCCATACTTCACTAGATTCCAATTATTTGAATCAAGTCTCTAATTCAGCTAGTTAAAAAAAAAACTAAAATTATCCATCCCAACGAACTAATTGCTACCATGCTATTCTAAGGTTAACAGGTTGAAATCCAGCCAAGGTCTGGATTTTTGACAACTTTAAAAGTTGTGGGCATAGCTTTCTTCAAAAGGGAAGTAAAAGTATGAGCCCCATATTGTAGATTTAAAGAACCTCATGCCTAGATGTCTCTGAAAAAAAAAATTGTTGGCTTTTCACACCCAGATTTATTTTGTAATGACCTGAGTTGTATACACTCGCTCTTAAATAAATAAAATAATACATTTCGTAAAGTTTATGATAGAATTAACATTAGGCTTTCAAATTAATAAAATTAAAATAAGTCACAGTGATGAGATAAGGATGCAGTGGAATAGTAGGGAAATGGTTGAACACATACAAAATTATCAGATTAAATGGTTCCAACACATCCAGAGAATGTCAAATTCCCGTTTACCAAAGATGATTTACCACCTCAACCCTAAAGGCAAAAAAGACCTCGGAAGACCCTTCAACCGATGGAAAGATCAGTTTCTGTAGTCGCAGAACGGGCATCATCACCCAATACTGCATTTGGAAGAAGAAGAAGAAGAAAATAAGTCACATCATCTCACCTCATACACTCCATGTTCTTAACAGCACAGGACTGCAGTTTCAGGTTTCCTATCTTCAGCCATTTTTTTTACTGTTGAATTTTTGCTTTCACCATTGTTTTCTAAACTGCCATAGGAACAACTATTCCTGAAACCGCATTCCATGGTAATTTAGAAGACGATGGTGAAGGCAAAAATTCAACAGTAAAAAAAAAAAGGCTGAAGATAGGAACGACTGTTCCTGAAAAGTCCTGTGTTGTGAAGAACATGGAGTGTAAGAGGTGAAATGATGTATGACTCATTTTAATTTTATTAAAATAATGCATACCTAAATTATTAAATTATAAAATTGTATGAGATGTAAGTTGTCCTGATTACCCACGAAGAAAAATGGTGACATGTTCCTTTTAACCGCCAGAACATTTAACAATTCTCCATAGTGCACCCGGTGCAAACAACCAAATACAACCATGGAAAAAAGAACATTTATTACAGTATTAAGTAGTATAAAAAATCAAAGGAGATATTCAAATCCAATTGACATCTTATTATTGGGACGCTCGATGCAGAATGGATGAAGTCCAAAAATGCAGAGCAAACAACGACAACAGTTGTCCTCAACTATGTAAAACTTCGGTTACAAACACCTTGTTGTAGATCTTTCAAAACATCTTCAGAAGCTGAAGATGATAATGTTCCAAAAGGCCTACAACATTTTTTTTTAATCAAAGTATTTCATAGTTGTGGTGACTTAAGTCTCAGTACAATTTTTAACCTTTTACTGGCAGATGTTAAATGGGGTTGTACTATGGATTTACAGATACTGTCTCATAAGTAATGTCATTTTTTAAACAAAATTTTACATGGAATGTTTTCTGACAAGAAATTAAACTTCTCTTCGAAGTAGAGACCATCAGATTTTATTGTTTTCAGTCATCTTTCAGTGAGATTTATTATTCTGTGACAGTACCAGTCTCTGGTTTTTGATGCAAAGAATTCACTGATACCCACTTCTACAGCTTTTAGCATTTTAAAAATTTCAAGCAAGAAATGGGACATGGATCAAAACAGAGGTAATCTGAAGGTGCAAGATCAATGCTACATGCTGAGTGTAGTTTGATTCCACCCAATTCCTGTATTTTTGTCATGGTTGTTCATGCAATATGGGGTCGAGTTGGGTTTGAACCCACAATCCTCAAAATTTCATGAAGACAGTTGTTGAGAATAAAGGTCTGCATTGATTTCATGCACTTTTAGAACAAACTCTCAGTAAATCATACGTTCAAAATTCCATCAGACACAAAAACATTACATGAAATCATTTAGATGAGAAATAGAGCTAACAATCAACAATAACCTCAAATACAAACTGTAAAAAATGCAAAACAGTGATTTAAGAATTATAAAAAAGTGCATAAAATTAATTCAGTTACTATGTTCACACATAGAAATACATTATGTAATGGAAATGGACAGTTAATGACATGAGGGAAATTTTGAAGAAGTGACTGAATTCAAATACCTAGGAACAATAATTACAAATAGGAATGAGATGCACAAAGAAATTAAATATGGGAATGCATGCTATTATGCATTAGCAGGGACTCTAGTCATTGCAACTTCTCTCAAAAAACATTAAACTGAAAATATATCAAACTGTTATTTTCCCAATTATATTATATGGATGTAGAACATGGACTCTTACTTTGAGGGAGGAGAAAAGATTACAAGTATTTGAGAATGAAGTTCTCAGGAAACTTTTTGGATCAAAGAGAGATGAACAGTCAGGCAAATGAAGAAGAATATGTAACAGTGAGCTACATGATATTTGTATAAAACCAGATATAATAAGAACAGTTACGTTTCTTAGACTGTGATGGCCAGGACATGTGGCACAAATGGGGAAACCAGAGGGAAAATGCCAAGTTGATAGACCAAGAATGGTGAGAGAATAACTTAACCACGATTTGAGGGAAGTAGACATTTGCTCAGGATAGGGATGTGTGGAGAGCTTATGTTTGCATGGCCATGAACCTGCAGGTTTGATAGTGTCAATGATTTAGTTAGTTCACTTAGGGTCGAATGTTTGAACGCATTAGACAGTAAAAGGTGTTCTCTGCTGATGAAGTTTTATTCAAACACATTATTCTTACTCAGAAATCTATCATCATCATCATCATGAACAAATTCGTTTTAGGCCATGTGGCCTGTACGGTAAACCTAGCGAAGATGGTCTTGATCTTTCCACCGAGTTTTGGTCTTCCTTGGTCCCTATGTCCAGTTGGGGTATATTGGAATGCCAATTTTGGAAGTCTATTTCTTGCCATTCTTCTCAGATGATTTTTCCATTCTTGTTGGTATCTTTGGATATCTTCATTTAAAACTTGCTACTCCAAGTTTTCCTCTGATAGTAGTGTTCCTTTGGTGATCCAGTCTATTAACTCCTAACAATGATCGTAAGAAGCGCATTTGGCTTACTTGAAGTTTATGAGAGTTTCTTTTATTTAAAATCCAAATTTCACTTCCGTATTTTAGAGCAGCTTTTGATGTGACGTTATGTAATCTTAGTTTTGTCTCTGTCCTCATCTGTTTACCAAAATGTCTTCGTATTACCCCATTCATTTTATTATATTTTTGTAATTTTGAATCAATGTCACTCTTATACTCTGCAAATACACTTCCTAAGTAAGAGAAATCTGACACTTGTTCTATAATTTTTCCATCAATCTCAATTTTCACCCGTTGTATGTTTTTTCCACACATTGCCATTGTTTTGGATTTTGATGTGGAAATTTTCATATTATATTTGCTGGCAATTTTGAATAATTGATATGCTGCTATTTGTAAGCTATCTTCGGAATCTGATAATATTATTTGATCATCTATTCACGCGATAATAATTGTAAAGCTACCTGACAAGGTACCTTAAGATCGTAGCTCAAGATATAAACTTATGTGAAAATCCCGAAGGGAACCGATGTAGTTTGAAACTTATCCAAGATGTCGGACCTTGAAGACTTCGATCATGTTTTCGGTATATGCAGAGGAGAGGAATTTGATAGAGTCTACCAAAGAATTCAACTGGAAGAACAGGAGAATCGGCGTAATATTGCGCGTCGCAGACGTGTTTGTATACGGTATTATTTGCGGGATGCAAGCATAAATGCATTCCTCTATAGCAGACAAAAATAACGGAAGTGGTTTTATCGCTGAGAATTCTGGGTAATTCGTTGCCAATATTACGAAAACGTCAACATTCATGCATGACCGGTTAAGGCGGTCGTTAATTCGTTCTCAACTCACCAGTGATTGGAATTAATTTGAGTAGAGAGTAATGTATGTGCATACGACCCTTACAGTGGAGGCTATCACAGATAATCTAGCAATAAGAACAGTTATATTTAAATTAATATTGGGAAGTAAACATTATGAGGTTATATCATTAATGAGTGAGTGGAGAACTTATTTTTAACGACTCACCTCATATAATTTCAAATTTCTTTGATACCGGCAGTTTCAGACAATATCTTGTTCCTCTTCAGTCATGGCTTCCACTGATGAAATTCTATAGTTGTTGATTTCTCTAAGCCAGCACAAGAGGTGGTGTCCTTAGAGAAATTAACAACCATAGAATTTCATCAGTGGAAGCCATGACTGTAGAGGGACAAGATATTGTCTGAAACCGCCGGTATCACAGAAATTTGAAATTATATGAGGTGAGTCGTTAAAAATAAGTTCTCCACTCACTCATTAATTAATAAGTGTAAAGCACAAAATATGCATTATTAGTATATAGTTTATCTTGCTCATTTGTCACTCAGTTGGGTCAGGGATGATTGTCTGTTCTTGCACCATATGGCGTGGTATCAGTCACACTTTTTCCCGCACTTACACTCGTTCATCGGTTGGTGATATGTCTTGGTCTTACACACTTTGAAGTGGAAACCGTGCATCGCTAGTCTTGTCACTGCGTGTCGAAGGTCATACAGGGGTTCCATCCAGTCTTTGTGTACCATCGCGTCCGTGCAAAAGAAGTCATCCCATATCTGTCTGCGCTTCCTTTGCATGTCTTTCAGTAGTTTCTCATAGTTGGGGGTGGATTGCAGTAGAAGCTGTTGTCTCAAGTCCTCCACCAATGGTAACTCTCCTGTCAGTACATACGCTAGGCATGAGGGTGTGAACTTCGATAGGCCCAGAGCTCGTTTCAGGTACATGCTCTTAATCTTTTCTAGGTCTGCTAGATTCTGGTAACTTAGGTGCATCCATATATTTTCTAGTCCATAAGTTGCTACCGGGACTATTTTCAGCTGAAAGAGTTTCAATGCTGTCTGCAGTGACATCTCCCAGAGGTGCCTTATGTCGCCCATTGCTCTTACTGCAGCATTCTGTCTGTCTGTCTTTAATATGTGCTGTGAACGTTGTCCCTGTCGTCTGCATCGTTACTCCAAGGTATTTGAACTGTTTTACTGATGTCAGGTTTTTCCCTTTGTATGTTAGGTGTGCCTCTTTACCTCCTTTTCTGAAGGTCATTGTAACTGTCTTTGATTCATTGAGGGTTAGGTCATTTCTTTCTGCCCAGTCCGCTACACCGTTGAAGGCTTTCTGTAAGTCCCCAAAACTTGTGGATGACAGAGCCATGTCGTCTGCATAGAGGTAGATATTTACGTTTGTTGGGATTGTTCTTGTGACGTCAGCTGTGGCCAGGGTGAACAATAATGGGCTGAGTGGGTCCCCTTGTAGGATGCCATTCGTCTGTTGTATTTCTTTGGAGTTGGTGATGTTATCCGATATTTCGATGCAGTTGTTGCTTAGTAGATTTCTGACGAGTTTTAATTCATGGTTGTTTCTTCCTAGCATGTCTTCTAATTTGTCGATTAAGGTCTGTCTGTTTACATTGTCGAATGCCTTAGAATAATCCAGGAAGGTGGCATACAATTTTCCACCCGGTCTCATCAGGGCTTCTTCTATATCTCTTTGCAGCCAACCGATCGCCTGTATAGCTGATCTTCCCTTCCAGAAGCCGAGTTCTTCTGGTATTTGCGATTCTACTGCCTTTGTGATGCGGTCACATAGTAGTCTGTTGAGTAGCTTTAGTACTACTGACTCCAGGGCAATCCCTCTATACGAGTTTGGGTCGCCGCTGTCTCCCTTCCCTTTGTACAGCATTTTTACTGTCGCCTTTCTCCACGATTCTGGTATAGTGCCCTGACGTAGGCAAGCATTGAATAGAGTCATTATGCATTTTCCTAATTTTTCGATGGAGTATTTTAGGTGCTCATTGAATATAAGATCGGGGCCGCATGCCTTGTTATTCTTTGATGCCTTTATGGCTGATATCGCCTCAACTTTTGTGAAAAGCTCTGGGTCTTCTAGGATGTCGTTTGTTGGCCTTGGTGTGGGACGGGTCTCCTTGTTTTGTAGAACTTTCGTTAGGTGAGCTTCCCATGTTTCCATCGATATATTTCTTGGGTATTTAGGCTTTCTAGGTTGGAGTGCCTTGTATGGGTTGGCTTCTGCCTCTTCTACGAGTTTCTTTTCTATTTCCTTTTGAAAAATTTTCTTTGCCGATTTGATTATTTGTTTGTATTTTTTTCTGTTGATGTGATATACTTGTAGGTTTTCGTATGTCGGGGTTTCCGTATGCAGCATTTCTAGGGCCAGTCTGCAGGCTTTATAACAAGTTTCGTTGAACCAACTCTTCGCCTTTCTTGGTCTGTTTATTATTAGCGGTTCTGCTGCTTGACTTACTATCCTTCCTATCTGGCATGTTGCCTCGTCTAAGTTTCCCTCTACGATTTGCAATTGTATCTCGTTTATGCTTTGTTGGCTTATGAGTTCTGTGTTTATTTTCCTAGATATTCTCTGCTGTAGCTTGGTTGGGTTCGTCTTCTTCTTTTGCAATTCACATGTGGTTATAACTTGTAGGTGTTTCTTCAGTGGTTCATCCCTGACTTCTTGTGATTTAATTGTAATATCCTTCAGGTTTGTGAAGACTAGATCAATGGCGCTTGCTCCATTCGGGCACAGGTAGGTTATCTGATTCCTATCGTTCACGATGGTTAGCCCTTCTTGTTCTAGATATTCCATTACTTGTGTATGTTTTTAGGGATAGCTTGTCTGTCCGGCAATTTAGGTCCCCTACTAGTATCAGTGACTCTTTTGATGTTGTCTTTGCCAGTGTAGTTGAAATTTCTCCTATTATGTCGCTGGCAGTCATGTCCGGTTGGAAATATACACCCATGAGTGTACAAAGCCTCGTAGCTACCAATAATATGTTGTCTGTCTGATGTACGATTGAGAAAGGCGCCAGCTTTGCCTTCAGCATGCATGTGATACCCCCGTATGGTCTCCCTCTTGCTCCCTGTTTCGCTAGTATGTTTACGGTGTAGGCCCCCTTTGCTTCCCATGTTGTCGTCATCATTGTTTCTGTCAGTATGCAGATATCGAATTGATCAAAAAAGTCTTCCGATATTATACTCATCGTACTTTTGAGACCTTTTATGTTCCATAGTAGGGTTTTAATGCTCACTGCTTCCTTGTTTCTGTTTTGGTTAAGTGTATTCCAGGTCTGCCCCTTCGTAGAACCTCCGTCTTGGTGCTCGAAATGGCCACACCAGTATTCCCTTAGGCCAGTATGTGGCCTCTTCCACTTTCTCGAGATATTGGAACGGTATTCCTACCTTGAACGCTTTGTTAGTACCTAATGTCCTCAGCTCTTCGCAAGTGACATATTGTCGCTCTACTCCTGTCTTTTCAATGCATTCTTTAACGTTCGAAGTCGTTGTCCATTGCGAAAGACACCCCACGTACAGCCATGCGGTGCGCTCGCCCGCTTGTAGTGTTGACTGTGTCGATTCGTCTGACCCTATGGTAATTTTTGGTCACCTCATTGTTCTGTCCCTTCTCTTTCTCACTAGCTCGAACCCATTTCTTTTCCTCCAGGCGTCCTCGTCCTCTGTGAGTGGTTCTTCGTCGTTGATGATCACAGTTGGTTCTCTTTCTATTTCTAATGCCGCCCGGTTTCTATGTTTTCTCTTGTGTGGAGTCGCTGCCGCTCTGTATATTATTCTCTCGGCCTCGGTCAGATGCCTTGTTCATTCCCTCGGCCCAATTGTGCGGTTCGTGGTTTCCCTGTTTTGTGCTTTTGGTTTCATACTTGATAATTTTTCTTATGTCGCTCGTGATGACTTCCATCATGTATTTCAACTGCTGGTTTATTTTATCTGTGATCTTCTTCTCTATTTCTGTTTCAGTGAGCGTGTTTTGTATTGGTAGAATTAATAAGAACAGTGTTAAATATTAGCTGTAAGCCTTCACTTTCTGTGGTAAAATATGTAGTTAATAATGTAATCTAACAATGCAACCTCAAATGTCACTTATCTTCTTACTGTTTATATTAAAATTTAAAATAAAATGTCTTTATAACCAAATATACAACCTCAGAAGTGGGTTACAATAATGCCATGCCAGAAGAGAATACCAGAATGTCGAATTGACAACATGGTGGCATTGAACAAAAAATATATATATTTGTATATGTCTGTATATATTTGCTGCCATTTTATGTAAAAAAGGGTGTTTTGCCTGGTATTTCAATATTTCCAGCTGTTGAAATAATAATGATACAAAAACTTTAACACTAATAAATGGGTTGAAAGTTTATGCGGAATAAGAAAGCAAAATAGTTAAGTGTTAGGATGAGTTATTTGCTTAGCTTTTTTGAGTTTGAGATTTTTAAAAGCTGAATATCTATAATTAAGCATATTTATGTTGTTAATCACTATTTCACACCTATTGGAAGTAATGTAACCTCACTATGATGGTTGTTCATTTATATAAAAGCTACTTAACATGCAGAATTATTATAGTGACAGTAGTCGGCATCTTTGTATTTAATTATATATAACAGCTGCAGGGAAACAAAGCGAGCCACTGGACAACCATCATAGTAAAGCAATAATACCATGAGTACCAAATTGATAAGGAAGGAAATGGAATATAACATTTAATTTTAGGAAGTTATATTTTGAGGTTATTTTAATTATATTATTATTTTAGTCTGATCATCTTACCTCAATATTAATGTTGATTTGTTCTTGAACATGTTTCAAAACAATTCTGTTTTATCGTCAGCTTTTCCAGACTGGTTTTATTTATGTTGCACAACCTGGATGTCGATGTCAGCTTCATCCTGTGGTTGGCCAAAGAACCTCCAAACAAGGTCACACTCCATCGGTATATCAAAATTCATAACTCTGTTTTTGTTCTTCTGAATATAAATTTTTTCCCAAATAGTTAGCTCTTTTGTATTTTCTAACTGTTTTAATAATTTAATGTCTGAATTTATATTATGTTTTTCAGACCAAACATGAGCAGCAACTGCAGATTAGAACCAAAGAACACATAAGAAATATTAAAAATGGGGAAATAGAAAAATCTGCAGTTGCTGCTCATGTTTGGTCTGAAAAACGTAATATAAATTCAGACACTAAATTATTAAAACAGTTAGAAAATACAAAAGAGCTGACTATTTGGGAAAAAATTTATATTCAGAACAAAAACAGAGTTATGAATTTTGATATACCGAGCGTGACCTTGTTTGGGGGTTCTTTGGCCAACCACAGGATATAGCTGACATTGACATCCAGGTTGTGCAACATAATGCAACATAAATAAAACCAGTCTAGAAAGGCTGACGATAAAACAGAATTGTTTTGAAACATGTTCAAGAACAAATCAACATTAATATTGAGGTAAGATGATCAGACTAAAAATAATATAATTAAGGAAATGGAATTATGTATTTAGTGCTCAAACTGCTTATGTGTTCAGGTTCCAACTTCTTATTGCCAAGAAATGAAATATAGTATGTTAAAAAAATGCCTACTTCATGTAAGGAATGTCTTATGGTTAGAACATAGTTCTTACATAAGGCTGAAATACTTACGGATACCTTGTGTGTATAAACTACAGAAAAAGTGTAATTGATTAGAGCTACTATTGGCTTTACGATAAAAGAAATCTGCTGTTATGTTACTCTTTAGATTTCATAACTTTATTCTTTTATTTCACATAGTATACTACGCTGGCTTATTTGTATGTAAAAAAATATAATTATAAAAATATTATATCAGATTTAGATTGTTTTAAATTTATAGCACTCTTCAAAGTCCTATTTACATTTTTTTCTTGTGAAAAATTATAGTTTCATATATATATATATATATATATATATATATATATATATATTTGACCTTTTTTTCTTCAAAATTTACTGTTTTAATAAATTCTATGTCTAAAATTAATTACATTTGAACAAAAACCGTTAATTTAGGTATGGAAATTTACAATGTTAAGTACATTTTAGATTTTATCTACATTTTAAGAATCTTTGGAAATAAATCTTTGGGCCATCCAAGGAAGAGATGGATTGAAAATCCAGCATTGAGATCCTAACAGGCCATTAGGCCTTATTTTTATGGAATGATGATCTACGTTTTGAAATTTTAAATGGCACCTTTAACATTACAGTACCTAAATTGAGACATCTAAAATATAAAGGGGATAAGTGCACTTACAAAAAAGTACACTTATGCAATTTGGCTTCTGGATTCTGATATTTTAATTGTTTTGTATTGTTACCTATCATTTGGGATTAATTTGTTTAAATTTGAATATAAAA
This sequence comes from Diploptera punctata, assembly GCA_030220185.1. Taxonomy (NCBI): domain Eukaryota; kingdom Metazoa; phylum Arthropoda; class Insecta; order Blattodea; family Blaberidae; genus Diploptera; species Diploptera punctata. The sequence goes on from JASPKZ010008890.1 coordinate 231,152, forward strand.
AAATATAGAATAACTGTACGATTTAAATATGATGGTTATATTCAGATTTTATCAAATCAATGATTATATTTAATACTGCTTTTTTATAAACTGCATTAAAAAAAATTTTAGAAATAAATATACTATACTCCTTTCAACTAAAGAATACAGTAGATGTAAACAAAATGTATCACTTTGAACATCAATAAACAATAAAGCATGGGAAACAAGTAGGCTATGTATGAAATAAACTTAAGCAATATTACCTGCCAAAATTCTGTCCTGGAGGACTAGAAGTTAGACTCATGTCTGGCTCCAATGATTGCAGGTTCAAACTCGGCTGGCGCCCAAGGGAATTTTTAGGTTATAAAAATCTTCAGAAAGGAAGTAAAGCTGTTATCCTGTGTCATAAATTTATAGAATGTAAAAGAACCTCAAGCCTGAAAAGGAGGCAACATTTTGACTGCCTTTCAGTGTAAAGATTTGAATTACTATGCTAATGACCTTAGCTGTTAATGAGCATCATTAAATAAAATAATATACACTTAAGGTTTGATTCTTTCATCAGCCACTGAGTTTGTCAAGTCTGAACTTGTACTAATTTATCCACCACATTGACTGTGATACCATCCAAATCCTGCATTTCTTGTTCACGTTTCACTCTGTGATTGATATAATTGCACTGTTCGTCTGGAGTAACCAGATGAAAATATACATATGTCATTGAACATACTGTAAATGCTACCAGCACAAATGCATGTGATTTCTTATATTAACCACACTATAGCATCTCTTGCCCGGATAGGATACTTTCAAAATGTATTAAATATGTGTAGTTATATTGTTTTTCACCATTATTTAAAGGCTTTCCTCTTTTATGTTTAATCGCACAAGGGCTAATTTGTTCAGTCATCATGATTAACTATAACAAAATAAACAGACTTCTTCATGGCTACTGAAAATTCAAGCATACAGTTTACAATTACTCTGATTCTTACAATTCACTTTATTCTGGATGCATTTTAATGTTAGGAAAGGAATATTTCAGTGGATGGGTGAAAACACAATGTAGAAGAGTAAAAATTTGTAAAAGAGTTCAAGAGCCAATGAAAAGCTCTGAGGTCAGGTAGGTTTTATTTACATTTACTCTATTCTTCAGTTGAAAGGAATAGAGCTTTTCTCATTGATAATGTATTCATATGCAAGGAGGAAAGTAATATTGAATTTCGATGAGATTAATTTACAAATTACTTAAAAGTTGAATGCAGGCTTTCACGGCCGGTAATCATAATGTTGAGTGATTCCGGGTTATGTGGCCGTGGTCCATAGTTGGTGTTGATACCAGACGTTTCGCCCTCAACTGCGGAGGGCATCTTCAGTCAGAGAACGCATCCAACAAACACGGAAGGAGTTAGCAACCAACGACGCAGAACTCTTTACACTTCACATAACAATCAGTAACAGCGTTCCTTACCATGATTGGAACAAGATCGACAGCATTACATACAACTCAAGTGAAGCAACCATGTTAAAGTCTACTAGAACGCAGATGAAGAAATTCGACTTTCTAAAAATGCAATCGCAACCCTTACAGCAATCAGTCGGTCTACAACATACCGTAACAAACCTGTCATCACGCACGCTGTCAACTGAAGAAACATCTGTACTATCAAAAGGAGGCAACTACGCCATCATACCCACATCAATACCTGTAGAGGATATTATCTCTAACATCGAAGCAAGCATCAAGAATCTCCCCTTGCAAACAACTGATGAAATTCGTTATGAAGCTGCAAGAATACTCCGTCGCCCAACCACCGAAAAGCAATTTAACTAAGAAGGAGAGACTAGCGCTAAAAACTTTAAATAATGATAATAATATCACCATTTTACCAGCCGATAAAGGAAACTCTACAGTTGTTATGAATACACACGAATACAAAGAGAAAATAATAGAGATTCTGACACCAGATACATATAAACCTATCAAGCGAGACCCTACATCCGGTATTCTTCGAAAAACCAACAATCTTATCAAGCAATCGTCCTTGCCAGAAGAAATTAAGAAGAAATTACGCGTATCCAAAGCTCAACCTCCAAGACTCTATGGTCTTCCAAAAATACACAAGAACAACATTCCACTCCGGCCAATTGTCAGTGCCATCGGTTCCCCGACCTACTTACTGGCAAAGCATCTTACAGGACTTCTGAAACCACTCCTTGGAAAAACGGACAGCTACATCAGAGACTCGACACATTTCATTGAGAGACTACGGAATATAAACGTAACATCTCAAGATATACTGGTTAGCTTCGATGTGGTTTCCCTTTTCACCATGGTGCCGGTAAATGAGACCATGGACTACATTAGACAGATTTTCACAGAAGAAATATCCAATTTATTCAGGCATGTACTAACTACTACTTACTTCCAATGGAACAACAGCTACTATGAACAGACCGACGGAGTAGCCATGGGCAGTCCTCTAAGCCCAGTAGTAGCGAATTTTTTCATGGAGAAATTCGAAGAAGAAGCACTAAAAACAGCTCCCAAGTCTCCAGAACATTGGTTTCGCTATGTTGATGACACATTCGTAGTATGGAGACATGGCAGTGAAGAATTGGAACGTTTCCTTCACAACCGTAACAGCAGACACAACAAAATACAGTTCACAATGGAAAAAGAAGATAATGGAAGACTTCCTTTCCTGGATGTTCAAATAATAAGGACTGGCAATGGGGAAATTCAACATACAGTTTACAGAAAACCTACACACACAGACCGATATCTGCACAAAGACTCTAACCACCATCCAAGACAAAAGCGAGGTGTCATTAAGACACTGTTCAACAGAGCGACTAAGTTATGCCAACCACAACACCTTAAACAAGAACAACACCATCTGTTCAATTGTTTCCAGAAAAATGGCTACACATCCAAGGAAATAAGACAAACCATACATCCACGAGAGAGCAGCACGTCAGAATGGATAACACACCCTCAACCAGCATAGCCTACTTACCATATGTACAAAGAGTCACAGATCGTATCGGAAAACTCCTACAAAAATACAACATAAAAACAGTTTACAGACCTACAAGAAAAATAGAAGACTGCCTTCGCTCAGCTAAGGATCCTCGGCCACCTCTCTCCACTTGCGGCGTATATCGACTTCCTTGTTCGTGTGGTAAATCATATATAGGGACCCCACGAAAAGAAGTATAGCCACCCGTTTATCAGAACATAAAAGAAACTGCAGACAAGGAGAAATGGATAAATCAGCTGTAGCAGAACATGCCATTATGAATGGACACCAGATTCTATTCGACGATACACAAGTTTTAGCCACAACTTCCTACTATTTCCCTAGATTATACCGAGAGCCTATAGAAATACACAAGCATAAGGGAAATATTAACAGAAAAGAGGAAGGTATCAAACTGTCTAAGGCCTGGTATCATACACTAGAAAATAAATGCATTAACACCAGGGACAACAAGGAGACGACCATTAGCCAATCAGCAAGAGCCACGCCCACTCACCCTGCACCCACCACTAGTATCAATACAACGTCCACTACGTCCGCAGCGCTCACTCTAAGTAAATCTTCCGACCAGGAAACACGCCTAGAAGCACTCACCACTGAAGATGCCCTCCGCAGTTGAGGGCGAAACTTCTGGTATCAACACCAACTATGGACCACGGCCACATAACCCGGAATCACTCAACATTAAAATTACTTAAAAGTTTAAGACAATGGACTGTAAAGATGTTTTCTGTTCATAAGTTTTCATAAAAATCACATTTCCAGCATAAGATCCACTCTTAATGTAATGGTTATTTATGTATAGTTAAATATGAGAAATAACATTATGAGGTTCTTAATTCTTAAATTAATGAGTCATTTTTACTTCTTACCTCATATTTCACGTTTCTTTAAACACAGGAACTTGTTTTCAAGAGAAATATCTCTCTCATTTTGAACCGACATTATGATTACCGGCTTTTCGTTGTAATCTCCATCAATAACGTTGTCATCTGGTTTCGATTTGATGAACTTCGAGATGAGGTCATGTTCATCAGGAATCTCAAAATTCATGGATCTAAATTTATTCTTCTGAATATATATCTTCTCCCAAATTTAGATCCATGAATTTCTAGATTCCTGATGAACGTGACCTCATCTCAAAGTTCATCAAATCAACACCAGATGGCAACGTTATTGATGGAGATTCCAACGAAAAGCCGTTAGTCATAATGTCGGTTGAAAATAAGAGACATATTTCTCTTGAAAACTAGTTCCCGTGTTTAAAGAAACGTGAAATATGAGGTAAGATGTAAAAATTACATTAATTTACGAGTTATTTATGTATCAAATATATTATGATGATTATGCCTTGAGGGTGACGGACTTACTAAACCAAGGACATCTGGGTCAAGAATCTAATCATCAAGTAATGCCCATGACGCATACAATATTTTACGGTTTAGTTCTTTATTACTGAAGGAAATAAAACTTAGAAGCATTAATTGGGAATTTATTTTCTAAATTGTGGGTTTTCTCCATTCAATAATGTTGTTCATTAAATGTTATCTTAGTAATGGGCATGATATAAATTAGTGGTCATAAGTTCTTAATGCACTAGAGAATAATATAGTATGTTTCATGTTTTGTATGCCAGCGATTAATTGACAATAACAATTGAACCATAAAAATGTGTTGCTCTCACAAACTAATTTTTTTAAATATTTTTGTTGACATGCCATTTGTTTTCTTCACAAATAAGAAATTTGTTCATGAATGACAAATTAAACATTATGGATTATTTCTTTCCTTTCTACCCAACTACGAGTGGCATACTTCAAGGGTGGGTTTTATTTAGGATAGAGTTTAAAAGACATTACTCCATTCATGCCTAACTGAAATATGAACTAATAATCTAAGTCAAATATAGTAATTTTTTTAAGTTTAAGACTGGTCAATATCACTATTCTCAGTTGGCTTAAGTAAATTGGGGTTTATAAACTGACATAAAGAAGTGATGTCTTTAAGTAAATTATATATTTGTTAATATTATTCGTTTTTAAACATCTTAATGATGGACAAATTATATTTGAAAAGAAAAATATATGCCTAGACTAGGGTTTGAACCCAGGTCCTTTGACTCTCTATGTCAAAGCTCAGATGGAAGAGCATTGACATAGAGAGTCAAAGGTCCTGGGTTCAAACTCCAGTCTACGTGTATATTTTTCTTTTCAAATATAAATTATCTATTTCTAATATAGGCCTACAAAACAGCATTTTGATGATGGGCAATGAAAACCTCATAACTCCATTTTGGTAAATTTTACAGGAGAAACAAATAATTGTTTTAAATGATTATGAAAATTGATAAGCAATAGTTCCCACATATTTTACTACAGAATACAAGTCAAGTTATTAATAAATTTTAAGTCCATGTTCTCAACAGGTTATGCATCACATATTTCTATGCCGGCTAATGGAGTTATGTGGTTTTCAATGACTGATGGAATTACTAGGTTTTCATTGCCTACCGTCAATTTGTTCATTTAACCCGTCAGCGTGGAGCGACGTGACGTGTACGCTAGCTACACGCACTGCTTTAAACTGCAATTATGACCTTTGTGTTTACATTAACTATTTACCTTTCATACAAATTTTATGTAGAGACTTCAAAGTTTATATTAGTGCATATATTAACTGATTACGGCCCTCAGTAACAAGTTTAAATAATTTTATATTTGCATTTATTCTTGCGGCCTCTGACATTTTTCTTAAATTTATAACTTGATAAAGGATTTCTTATAAAACTAAATTAGCCTTTTTTTTGTAGATTAGCTTGTCTATCAAATTGAATCTATTTTCAAATCTCTTCATTTTTAATAATAATGTCGCAATATTCAGTACATATAAAGACCCAACAAAGTTATTTCCGATTTACGTTACAGTACAGGACCACAACAGTAAATTTCAGATATATATATATATATATATTTCAAATGACGATATCCTTACATTATGGAAAGGTAGTTAGTCTACAATTCAGTCAGTATCTAAAAGGTAAAGTGGTCCACTACAGACCTTAGAAGGTTCTTGGGATATTAGGAGGTTAAGGCTCCCACTTTTCTAAACTATCGGTACTTGATGTAAGCCGAGTACTTATTTCTGTCTGACGGCCCATAACAAGCATCTGGTACTCATTTCAGTTAGAGGCTGAGTCAACCCCGGGTTCACGGTGCCGCCTGAAGGTTTGGTTCAGTTTAAAAATCCTGATCCACCGGGACTCAAACCCTCGATCTTCCGGCTTGTAACATGTTGATCTTTTAAGTCCACACCTCCGGCGAAACTATTATAGTCATATTTCATCAACTGTTTTCGGTTTGGAAACCAGAAGAAAGGCATTGAAATTTAGGGTTGATGAAGGTCTTAGTACAACAGGTCTGATGTGTAGAAAGACCATTTTTTGAAGGCACACGACCTAAAATAATGTTTCCAAAGTGTTAGAAAGACACATTTGGAGAAGGCTGCCCCCCCCCTACAAGAAAGAAGGTCAGCGCATAGAAGCAATGTGTTTGTAATAAACATGAACAAAGTAAACACAAGGGGAAAAAAATACACTTATTGTTGCCCGAGTGTCAAACAGCTGGTTTACATTTTGAAGATTTATCACACCAATTTTTGAAGTTCATACTTTTTTTTTCAAGACCCTTTTCTTTGTGTAAATATTTCGTTTTGTTGTTAGGTAAAGCCGGTTCTCTGAATTCTTCAAAGAATCCCTAGTGCAATACACTGTGTCAGTTATGTGAGAAGTTTACAAAAAGGACCTATTTCAACTGTGGCACAACAATCATAAATAAGTCTGCAAAAAACGCAGAGATGTTACGTGAGAACCGTAACAAATTTAATTAATTAAATATTATATTAAGGGTTCACCATAAACGAATTGCAAAAACATTTAAATTACTCAAGATATATCAATTTAAATGCGTTATTGGAATACTGGCACTGAGCGGCTGAGTTTAAATACCGGTGAACTTCCTCCCGCATCAGAGTATTCTCGGCCATTTAAATCCATCCACTCTGAAGGGTTAAAAAGAATTGGAAATGCATGGGTTGATAACTAATGTGCATATTTCACTAGCACTAATCAAGGATCATCCAAGTCAAAAACAGTTTAAAAAATAAGCTTACTGAACACTTCCTTACACAATACAGGGTTCACCATAACTCAGTTAACCAAAAATGCATATATATATATATATATATATATACCAAAAAAAACTACAAATTGTTCAAAGCGACCTCCAATGTTATCTTAAGCATTTATGACATCTTTTAACAATATTTTGCAGTTGTTATCACACAATTTCCCATTATCATCATGTGCCATGATTAACTGACTTAAGCTGCACCCTGTATAATATATAACCAATTTTAGGGATATTGATATTATGTTTTGTACATTCCTTATTAGCTACATATTGTGTATTATGTGTTATTAATTTAAGTATAGATAATTCATAATTATTAATATCTGTATAATTAAACCTGGTGGAGTCTTATATGAAAGTTCAGCTTAAATGTTTTCACATATCAATAATCTAGAGCCATATTCTTCTAACAGGGAAACTGTCAACCATTGCGTGCTAAAACCAACATTGAAATTTCTCCCAAAGAAGTGTTCTGATGTACCAAGTTATCTGCTGTTTTTAACTTCAAGACACTAAAATCTAGCGCCAAATCTCTACTTTAAACTACAAGAAAGTAATACAACTCCTGGATTGGTAAAATGGATAATCCTGACAATATGCCCACATGCTGCATCCCTCCACACTACACACTTGACTCATGCAGGGATTCCATCTGCTTTGCACAATGTGTTGTCATAGCTGGATGCTGATTTCTGTGCCTTGCAGTTAAAAACAGCAGATATTTTTTTGGACATGGCCTTGGTACATCACAATGCTTCTCTGGGAGAAATTTTTCAAAGTAGATTTCGGCATTCAATGGTTGATAGTTTCCTTGTAAGTCCATTTTTTAGAATTCTTGTTATGACATGAACACTATGAGAATAAGGTAGAAATTAGATATTTCAATTAATAATAGAAATATTAAGTGATGAAAGAGAATTGTATAAGTGGAAAGAATTGTTGATGTTCATACCAAAGCTCGGATGGTATTCGGATATCATACCGATGTGCAAAGACAGATCCGGGTTTGAGCATTAATTCTTCTTTCTAAAATATAAAAAATTGAATTCCTGTTTTATTCAGTGCCAAAAGGTATGGAACATTTATCTCATAACAATAATTCTAAAAATGTAATATGGTTCTATACCATCAATATATTGATATTTTACTAATTTAGACTCCAAGGTTAGTGTTGTGAGTGTATCATTGATTCTTACATTTTCCTTCAGAAAAAAAAAACAGTTTAATTGTAGTATTACAATATGGGCATTAATGTTGTGTATCTCCATTTAGGAGTATAGGGCAACTGTAAGAACTTTCCACCGGATACAATTACTAGCAGATGTGTATGTAAGAGCTTTAATTGTGAGGTGGCTAAGTTGTTTACTGGGATATTTTGAAGAGAAAACATCTTTACAAATTTTTCTCTTAAAATTGTAATTAGAAACAACTAAATTTCAAATTTAAAAATTATCATACTGTAGAAGAGAATTAATAATATCTTCTCATAAAATGTCACAAAAATTGTAATGAATCCCGGTTACTACTAAGTATGGTAAGAGCTTTTGTTTACTGAATAAATTAATCTTGTACAAATTGAGAAATAAATTTTAATAATAGGCAGAATTGTACATATGTATTTTAAACAGATATATTTGTGTAGCCTGTGTAATTTAAATACATTATTTCATTGAAAATGAATGTGTTTTTTTTATTTAATGGTATGAATGGTATAAATATTTAGATTAACATGGGAATTAGGAAATGTTCTTTAAAATGATTGGTACCCATTAAAATAATATAGTAATTTTGGATGGCACAGAAGAAGGTGTTCAATAATTATTTAGAATTTTTATACATAAAAGAGACTGGCTTAAAAATGAATACTGCGAAAAACTCATATGAGGGATGATTTTTGTAGTAGTGGCAATTATGCTATAGTGATGCTGTGCAAAAGCAGCCAGGCAATGTTTCTGGATATAATTTTTAGGTTTATATTAATATATCCTTAATTATTATCAGTTAGGATCTTTTCACTCATCTAGTATTTGTGATTTTTTTGCAGACTGCAGTTTCAACACTCTTGTGTCATTGTCAATGCTTCCTAACTGTTGAATTTTCGGTTGGCGATCTTGTAGGTTGATTTCTGCTCCCTCTGTGTGCTGGCCGATGAACTTCCAAATCATTTTTTTTTTCTTTTTCCTTGGGAATTTCAAAATTCGTAGTTTTCTCTTTATTCTTGTGGATGTAAATTTTCTCCAAACTGTGAGTTCCTTAGATTTATCTAATTGTTTCAGTAATTTGGCATTTGTCTTGATTCTGTGTTTTTCTGACCATGCATGTGCAGCTATTGCAGACTTTTCTGTTTCCCCATTTTTAACATTTCTAAGGTGTTCTTTCAATTTTTATTCAGGTTCCTTTTTCTTTTTCCTATGTACACTTTTTCACAATCTTTACAATCAATTTGATAAATCCCTGATTTGTTACCTTCGTCAATCTTTTCATTTTTGTTGGCTTTAATCAATCTATTCAGGCTGCAATCGTTTTTTGGTGCTAATTTAATGTTAAATTTGCTGAATTTTTTTACCAATTTCTTTATCTGTCTGAAGAGCACTTTTTATTTATTTTCTTATGAATCATCTTTTCCTCAAAACCATTCTCTTATGCTATCTTTAATGTGTTTTTCTCTACATTAAAATTTTCTCTGCTCACGGAGACGTTCACAAGTCTGTATGCTAAACTATTAAAGATTGCCTGTTTGTGTGCAATATGGTTGAAACCTGTTGCTTTAATATAATTAATTATCAGTGTGTTTCTTTCCTGTAAATTCCAAATTCTTTTTTCCTTCATATCTCATCAATTTAAGGTCTAAAAATGGTATTTGTTGGTTATTTTCAACTTCCATAATAAAATTAATTGTTTTATTATGAATATTCAAAAGTTTAACAGCTTTGCCAAAAATTCAACAGTTAGGAAGCATTGACAATGACACAAGAGTGTTGAAACTGCAGTCTGCAAGAAAATCACAAATATGAGGTGAGTGAAAAGATCCTAACTCATAATAATTAAAATAAACCTCATAATGTTACTTCCTTTAAATATTAAATAATATATCCATATTGTTATTGCTGGAGAAGATTAGGTTTTGTTTATACCACAGGTTCCTTACATATTTCCCCTTCATCAAATGGTTGCGTAATACAGTCAGTGTTTACAAAGCAGAAACAAAGAAGCTGGTGTGCTAGAGTTTGCATGCCATAACATGTCATCAAAAGATTGCAAGAGCCTTGCTGTGCAGCACCAAAAATAGTATGGTGTTAGAGCCCTCAAATAAGGACCTGAAAGTATGTTGGAATGTCTATATCTGCTCACCCATCAGTAAGTGATAAAGATGTACAGACTGTGTCAACATTAGTTGAGATGATCGGAACTTAACACTTTGTGAGTTAGTGCAAGATTAGCATCCTTCGACTGTACTTCACGTCCAGAAGGACCATCTGAAAATGTGGAAAATTGTAGCAATATGATGCTTTCTTATGGTATCATTACAATTGATGAGATATGGACAAGATCTTAAGAACCATCGGACGAGTGACATCATCATGAAAAACTACAATTTGGCAGACCGCCACCAATGTAGGCTATGCTGATTCTTAGCTCTGATTGGGATGGTGTGATCTTAAAGCATGCCATTCCCCAAAGGAAGAATATTAATGCAGAGTACTACTGTTCGCTTTTGCAAAATAATCTGTGAGCAACTCTGAGAAGAAAGCGCAAACATTTTATGTATAACCCACCCATTGTTCAATTACTGGATAGTGCTCTATCACCCACCATACTTTGGATTTAAGTACCTGCAGCTTTTATATAATCTCTAAGATGAAGGAATCATTTTGTGGGATTTGCTTCTGAATAGTTGAAGTTTTACAGGCAATGAACCACTCTTTTTATACCATCAACAGTTTTAGGCAGTGATATTGGGATCCATCACCTTCTTCCATATCAGTGGGAACCTACTGCACGCAACATTGGTGACTATATTGAATGGGTTGTAAAACTTAGAACTGTGTATGTATTGGGGGGGGGGGGAAAGTGTCATAACTAAAAAAAATCAACCTTAGTATGTGAAAGTGACAAAATAATGGACTATTAGTTACAAATAGGAATTTTGAGTATTTGAATATCAATATTTAGACTGTATTATTGATGAAAAAATTGTTTCACAAAATAAATTGAAGATACACTCGTCATCCAAACAGATCTTTCTGTGGCTAACATAACATTTTCAGGGGCCACAAAATTAAGAACATATGAGACTAAAATTGTGCTAACTTTGCTGCATTTAGCATAAACCTGGATTTAACCAAAAGAGTCTTATATAGGATGATCTTATTTTCCTGAGCTAATATTTTCCAATCATTCCCTACATAATTCATCAAATCATGATTAATGTTATTCTCCCACCTCATTCTTTGACTACCTACTGGGTACTTTCCCTCTATTTTTCCTACAATTCTTGACTACTTACTGGGCACTCTATTTCTCCTACAATAAGTTTTGATGCACCTCTCTCCTTTCTTATTACATCTAGTTTCCCATTGAGATCACTTAGCTCACTGTTATGCAGTCTTCTCCATTCATTGTATGTTCGACTCTCTTTGATTAAAACATTTTCCTAAGCACTTTATTCTCAAATACTCATAATTTTTTTCTTCTTTCCTTTTGTAAGAGACCATATTTCTCATCCATATAATTGGAAGAACCACAGTTTTATACAATCTTAATTTTAACATATTTTGAGAGAAGTTGGCATGACAAGAATCCCTGTAATGCATAAAAGTATGTTTCCAGAGATGAGCCAATATTTAATTTCTTCCTGCACCTTATTCATGTTTGTAATAATTATTGTTCCTAGGTATTTGAATTCAGCCAGTTCTTTAAAATCTCCCTCATTTGTTATTAACACATTGGTGACAGGCCATGGAGATCTCCGTGTTTAAACGTCCAGTGCTAGATGACCAGCCACAGAGATTTAGGGTTTTACGTACTGTATCGTTTCCCTGCCCCTTCGCTTCTGAAGGAGGCATGCAATTTTGTTCCTTCTCACTGTGCAATCAATTTTAGTTGTTTTTTTATACTCCTCTCTTTCCTATTATGAAGTTTTCAACTTTACAGAAAGAATAGTTTAAACTTTCAGTTTTATCTGTGATGTGAATAGTGCAGTACCAGTAAGGTAGTTAGTGAGGCGATTATGGGATACATATGTAACCTGCAAATTATCTGCAGAGGGAAAAAATTAGAAGAAACAATATTTTTCTTTCTGGAGCCGAATTTAGATCTACGGCATCATGTCTACCAGATAATTATTATAATAGTGTGATGATAGCTGAAAATTTGTTCGAAAGAAAGACGAGAGTTTGTGGAACAATGTAGCGAGCTCTTGTGTAGGCACGAGGGTCTCTTCAGGGCGTGTTTTAAATTAAGCTTATTTCTGAGTTCTACTGGTGTGAAGGACAAGGAATTCGATAATCAGTAACAATGAGTTGTGTAATTAATTAAAAAGGGTTTATTTTGTTAACCTCTTATGAACAACATAATACACAACAAATTAATAATATATTGTAGACTACTTGAGCAAATCTAAGACTTCCCTAGTATATTTACGTACGATAGATTGAATCACACTTTTAGGTAATAATATGGGAGCAACAGGCTCCTCTGAATACTCATAATATGATAAACGAGCCCATTATGTTTTCGTAAGGGAGCTACTGGATCTTCTCTGTATGTACTCGTATTGGAGCTACTGGCTACACTCTGTTAACAATAAAATTTCTTGGCCTTTTATATTCATTTCCCAAGGAAGTTTTAAAATTGGCTCAAGTATTCCTTTCAACAAAATTTATTGTTTTGCAAATCTAACCATATTCAACACATCAATCAAATTTACACTTTTATAATAAACATTTTGTCGCGATGGAGTGGCTTGCGTGCTTAAATGATCCTGAGAGCTATGCCAGCGGTAGCATTGCTGGTCGAAGGTGATAAGCCAGACGAAAAAAGTACCTTGGTCGAAAGAGTGATGATCTTTCACCGTAAAAATAGAACCATCAAGAAATGTGGACATGGGTTCAACTGGAGTAAAATTTTCCGGAGGTCAAATAATCCCCCATTCGGTTCTCCGAACGGGGACTACTTCAGGGAACCCATGCCAAAGGCTCAAACACAGGGACATGTTCCTAGGAACATGGAATGTTAGGACTTTATACAATAGCGGGGCACTAGATATATTAACGCGGGAACTAGATAAATCGCCCTTGGATATAGTCGCTTTACAGGCAGTTAGGTGGCCAGGAGAAAGTAGTCAGGAATCAGGAAGCTTTGCATTATACTACGGGGGTGCAGAAAGACCTGCATTTGGAACGGGTTTTTTAGTCAGAAGGAGGATCCTATCCGCTATCCGAGATATTAAGTTTGTTAGTGATAGGGTATCATACATAATTCTAAAGGGTAAACAACATGAATATTATATGGGTGCGAAACATGGACTCTTACTTTAAGAGAGGAAAGGAGATTACAAGTATTTGAGAATAAAGTACTTAGGAAAATTTTTGGACCAAGGAGAGATGAACAGACAGGTGAATGGAGAAGACTACATAACAATGAACTACATGGTCTTTATAGGAAGCCAGATATAATAAGAACAGTTAAGTCTCGTAGACTGCGATGGGCAGGACATGTTGCACGTATGGGGAATGGGAGACTTGCATGGAAGCTTCTTGTAGGAAAGCCAGAGGGAAAACGTCCAGTTGGTAGACCAAGAATGAGGTGTGAGAATAACATTAACTATGATTTGAGGGAAGTAGATTATACAGGCAATGATTGGAAAGCATTAGCTCAGGATAGGGATGTATGGAGAGCTTATGTCCGTGTGGCCATGAACCTACGGGTTCAATAGTGCCAGTGAGTAAGTAAGTAAGTATAATAAACATTAGTTTCGCTTCGCTAGGTAGATGTACCTGCCAACCCTTGAGTTACCGTTAACCACTGTATAACAACAGCGTATTATGTGGTCCCAAATAATAACCAAATTAATTTTAATTCTAGGAATTACTAATGCTACAACAATAAGGATTAAGAGAGGACTTCCAAAATAATTTGTGGAAGCAGGAAATAAACTCAAACCAACAGAAAGTGTATTTTGTAGGAAGGGGGAAGTTTTGCTACAAACATGGAAAGATAAAAGAAAAGTAAGAATGGTTAGCACATTACATCAGGCAACACGAGAGCGGGAGGGGTAAAGTTGTAAAAAAATCCCTGTTGCATACTTCATTGTAACACATACATGAAGGGCATAGACAGGGCCGACCAGTACCTATCATATTATTCAATTCTTAGAGAAACAGTGAAATGGAGCAAGAAGGTTGTATTGTGGCTTCTGAACTGTGCACTCTTTAATGCTTTTAGGGTCTATAAATTTCAAAACCCTTACAACAAAATGTCATACAGAAGTTTTTTTGCTTGAAACAGCCCCTTGTTGGGCAGCCGTGAAATTAGGAACAGATGACGGGGAAGAGGAAGTGAGACAGAGAGATAAGGAAACCACCTCTAGGACATCACGTCAAGACCCACCAGGGAGGCTGGCAGGAAACATAAATTAACACCAATTGTGACTGGAAAAAAAATATATCCCTCCAAACCTTGTCGGATTTGCAACAAACACAAAAAGAGAAAAGAAACTCGCTACATATGCTCTTTTGCACTGTGCCTTTACATAAAGGGAAATGTTTACAATGCTATCACACCCTCAATTTCTACTAGAAGGTCTGGTGAGTTCACTAATAAATAATTGCTTAAATATTATTATTTAATGTAAAAACCAAACTGTGTTAGCACGGTTTAAAATTTAAAAGTCCAGCCTGCCGACAGAAATGTCCAATCTAGCAGGGGTGGGTGGGACGCATAGCTGTCAGTCACCAATGTGTTAACTGTCCATTCCTATTTAATAATTTATTATTGTCTTACTGATCTCTAGTGAGAAGTGAGGCACCAAATGGGTTTTTAAAAGTTGGTTCATAAATAAAACTATGAAAAGTAAACATTTTATAGCTGATATTGTATTGTATGGAAATTACAATTTTAATCATGTCCACCACACTAGCTCATGTGGTAGCATGTCTGCCTCCTGACTAGTGGATCCAGATTCGATTCCTATCAGGGTTGGAAATTTTAATTGTAAAATTTTCAATCTTGGGGCAGAAGGAAAGTTGGTGTACAATTTAATTTTTTATAGCTACATTGTCAATCAATATTAATAAAATGCATAATAAAACTCTGTTGAGGTGAATAGTCATAAAGTAAAATCAATAAATACCTTGGCAGGTTCCATCATCCTCAACTAGGTTAAAATTTTTAAAACTGTAGGCCTTTGAGACACAAACAGGCCTGAGGTAAGGAGATAGCTTATCATGCATGCTGATCAACATTGCACTTGAGAAGGTACTGAAAGATGCCAAAGTTAATATCAATGGTACAATATATAGTAAATCCATCCAGATAATGGCATATGCTGACGATGTAGTTATTATTGGCCGGACCATGAAATCTATAATGGAAGCTTTTAATGCCATATCCATAGCAGCAGAATCTATGGGACTCAAAATTAATGAAGAAAAAACAAAATTTATGCAAATCTCCAACAGACCTGTAGCTAAAGACCGAGTAGAAACAGGCACATATAAATTTTGAATTGTACATGAATTCAAATATCTGGGCACTGTAATCACTGATGACAATAATGGAAATAAGGAGAAACTCTAAGCCAACAGATGCTATTATGCACTTAAAGACCAATATAAATCACACATTATAAGTCTGGATGCAAAATAAAAATTTATAAAACCATACTAAGACCAGTTGCTATTTATGGCAGTGAATGCTGGACACTTAGCAGAGAGAATGGAGAAAGACTGAGAATCGTTGAAAGGAAAATCCTGGGACCTATAAATGATCGTGGAGTATGGCAGATAAGATATAACGATGAAATCTACAATTTGTATTCAGATCCAGATATTGTAAATATTGATGTTTTTATTATCAATTTAACATTTCTCAATGAAAGATAAATTATATTTGAAGAGAAACATTTTTGCCTAGACCAAGACTCGAACCCGGGACCTTTGGCTTGCTGGGCCAAAATTTTTCTCTTCAAATATAATTGTAAATATTATTAAAATTGGCAGATTGTGATGGTTGGGTCATATAATGAGAATAGAGGAGAAGAATATTACTAGAAAGCTTACACCACTGAGACCAGATGGAGGAAGAAGAAGAAGAGGAAGACCGAAGCTGAGATGGATGGATGGATGGAATAGAGGAGGACCTCCGAAAGCTCGGGGTCCGGGGATGGAGAAGGAAGGCGTTGGACAGGGATGCGCGGAGGAATGTCCTAACAGCAGCCAGGGCTCATAAAGAGCTGGAAGAAGAAGAAGTAGGCCTTTCAAAAGCCAGTTTCTGAAAGGCCAACTTTTAAAAATTTTAACTTAGTTGAGGACGACGGCACCTGCCAAGGGTATTTATTGATTTTAGTATTTTACTTTATACATTGTAATACTTTTAAAATTCATACTGAACCACCATTGAGGTTGTTTTGTAATAAGTTAAATTAATAAAATTTGTATTGGAGATAGCAATCAATCGTCCTCCACATTAAAATTGTGTGGGCCTTTCAGAACTACTTGTTCCATCTTCCAGCTGCTGAAGATAGAACAATTAGTTCTGAAAGGCTACATAGTTTTAATGAATTTTAATGTTGAGGATGATTGCTATCTCAAATACTAATTTTATTATTTTAACTTATAGCTACATTGTGTACACATACCTGCATTAAATTCCAAATCCCTCTTCATTATGTTGAGAAACCATGTGATACTGTTGATAGTGATTCATCTATGGATGGGATTGTTCAGCCTGGCAGTCCACTTGGTTGTTTTCAACAGAAGTAGCCCATTCCTGACACTGGGTTTCACCTTCTCCCTTCTATTCATCAGCAACTTCAGTGATCTAGGATTAAGTTTCTTGCCTCTGGTCCCAAGGGTCATGACTTCAAACCCAGCCAGGACTGATGGATTTTTTTCAAGAAACAAGTCCTCCAGGAGGGAATTTACACCATGGATCCCAAGTATGAAGATTTTTGGGCTTTTAAAAGAGCCAGAAGTCTTAATAACACCCGCTGAATAAAATTTAATGAATTTTTCCTATATAGTTGCTTACTAGGTGTCGATTTGAGCCAATGAGCTAATCTTTAGTTTCTACAAACATCCCAATTGGACATCGAACAATGATAAATTGAAGAGTTTTCTAGAATTGCATTTCGGGCATCCTAACCCAGAAGAATCAACTCTTCGGAAGAACTACCTGTCACAATGTTACGACAACACTATTAGTAAGATATGGGGAAAAGAACCTGGAAAGAAGGTTTTTCGTATCCATTGATGAAATGAGTGATGTAGAAAATCGTTACATAGCTAACATAATCATTGATATATTGGAGAATGATAGACCAGGTGAAGCATTTCTGCTTACAAGGGAGGTATTAGAAACTGTTAATTTGTAGACTCTGAAAAAATGTATGTTTTTGTCATGGCCTGATGGTATTAGACACGATAATGTTTTGCTTTTGTGACTGACGCAACGCCATACATTATGAAAGCAGGAAAGTCTTTACAAGCTTCTTACTCAAAAATGGTACACATTACTTGTTAAGCACACACTATGTATAGGGTGGCAGAGGAAGTCAGAGCATATTTTACTCAAGTGGATTGCAGTGTCAAAGACAGAGAAAATTTTTGTCAAGGCTCCCTCTCGTAAACTGCTCTTCAAGTCCATGGCTCCCAGTATTCCACTCCCACCAGAACCTGTCATCACAAGATGGGGCATCTGGATAGATTGAGCAATTTATTATAGCGATCATCTCCAGATGATGAAACGTGTTATTGAAACACTAAATACTGATGATGCTACTGCAATTGATATGGCTAAAACACTATTTTCAAACAGTAACATTGAAGGACAGCTTGCCTTTATAAAGGCAAATCACACTTGTACAAGAGAAAGGTGCAAATCTGGAAAGTTATCTAACTCTAGTTAACAAAACTGTATCTGATTTGAAAAGTGCAGGGGGAAGTTGGAACAAGGGTATCTAAGAAAGTGGAAAGTGTCCTTCATAAAAACTCTGGATACAAAACTTTGTGTCACATTTCTCAAGTGCTAACTGGTGAAACATTTGATACTTCCTGCATTGAGAAGATCTCACTGCCTGTTTTTCTATTTGTTTAATTTGACTGGCTTTTGAATCAATTAGATGTTTTTTCAGACCAAGCATGAGCAGCTACTGCTGACTTTTCCACTTCACCATTTTTGACATTTCTAAGATGTTCTTTCACCCTTGTTTTCAAATTTATTTTTGTTTTCCCTATGTAAATGTTGTCACAATCCCTAGGGAAAAACAAAAAGAACTCATGGTTTGGAAAAAAAAAATCCACATTCAAAAAAACAAGAAAGAAAAACTTATGAACTTCGAAATTCCCGTGGATTTTGAATTAATCCAGAGGTTTATCGATCCACCAACAGAGGGAGGAAGAAGCAGTTCTTCTGATCGACATAACATCAGTCAAAGAGAGGGTACTGAAGATGAAGCTGCCCTTTGAAACTGTCTAGTTAGAAGACTGGATATGAGGTGAGGTATTAAACCTCATAGTGATTTTTTTCTATAAAAGTTCAAGAAAAAGTGAAATTATGGGATAAATTTAATATTTTAAAAATACAATAGGAAGTAACATTAAGAGGTTTATTTAATAATAAGATATTTGGTCTGTATATTCTTACCTCTTCTGGTTGTTTTTGTTGAACATATGTTTCAAGGCTTGTGAGCCCCATCTTCAGCGATTACAATCTGGAATCACTTTAGATGGGGCTCAAAAGCCTTGAAACATATGTACAACAAAAACAACTATAAGAGATAAGAATACACAGACCAAATATCTTATTTATTAAGTTTAACATTCTTCTCAGATATGTTTGATTATTGAGATAATTTAAAAACAACAATGTTCATTTTGGGATGTACTTTTCAAATTGTATCAAGTTCTCTTTTTTACGAAATTGAGTTTTTGCATTATTTCATTGTTATGGACAAGCTCTATTTAATGGTGAAATCAGTTTGCTTATAACCATATTATGTCCCAAAAATCAGTCTTGAATTAAAGCATCCATAATTCAAATCATATTATGTTTACCTTTCCATCCATTTAAAATTGTACTCTGTGCTTGTCAGTTTATATAGGTCTATATATTAATAGAATATTATAGAATGCAAAACATTTATGTGATGCTTGAAAGAAGAAAGACTATCAAAACTCTGAAATAATTAATTTAAGTAATTTCTATTTTAATTCCAATTTGTATTTATTAAAGATATTTTAAGGATAGTATGCTTTAAAACATCTAAGCAAGGATTAATCTGTACATTATTGTCTATTTTCAATAGAGACTTTAATAAATTTGTTCAATATCAAACTATATTACGTCCCTTCTGTTTATGTAATTATTTAGTCACCCTATCTTGAAAATGATTTCAATGACAATACGTACTAAATCTGGAAATCCACTAAAAGCATTAGAGTTTAAAATTTTAATTTAACTCTTAGGCATTAGACCTAAACAATTTTTCTTCTCTCCTGAAAATTTTGCTTTAATGGACATAATACAATTTGAAAAGCATCTCCTCATTTGAGGTTGAGGTAATATGAAGTGAACAGAGATAGATGATTGATTTATTCCTCATCCCTTGCTCAGGAATTCCTAGCATATTTTCCACATGCAGAAATATTTCCTCTATGATACTTTAAAGCTTTGCAATTGTCAGTATTTACTGTAATAAAATCAAACCACATTATTCTGAAAGAAGTATTAAGCCCACTGCTGTGGTCTCAAGGTAGCGTGCTGCCTTGTCATGCAGTGGGCCCAGGTTTGATTCCTGGTTGGGACAAATTCCTGGAGGTTTTTTCGGGGTTTTACCTCACCTATAAGACAAATATCAGGAAGCTTAGGGCCCAACGGTCCCCGAAAATCATCTGGCCATCGTCATCCATAATCATTCTTCACCGGTATGAAAATCAACGGGAAGCTACCGCACCTATAATTTCTCTAGTAAAGCTGCAAAGCATAGCATGAAAATGCTATGTATATGTATATATAGTGAGATAAGTGTAGTAATGAATGGCAGACCCAGGGTTTGTGCTGTGCGATAATGAAGGCTTACACGTGCAGGCACGGGACTTGAAATGTGTGCTGACTCAGCAGTTTACAAGTACATCCCACGGATTCACAGTCAGATAGTGTACCTCGAGTAGATAAGGTGCTTGATCGCTTTTCCTTGTGAGCTGAATGACGTGTGTATAATGTAAACTGAATGATGTGTGTATAAGTTATTCCAATTTTAAAATTAGTATCTTATAAAACATAAATGTAAAGTGAATCACGTGTGTATGAATGTAAAGTGTAGACTGTATAATGGCTAATAATTTTTCTACTGAACAATGTGTATTTATTTATGAACAATATTTATTAACTCAGTCTGCCAGCCAAGTACGAAGACTTTTGAAACATGATTCCCGGGTGTAAAAATTCCGTCACGTTCAACAGTCCATAATATGTACAACAAATTTTATAAAGAGATGTCAAAAATGTATGGACAACGAAGGTGAACAGTTCCAACACCTGCTTCAATAAAGTTGGTAAGTACGACTATTTATAAAATAGTTATGAAAATGTGTGTGGTTGTATCACCGCGATCCTACGCTGTCCGTTCCCCACTGCGAGTGCGTCAGCAGTGTAAAGTGAAATCCCTGCATCTGCTGTCCAGTGCTATACTGATCATATAATATATATATATATATATATATTATGTAGGTCTATAGTTTTACAAACATTGTGAACACTTGTGAAAGAAATCTACAGTTTTAAAGATAAAAAAATGGAAATATTGTAACATTCAAGAATAACTTTAAGCATAATAATATGAGGTGAGCGATAAAAAATTTTACCTAAACTTTAAGCATGTCAATATTGCATAAATTTAGATTAAACTTAAATAATATAGTAGTAGTAGTAGTATTCAAATGTTCTGAAGCTCTTGATTTGTCATCATTCACTTGCAGGCTTCCCAATAATATTCAGCAATTTGGAATGGTGTTCCAACTATTTTCTGGAGATCAACACAGAGCATCAAATGATCCTTGTTGATTATCGTATATTATTATCATTATATAATATTAAGAGTCAGATATAGACACTTCACCTCATAATTTGAAGAATTCTTGAAAACATTAATATAATAAATTTGGGAATTTTTGCATTATGAGGTTTTCTTAATAAGAATCAAATGAATCGTGAATTCTTCTTATCTCATACATCTATGCTTTTTTAACACAGAACTGCAGTATCACAAAATACATCATTCACATCTTCAGCTGTTTTCATGACTGTGAATTTTTTCTCTTGCCAGTAATTTTCCAAACTGCCATCTGGTGCAATTTTGAAGAACTTTGTAATCAAGCTTGGTTTGTCTGGAACCTCGAAGTTCATGGTTTTTTTTAATGTATATATTTTCCCAAACTGTTAATTCCAAAGGTTTAGATAGATGTTTCAAGAGTTTTGCTTCTTTTTCAATTCTATGATTCTCTAATAAACTATGTGCTGCTATAGCTGATTTTTCAATTTCACCATTTTTTATATTTCTAAAGTGTTCTTTTTTTTGTGAGTTTCTAAGTTCCTTTTTGTTTTTCCTATACATGCTTTATTGCAATCTTTGCAATTATTTTGATTAATTCCAGATTTGTTATTGTCTGGGGTGTTAACTTTTTTATTAGTTAACAGAAGATTACCCAGGTTGAATTTGTTAATCAGAGCCAGTGTTATATTAAACTTATTGAAAATCTTTTAAAATTTGTTATGAACTTCTGGATGGTAAGTAAATTTCTTGAATTAGGTTGCAAAGTGGTGTATTCATGTAATCTTTTTTGTTGTTTAAATTTCTTTAATTTCTTCTTTATTATGTCTTCATCAATATCATTCATTTTAGCAATGTGTACAATATGATTATATTCATTATCAAAATCCTCTACATTAAGTGGAATATTTATTAATCTGTGTAATAGACTGTTGCAAATTGCATGTTTATGTGAAACATGATTAAAACCTGAAAATGTTATGTAGTTATCCATATGAGTGTCTTTCCTATAAATGTTAAATTCAATTCTTTACAGTTGCTCATTTCTTATTAGGTACAAGTCTAAAAATGGAATCTTGTTTTCTTGTTCTACAGTATATCAGATGGCAGTTTAAAAAATTACTTCTGAAAAATTACACCAGATCGCAGTTTGGAAAATTACTGGCAAGAGAAAAAATTGACAGTCGTGAAAATAGCTGAAGATGCAAATGATGTATTTTGTGATACTGCAGTTCTGTGTTAAAAAAACATAGATGTATGAGGTAAGAAGAATTCACAATTCATTTGATTCTTATCTTGAAAACATGTTTGAGAATTCTATCATCAGTTCGTTCGACTCATATTCTCAAGAATTCTACAAATTAAGAAATGCAGTGTCCATATCTCATAGTGCTACTCCTATAAAAACATTAATTAAACTTAAAATTATTACAACCAAAAACACAATTATTATGGATTTAATGATTTCTGCCAGAATATAACAATATGTTCATGGAAAATATTGTTCACATATTACAGTATTATGGAAACCTTGGCCAGTTTCTATTACAACATTAAAATAAATAGCATTACTATCCCTCAATGTATTTATTCCATCAAATTTTCATCCTATCACATACATAAAAATATCATACAAGACAGGGTTTGAACACTTAACACAAACTAGACATTTGGCAATTTGTTTTTCATTTTTTGATGAAATATACGAAAAATTAACTACAATCACCTCTAGTAACAACTACCATTAAATTAAATTTATATTCAGGAATGAAAAGAGTGGTTTTATTTTAAGAAACTTTTAAGGCTATACTTATTTTCTACTTTATGACATCTTCATTTTATTGCTTTCTTCTATTTCATTATATGTTTTATTATTTTATCACAATTTTTTTCCTTCTTCACAAATAAGGAACCTAAACAATACAAAACCCCAATTTTGTAACTTTTTCAGATGAAATTTCTACAAAGAAATAATGAGAAAACCCATTTACTACAGATAAGCAAGCTTTCATAAACAATGGCTAAGCAGACAAATATATTGAAAACACCTTGTGAAATGTACCAATAAAATGTATAAATCAAAGTGAATTATAATATAGAACTTTTTTAAGCAATAAATTATATGCTAAATATGTTTACTGAAGTGCAAACAATAAAAACAATGTGAATAATACAAGAAATGTGATTGAATTAAAGGTAAGCTCATGTTTTTAATTGTAATGAATTTTGTTTTTCTGCCAGTGCATTTTAAGGAAAATAAGTGCTCAAACATTCAGACTCAGTTTATCAATAAGAAGCAAAGATATAAGAAAATTACAAATACTATTGCACAAATCACACTTATTCATACATTATTATTTTTTGGATATATTTTCAAATCATCCACTCGTACCTCCTGCACATTTCTTGCTATCAGAGACATATTGTGATACAGTGGACATGACTAGCATCTTGTTATTTTGAATATAAGGAAACATAAAATACACCATAGTGTTAAGTGCACTGTACTCAATGGAGAAAAAAAAAGCTTCTTTGATTTGGCAAGTCAGGATTTTTATGTTATATATATATATATAGTCTCTGTAAATGTAGTCTCTTCCATGCTAACTCAAGTCCTCTTCTCGACTGTGAGTAATAATGTAAACTACAATCTAGCATGTTTTTGCTGCTGCATCATGTCATCAGTTTGTAAATATCCAAATAAGTAATTTAAGAACTCCTTGTAAGAAAACCAGATGGAAAATGTATAATAGGTCAGCCAAGAATGAGGTGGGAGAATAACATTATCCATAATTTGAGGGAAGTTAGACATAAGATGATTGGAAAATATTAGCTCAAGATAGGGATGTATGGAGAGCTAATGTCCTCATGACCATGAACCACCATGTTCATAATGCCAGTGAATTAAAGTGTAAAATCAACTAGATGGTAGTTTAGAAGATGAAGGTGAGGACAAAAATTCAATAGTAGTAAAGATGCCTGAAACCGGTCATGTGCTTTGAAGAACAAATAGTGTATGAGGTGAGATAATCACGACTCCTTTTAATTATAAACCAGTCTCTGGTCTTTTTCTCAGAAATATGACTAGCTTATCATTAGGGAATGAAATGTAATAGAATATTTGTTTATATTTGAGTTTTTTTTTTATTTGTTGTTATCCAATGCCACTAGATTAGCATAATTTTCCCCTGGCTTCCTAATATAGCCTGTATAAAATACAGTAAAACTTGTTTAATCTGGAACGTGAATAATGCGGAAATCTGTCCACTGTGAACAAATTTATTGGTCCCAGCAAAATAATAGTAATTTTACATGCATTTATTTTGTATAAAACAGAATCTGTGCAATGCGGAAACAGGACATTTCTACACAATTCATGAAGGAAAATGTTTATAAGGTGGAAAGATAGAGAGAGAAATAAATTACTTTCCCGTTCATTGAATTCCCGTTAGGCAAATTAACAATAAGTGATGATTCCTGCCGCTGGGTGAAGTAGAGTTTTTACCTGTATCTGGAATTTTCTTTTGGCCTCACTACACGCCCATTTTATGAAATACAGGTTCGTTGAACAAATATTTGGCATGTGACATCTGCCTTACAAATAACCAGTGCACTGTAAAATCTTAAATTAGTTCACAGGTAGCGTTCTGAATTTATGGAATAAAGATGACTAAATTGTATGTATCATTGTCACTAAACGAAAAAGTGAAAGTGATTGAAGATAAAGAAAAACTAACTTTCAGTATGTGAAATAATGACTAAATTTAAATGTGGAAAAACCCAAGTTTATGAGATTTTAAAACACAAAGAAAAAACAATGAATGAAAGGATGCAAGTAAATGGTCAAACGAAGGGGGGGGGGAAATTAAATGAAGAAATCAATGAGGTGTGGGAGTGTTTTACAACTCCACAATAAAAAAATCTCCACATATCTGGACCAGTGCTCCAAAGTCAAGCTCTAGCTGTTGCTGTATACCTAGAGAATAACTATTTCAAGGCATCTTCAGGTTGGTTGTGGACAGTTTTAAAAGACAACACAAAGTAATGTGGAATGAAATTTGCAGGGAATCAAAGATTGTGGACAAAAGTATAGTTAATGAGTGGAAACTGAAACTGCATACTCTAATTTCAGGATATGCGCCTAAGAGACATTTTTAATGTTGATGAAACAGGACTGTTTTTTTTGCACGTTACCATTGAAGTTGTTCGTACATACTATACTTCACTTTCCAAAGGTAGCGGAACTACAATATTAATCCAAGGTACATAAAAATACTTATGTGATGTTCTATAATCTAAGATCATTTAATAATTTTTGTTTTTTTTTTTATAATGTGGAATGTTGTCTAATGTGGAAAAAAATTGGTCCCATGCAATTCCGTTTTAACAAGTTTTACTGTATTTTGTAACATTATTTTGATTGCAACCAATTCACCATGATAAAATATGTACTGAACTTTTTTATTTTGATTCTACCTAAAACCAGTTTAACAATGTACACACAATGTTGTGTGTGTTGAATGCTGAATCCCAGGCTTGGCTGGCCTGGCTGTCAATACAATCCTTTATCTAGAGTTACAAGATGCAAGCAGTCTGTCAGGGGATGACGACTCTAAATTCAAACATCCCATGTCCTCCAGGTTAGAGATCACTGCATAGGGATTGCTCCCCAGCTAGTATAAAAAGACGTAGCAATGCTAGAAAACCCACAAAGATTTATTATTTAATAATAATTTTGATGAAGAATTTCATCAGTTGGAGTTATGGCTGAGGATGAATGCGATTGCATTTGAAACTGCGATATCATGGAAAACATAAATTCAATGAGGTGATAAATCATATTACAACGTATATAGAGAAAAATTTGCATTTAGATCGGTACTTGCTCAGGTAGCTCAGATGGTAGAGCACTTGGACTAGAAAACCAAGGGTCCCGGGTTCAAGTCCCGGTCTGAGCGTATAATTTTTCTCTTCAAATATGATTTATCCATCATTGAGATGTATGAAATTAATAATAAAAACATCAATGAGGTGAGTTGTTTAAAAAAATGTTCTCTGATGAATTTCAATGATTATACCTCATAATGGGTACTTCCCAACATTAATTTAATGTAACTATAAATTTATATGAAGAAAAATATATTATCAAGATCAAACACAGATCAAATGATCTATCCAATGTATATAAAAAAGTGAACTGGAAGTGAATAGTGGATGTTTTAGAATATATATATTTGTTTCATTCTACTAGGTTTTTAAACATTTGACAAATATTATTTTTGATAGCAAATATGTCAAATGTTTTTAAAAAATTCACACAGAAGGTAGGAAAATTCAAGTGCTTAATCTAATATCTATTTATATACATCAATCACAATATTGCAGTAAAGAGAATAATTGAAGAGTAGAGACTTCAAAAGTTTTGTCTCATTTTGATTATTTTCTAGTGTTAGAATAAAATCTGTAAATCCACATAGCTCTACATAACCTAGATATTATATGAATGCTAATTATAAATTAATAAATATGTAGATTTTCTTCCTTCCTTAATACCTGAAAGACATTTAAACCTTTAATTTCTATTCTTTGCATAAAGGGTTCTCAATGGTTATGCCATGGCACTCTAGTGTTTTGTGAAATTGTTAAACTGTGTCAGGTAAAGAAAAATATGTAAATTAATGAGTCATTTTTAACATCTTACCTCATATTTTATGTTTCTTCAAACATGGGAACTAGTTTTCGATACAAGGATCTCTCTCATTTTCAACCGACATTATGACTACCGGATTTTCGTTGGAATCTCCATCAATAACTTTGCCATTAGTGTTGATTTGATGAACTTAGAGATGAGGTTACGTTCATCAGAAATCTCGAAATTCATGGATCTAAATTTGTTCTTCTGAATATATATCTTCTCCCAAATTGTCAATTCTAAAGGTTTTTCCAAATGTTTTAAAAGTAGGGCTTCTTTTTCAATTTTATGATTCTCCAATAAACTATGTGCTGCAATAGCTGATTTTTCAATTTCACCATTTCACCAAATTTAGATACATGAATTTCGAGATTCCTGATGAACATGACCTCATCTCAAAGTTCATCAAATCAACATCAGATGGCAACGTTATTGATGGAGATTCCAACGAAAATCCAGTAGTCATAATGTCGGTTGAAAATGAGAGAGATCATTCTCTCAAAAACTAGATCCCGTGTTTGAAGAAACATAAAATATGAGGTAAGATGTTAAAAAATGACTCATTAATTTACAAATGAAGAACCTCATAATGTTATTTCCCATATTTAACTATGAAAGAAAAATATATTGGGTAAGGGTATAAAGATAACAACCAGCTTGTATATTAAATATTTTTGCAATGTTATTTGTTATTTAAATTTGAGTTGTATTTTGACTCACCTCAAATTTCTTGATTTTTATGCAGACTCGAGTTTCGTCTCTGAATTCGTGACATTATTGATGCATCACCATGATCACAAGTCTGCATAAAAATCAAGAAATATGAAGTGAGCTAAAATACAACTCAAATTTAATTAAAATAAACCTCAGTGTTATTTTCTACCTACATAATTTAATAAAGTTATTTGTTATTCTTATAAAACTGCAAATATATAATACAAATTCAAAAGTTAAGCAGGGTTGCTTCTACATTAACTATATTCTGCACAACAAATCAGTGTGCCACAAACCAAAAAGTTTGAGAACATCTTTGTTTTTTTTCTTTGCATTTTCAAATATTTAATGAAGGAATAAACAAATTACAATAGCTATTAGTATTTTATCTTCTCTAAAATTCCAAATGTTTATTTTGTTTAAATAATAATGCAATATCATTTTAATCATGACTGATATCTTTGACACACGTATGTTAGTCAGATAATAGATGTCAAATTCAGAGCTGCTAAAGGAATATTATATTTTACATTTTCCATATTTACCTCTATATACAACAATACTTCAAGCAGAGTAAATTTACAACCATTAGCCGTTAATAAATAAATAAATCTTCCTTCCTGAAAAGGCTGTAAAATAAAACAAAATGTAACAGATAATTTTGTATAAATGTGGGAAACATTTGGTTGAATTGTTAATATACACTTAACCTCATATTTTGTATTACCAGTTGTTGATGGAGGGCACTGCAATCAGGTTTATGCAGGAATAGAACACGTGACACTGCTATCTATGACTGCAGAGGGGAATGGGACGTGGGACACTGACAGTGTACACTGCCTTATATGATGTCACGTGTAGCAACAAACAGTCACGTGTAGCAACAGACAGAGCTTCGTAATTCTTTCGCCTGCAGAGATATTTTGAATGACTAATATCCTCATGCATCACCAATAAAAACAAACAATGGATACCAGGCCATGTTGGCATGAAGGGAAATAAAAGGCAAACTGGCAAAGAAAGTCATCAATATCAGTAGGAAAAAAATTTCAAATTTACGCTTCCTCAAAATATATATTAATGAAAACAATTTTAACCAATAAAAAACATAAGGAGATTCAACAAAAGATTAAGGGGAAAATATACAAAAATATAAACAACAATAAATGCATCATGAAAAAAAAAGTATAGCACAATTTAGATTAAAAACAGACCATGATTACCTCAAAGAAGTTCTGGCTAGAATGAACAAATTCAGATAATTACTGCCTACTGTGTAAGAACGGAAACAAAAACTTACATTAACACAATCAACTCAACAGTGATAACCAGAAGTTTAGAAGCTCTTTACATAGAGCCAACCATTTTGTTTTCTCACTTGGTACATGTTTACATTAATTCTGAAGTTCCTGAGGAAATGGATTTAAGTATGATGTTCATCTACCCACCATCAGATGAGGAAGAGGATATACAAGACTCCCAATGGTCAAAACAGCAGTTAGATTCTGGCTGATAATGGTGAAGATGTTTTGCCAAAACATATTCTAGGTAAGAAAACAAAATGTGAAGTGTATATCAGCAATTCAATTTCTTGATAAATTACCTCATTGCATTACTACCTATCTATTTTGATACAAGAGTTACTTTCCTCTCCTTAGTATTCTCTGTGAGCAACTTGCTGTAAAATGAGTAATAATAATAATAATAATAATAGGCAAAAAGCATCAGTACAGAAAACAGCAAGATTGTACTATATGGTTTCTCATGTCTAGAAAATAGTATTGCATTTTATGGGAATGCTGTTCCCACTTGGTGTCAGCAAGACTCAATGACAGAATTCACTCAACTAATAAAATCTAAATCGTTGATCATTACTAATGTGGTTTACTAACGATATAATATTAACATAGGAAGGTAAGTAAGAAGGAAGTAAGATATCCAATTATGCATTTTAATTATAATTTTTAAGAATTATAATCATTCATTAAGTTATTTAAGAATTCCATTCCATAGTAATTCTGCCCAAGGGCCGCACTTTCACTGCAATCATATAGACATTTTTCATGCTTATGCTTTGCAGCTTTACTAGGACATAAATTGGTGGGTGTAGCTTCCCAGATTGCTTGCCACACCAGTGAAGGAAGAATGATAAGATAAGGATGATTGATGATGGCCGTATGATTTTCGGGGGACGCGTGGGCCCTAAGCTTCCTGGACTTTTGGGTCTTACAGATGAGGAAAAACTCCGAAAAAAAACACCGTCACCACCCAGAAGCCTGTCCCGACCGGGAATCAAACCTGGGCCCCCGCTGTATGACAAGGCGCTTCTACCGACCCCAACCGTTACGACCTCAAGACCCGAGCGGTGGACTTTTAAAGAATAATCCATAGTAAAAATAAAAACAACACTTTGTATACCATAAAACACTATAATATAAAATTTGAGATAGGTACCTATGGCACCAAGATAAAACTTCTTCCCGCTCTGTTCTCAAACAACATCGAGTTTTTTCCATCTCTTCTCATAAACAAAAGTCATGTCCTTTGAGAGTTCCTATAGAGGGTTGTCACAAAAAAAATTGGGAAGCATCTGCAATCATTGTTAACATAAGTTTATAGGATGTTGCGATAAGTTCTGGGAATCGATTTGGAACAAAAAAGTTATTCAATTTACACTTAATTCCTTTTATTTCATAAAAATCAATATTATCAATCTATCTACTGTGTTATCTTGAGATCTGGGGACTACTTCTTATATCATTATGGAGAATCACCACGTAGACACTATAAGCCTTACATACGAAAAAATTTTTATATATTAGTGACCAACAAACATAAAACACCAAGTAGATTCAACAATTTCTTGCTTGAGTAAAACCACAACAATATATGTAGTTGCATTTAGATCCTTGGCCACAACTTTACCGTGTCGAAGAAAGGCAATGATTCAAAAGCCCATCACCACTAGTTGCTCGTTCAGTAAGTGAGTTTCCCTCCCTAATTTTAAGTCAATAAAAATCGTGGATGAAAAATTATGTTATGGAATTGTATTTTTTCATAAATTGGGCATCCACTTCCATTAGGACAAGTTGTAAGTGAAAACTAATTAACTTAATTGTATAATGCGATTTCAAATTTAATATAACAATATTACTAACAATCTACAACATCAAAAAAGGGAACACATTTACTAAAAAGATGCAGCTTATTACACTCTGGTTACAAAATTGATTCCACTATGAATTAAGAAAAAAGAATATAATATAATATAAAATATTATGAAGAATATACTTGGAGAAGAACAAAATGGCTTCCTGAAGGGTAGTTTCATACTACTAATGGATAATTTATAACAAATGCAATTTTAGATCGAGAAACAACCGTGAATTTTAATATAGAAACCCCCGTGGCATTTATTGACTTTAAAAAAGCCATTGAATAAAGTGAACAGAAGTACTGTTATTTTGAATTTTGATGAAAATATTCAGATCAACCAAACGCATATCATATAGAATATTAAAACATTTATAAGTCAACATCTCACTGCAAAATAAAAAATAAAAATAAACAAATACCTCAGTAGACGAAGAAATAAACTCGGAGATGCAGACAAGGGTTATGGCCTCTCCCCTCATCATATATATATGAATGCCAATTTAAAAGAACTTTAGAGAACCAAAACAAACAGGAAGTATCAGTTATCAATCAGAAGCTTTAAAATCAATAGATATAATAATGATTTGCAGATGATAATTGTTTTACACTAGCAACACATGAAAATATGATTTACAATGGTACGATACATAATTTACATTTGATAGCCAAGACATATTTAATGGAAATCTCTACCATAAAAAAAACAAAATAATGGCCTTTTGTGGAAAATCCCCAATATCAAGCAAAAAATATGTATTAAATACAAAACAATATATAGAGAGAGTTAATGAGTTTACTTATTTGGGATATAAACTCTCTTTTGTTGAAAATTTGGATTTATCAGAGAAAATTGTGAAATTCAACAAATCAATGGGAATCATTAATAGAGTTTTAAAACCTTCGTTAGTGCAAAAATCAACTCGTGCTCATCTTTATCAAATAATGGCTCAACCAGTCCTATGTTATGGGAGTGAAGCATGGATTATAAGGAACTTAATGTGTCACCAATACTGGACTACATCTCCAGATATCAGCTAAACTGGAAGGGACATGTCTCAGGAATGGCTTGATCCAGGATCCCCAAGGCAATAATGAACTACTGTCCAAACAGTCACTTGGTCGACCTATGAAAAGATGGCACAAAAACCGCTTTCTCAGGCCGTAACAGTTCTTCTAGGACTAATACCTGGCAGGATGATGATGATGATGATTTACTAAAAAGAACTGCTCTATAAGAGCAATGTTATTTTCCAGACATGAAAAACCCTATAGAATGTCACAGAGAAGATGAATTAACATCAATCACTGCCATTGGATAAATAAATAAATACGTACAAAAATGTGTATACTATGTTGTACAATCCTTTTCACAGTTTATTTAAACACTCCAGAAAATATCATAAACAACCTTTTTCAGAGGAAGTCTTAATTTACGGCTACAACTAATGTTAAAACCTATCAGCATCCATCCTCAATTAAAGATATTTCTGCAACTATTATTATTGGCAATACTTGCCCAGAAATTATAAAATAAAGACCATTCTTACCAGCAGATTTGAGAATAGAGTTAAATATGTACTTTATACAAAAATTACCATTTAAAATATTTGACTAGGATAATTTATTCAGTCTTATATACTAGAATGAATCTGTGTATCAAAGAAATAAATTGCTTTAAAATATTTTTGGATATCGACCTAATTAAAAAAGCAAAGAAAGGAATTTTTAAAACTTATTCAGGTAATCCTTTAGAGAATAGTGTTAATACCTGCAGATAATCTACTATTCATTTTAATTCTTATTATCATAGCATGCACTTCTTTATTTTATTATAATATTGTTTATATGCACCGAGACATCTAATTTCATATTGCATGTAGAATCTTTAATTATATCTAGTAGACACTGTATTAATGTTGTTATGTTTGTCCTGTGTGTTCGGTAAAAGTTGATTAATTTCGATTGATATTAAAGAACATGTTTAAACGGGCCCTGGCAATAAAATTCAGCATTTGTAAGTAAAACAAACAAGAAACAAGAAAGGTCTAGGGATTTGAACCCAGGATATATAAAATGAAATTCCTGGAGAAAAAGATTTAATTTAGAAGTTCATTATCCAGAAGTTTGGAGATCATCAGAGGGAGCAGGAAACAACCTACAGGATTGAACATAGTGTATTGAAACATTTCTTCAAGAAATCTACAATTATGAGGTGAGTCATATAATCTAACTCAAATCATGAATGTGAAATGTAGATTGTCATAAATTGGGAAAATGAAAATAAACTTTACATCAAAAACAATTTCCATTAATTTTAAATTACTATTTGTTTCTGCAGTAAAAATTCCTATAGTGAAGTAGCAAACAAGGTATCTTAAAGGCACACAGTAACAATTCATTCTCAATTATCAAATTTGCAACTAGTAGTTACTTTATTATTTTGTTACTATGAGAGCATATCAGCGAGATAATTTTTTCTATTTCTTAATTTTTTTTCTCCTGAATAAAAATATTTTCCCATACTGATAAATCTATTGATGTCCTCACCTATTTCAATAATTTAATCTTCAAACATGTGATTCTTTTGAAAAAAATATGTAGAATTTAGATAATTTATTTTCTGATTCATAGTTTTTATTTCCAAGATTATTTGAAAACATTGATTTCCTTCAAAATTATAACCCATTTCTTTATTTTTTCCCTCCATCCTGCAATTTTCATCATTTTCAAATTCCTGCCATTCTTAAAAATAATGGGATTGAAGAATAACTTACAGTGATCTCTCCTCTATTATTTTTACTATACAGTATTGTTGTCTTCTTTATTATTTATTGGTAAATGACTTTAAACATATTTGGGAAATATTCATTAAAATATTAATAAAAAAGAATATTATAAGTACTTCATCCAAATTATAGCATTTTCTTGCCTTCATGTTATTTACAGAGAAATCTGTAATCTACTGGAATGTATATCGACATAATGCTGATTTTCTGGAATACTCTTTGAAACACAAATGTTTAACTTTCCAATACTCTTATAAAAACACTGTCACAACTACATACACAATATATTTATTCAAGATTAATATATTATATGTATGCAATGAATCATGTAAAATTCAGGTAACAGATGTATTAATTTACCATTATTTTATTGGTATTAGAATTTTTCTATGTTTTTTGTTCCTGTTCATCTGTTTACATATGTCGAGATGTTGAATACTTATCCTGGCAAAGAGGTAGATATGTTTCTTTAGGTACAATTTTATCAATAAATTAATGAGTCATTTTTACATCTTACCTCATATATCATGTTTTATTAAACACGGTAACTATAGTTTTCAAATGATCTTGTCATTCATCTCGAAGTTCATCAAATCAATACCAGATGGCAACGATATCTCGAAGTTTATCAAATCAACACCAGATGGCAACGTTACAGAGGGAGATTCCAACGAATATCCGGTAGTCATAATGGCGGTTGAAAATGAATGACAAGATCATTTGAAAACTATAGTTACCGTGTTTAATAAAACATGATATATGAGGTAAGATGTAAAAATGACTCATTAATTTATTAATTAAGAACCTCATAATGTGTTTCCCTTTTTAACTTTGAACAATTTTATCACTCCATATGACTTGAATGGTGAAATTGTACCTAAATAAATAATACCTCATAGTATTAATTCCTAAAAAAAAAGTAAGATATATTTCTGTTTAATGATGTTCTTCAACTATTCAACTCATTAGCATTGCAATTAAAACAAGGATGTGAAAAGATCAACAAATTTTTCTCACAACCTCATATCAGGGTTGAGGTTCTTTTACTTGCTGTAAATATACAATTTCTGATTTGTAAAATACAGAACAAAAAAGGCAATTCTACAAAAACATGTTAAACAATAAATTTAATTAAATAATACTACATCAATAAATAAGTTTGGTCTGTATTACTCTTACCTCATATAGTTTTTGTTTCTATTAGATGTATGTTTCAAGGCATGTTTGCCCCTTCTTCAGTTGGTGCAGACTGATTTTTCCCAAGTTGTCAGCCCTGGATCTATATTAAATATGTAATTGATTTCCAATTTATTAATGATCTTTATTAACATTTTTATTCGATAAATAGTTTTTAATCTCATTCATTAAATACTGTGATCTTTTAAAATACCATGCGAGTTTTCATCTCTTTGGACTGTCATGCTGGCTCAGGTAATAGCATGCCTGCTTCCTAACTAACAGGTCCAAGTTTGATACCTGGCGGGGTTGAAAATTTTAATTATAAAAATAATTAAATTGTAAAATTTTCAATCTTGGGGTCAGGAAGGGTAGTATTGTACAATTTTTAATCACTAAATTGTGCACCAGATTCCTGCATTAAATTGTAAATCCCTCCGCAGTACATATGTTGAAAAGGCATGTGTTAGTGTTGATACTGATTCATTCATTGGTCCCCTTGGTGCCTTTCAATAGAATTAGGCTACAATCAAACACCAGGTTTCATCTTCTCCCTTTTCTTCATCATCATCATCCTTCATACAACATACTTTACACTATACAAACACATAAAAGTACACTCGTTCTACACTCCTCTCTTACGCAATGCGAGAATACATCTACATAAAATGTTCTGTTAAAGTGGCGTGTAAATTAAAAATAAACCACATTAATACCATCTATTTTAAAATCATTAGGAATTAACATTATGAGGTTTAATTTGATATTTGAGTTTGTATTATTTTTTATAACATTCTTACCTCATATGATTGTTTTGTCAGACATATGTTTCAAAGCTGTTGCTCCATCGTCAGCATTTCACAAACTAATTTCTTCTTTTCTTCAAGTTGTCTGCCCTGGATCTGTTCCAAAGAAGTTGGTAATTGAAGAAAAGAAGAAATCAGTTTGTGAAATGCTGATGATGGAGCAACAGCTTTGAAACATATGTCCGACAAAACAATCATATGAGGTAAGAATGTTAAAAAAATACAAACTCAAACCATCTGTATTGACTTAGGCTTTCACGGCCGGAGTTGCTATGATGATCTTGAAGAAGATTTCTGGGCTATAGGACGTGGTCTTGAGGCTTGAAGTTCCCTGACGTTTCGCCAGAGACTGCATCTGGCATCCTTAAGGGTTGCCAGGAAATCTTCTTCAAGATCATCAAATACTATCTATTTGCCAGCATGGAATCTGAAGCACTGAAAGTGCAGTGAGTGACAGTAGAATACACATATTTACTCCTGTCTGTGATCATAAATATGAAAACTTTTATGGTATTTTAAAATCATTAGGAAGTTACATTATGAGGTTTAATTTAATATTTGAGTTTGTAATCGTCCCGTGCCATAGCCGAGCGGTTAAGGTAGGAAGCCTTGGCGCAGAGCTACGGGACTTGCGCTGGTTCGAGTCTCCATGGGGGAAGAAATTTTCTCATAGTATTTCGGCCAGTACGGGACTGGTGCCCACCCAACATTGTGAGGCAATTGGGTAGCTACAATAAGTAGCGGCTCCAGGTTGAGGAACCAGCTATAAAGGCTGGGGGACTCGACATGCTAACCACATGTCACCCCTACACTGGCTGTTGATCATCTACCTCTGTGATTGACACATGTGGATGTGAAGGGCCAACAGCCGGCTGGTAAAAGGGCAACCGCTGAAAAGTGGTAAGACCCTCAATCGGAATCGGAGTTTGTAATCTCTAACATTCTTACCTCATATGTTTATTTTGTTGGATGATCATTTCAAAGCTATCGCTCCATCTTCAGCTTGTTCACAAATTGGTTTTTTTCTTTTCTTCAAGTTGTCAGTCCTGGATCTGTGTTCCAAAGAACTTGGTAATGAGGCTCTTTTCTCCAAGAATTTCAAATGAACTCACAATATGGGAAAAAAAATCTATATACAGAAGAACAAGCAGAAAATTATAAACTTTGAAATTCTTGGAGAAAGGAGCCTCATTACCAAGTTCTTTGGAACACAGATCCAGGGCCGACAACTTGAAGAAAAGAAAAAACCAGTTTGTGAACAAGCTGAAGATGGAGCAATAGCTTTGAAACGATCATCCAACAAAATAAACATACGAGGTAAGAATGTTAAAGAATACAAACTCAAATCTTATGGTATTACCTTTGATAATTTTTTTTGGGTGATATGGCTATGGTCTAATTCAAAACTAAACATTTGATTTACTTAATATTTAAAGGAAGTAACACTATGAGGTTTATTTTAATTATTATGAGTTAGGTTTTTTTCTGATTCATAATAATTTGATTTACTATTGCAGCAGACAGCTTCAATAACAAACATCAGCAAACTAATGTTTATTATTTGCCAGAGAGTATCATTTAACTTTTTTCTCCAGAAAATCAGCAATGAAAATAAAAATTTTTGTCTTGGAATAACTTTTAAAACGAATGTAAATTTACGTACGTGAAAACTTTTGAATTTCAAATAAGTAACAAAACTCTTTGGTTGTGATACTTTACAAAGTCTTCTCAATATAAATATAAAACCAGAATGTTTAATAAATTATGTCATGTTATATTTGTAACGATAAACCAGCAGAAGAAATGTTGTCGCCACCGCCTGCTGTTTGAAAAGCTTGTGTACATACCAATACAGGTGCTACACAAACCTCTACTTCAAATATACTACTACCATATCCCATTACATCTTCCTCCCAGCAAGATACAGGTTGTGTTACATTCAAAGGCACTCTCATACTACCTTCCGCTGTTGAGGTTGAAAAACTGTCATCCATTATTAACATTGCTTTATCTACATCAACCTGAAAAAAAAAATTAGTAAATTACTGATTTTAAAAGAATTTTCAACCTCCATTGAAGTATATAAAAAGTTAAAATTAGTAAAATTTGTATCCAAGATCTCAGTTGTCCTCAACTATGTGAAACTACAGTTTAAAAAAAATTGAAGTTTCACAAAGTTGAGGACAATTGACATTTCAAGTACAATTTTATTAATTAAGTTATGTAGATAGGAAATAACACTATGAGGTTTTTTTTAATATTGTTTATTTTTTCTTTCACTCACCTCATACTTCATAACTCCTCGCAGACCTAGGGTTTCGTCACATCATTTGTGACATTCTCAATGCTGTGTCACGTTCACAACTGACGTCCAACGGCCTTCTATCCTGCAGACTGACCTCCGCGCCATCTGATGGCTGACCGACGAACTTCCAAATCAATCCCCTCTCCTTATAACCGGGTATTTCAAAATTCATAGTTGTATTTTCATTCTTGCATATGTAAATTTTTTCCCAAATTGTGAGTTCCTTCGGTTTTTCCAATTGTTTAAGTAATTTTGTTTTGGTTTCTATTCTATGTTTTTCTGACCAGGCATGTGAAGCTATTGCAGATTTTTCGGTTTCTCCATTTTTAAGATTTCTGTCAGTTGTGAACATGACACAGCATTGAGAATGTCACAAATGATGTGACGAATCCCTGGGTCTGCGAGGAGTATGAGGTAAGTGAAAGAAAAAATAAACAATTTTATTAATTTTAACCTTTTGTTACTGATTTTAATAATGTTTTATATGTGGTCAGAATTGTAAAAATTTACTAAATTCATATAATCACAACTGAATCACCCAAAATTTAAAAAAATCTAATTTCAAATTTTCTATATTTAAATTAATGTTGGGAAGTAAACATTATGAGGTTATTTCATTAATATTGAGTGGAGAACATATTTTTAATAACTCATCTCATACAATTTTAAATTTCTTTCAGACCATTGGTTTCTAACAAATTTTTGTTCATCTTCAGTCTTGACTCCAACTATTGAAATTCTTGTTTGTTGATTTCTTTATGGTTAACTCTAGTGCTGCCATCTTTGGTTGGGTTTATACATTTCAAAATAAAAAAAATTGATTTCGAAATTTATAAACCCAACCAAAGATGGCAGCACTAGAGATAACCATAGAGAAATCAACAGAGAAGTTCAACAGTTGGAGTCATGACTGAAGATGAACGAAATTTCATTAGCAACCAATGGTCTCAAAGAAATTTGAAATTGTATGAGGTGAGTTATTGAAAATATGTTCTCCATTCAATATCAATTCAAATTTTCTGCTTTTGTTTTATTGCTTTATATTATTGTTGGGGCAGTCATACAACTGCTCCTCATCGGAAATAGCCTAATTCTAACTGTAACTTCATTAAACTATCTGATTCAAAGGAGGAGAAGAAGAGAATAACAAAAAACCTTCTCCTCATTTAAATTCAGTTTCCTGGAGTTTCATAATGGGTAATTAAATTTTATTATAATATAATTTCCATAATGAATGTGAAATGTGGTGTCTTATTTTAAGAGAGAAAAAAATGTTACAAGTATCTGACAAGGAAACTATCAACCATAGCATGCCAAAAATCTACCTTGAAATTTCTCCCAGAGAAGCATTGTGATGTACCAAATTATCTGTTGCTTTTAACTGCAAGGCATTAAAATCCA
This sequence comes from Diploptera punctata, assembly GCA_030220185.1. NCBI lineage: Eukaryota > Metazoa > Arthropoda > Insecta > Blattodea > Blaberidae > Diploptera > Diploptera punctata. The sequence continues at coordinate 270,670 of JASPKZ010008890.1, forward strand.
GTGCCAAATCTCTAATTTAAGCTCAGGAAAGTAATACAACTCGTCAACTGGTGGATTGGATAACCCTCACAATCTGCTGTCTGCGCTGCATCCCGCCTCACTGCACTCCATGTACATCAATCACACAGTGAGTTGCCATTGCTGGATTCTGGCTTCAATTTCTGTGCCTTGCAGTTAAAAAAGCCACATTTTTTTTGGACATGGTCTTGGTACTTCACAATGCTTATTTGATAGATTTTTCAAAGGTAGGTTTCAACATGCAAAGGTTGACAGATTCCTTTTGAGAATAAAGTACTAAGGAAAATGTTTGTACTACAGAAAGATCAAAGAAAGGTGAATGGAGGAAACTATATAGCAGAGAGCTCCATGATCTTTATAGAAAACCAGATGTAATAAGAGTGAAGTCACTTAAACTGCGACGAGCAGAACATTCGATTGAGGGTCTTTCCACTTGTCAGCGGTTGCCCTTTTACCAGCTGGCTGCTGGCCCTTCACATCCACATGTGTCAATCACAGAGGTAGATGATCAACAGCCAGTATAGGGGTGACATGTCGAGTCCCCCAGCCGTTATAGCTGGTTCCTCAACCTGGAGCTGCTACTTATTGTAGCTACCCAATTGCCTCATGATGCTGGGTGGGCACCAGTCCCATGCTGGCCGAAATACCATGAGAAAATTTCTTCCCCCATGGAGACTTGAACCAGCGCAAGTCCCGTAGCTCTGCGCCAAGGCTTCCTACCTTAACCGCTCGGCTACGGCGCGGGACACGAGCAGAACATATGACATGAATAGGGAATAAAAGAAGGACATGAAAACTGATTAAAATTACTTGATAAAATACCCATTGTGTGATGCTATCAATTTTATGTTAAAAGGTAGTTAAGTAAGCCATACTTCTTTAGAGCCACAGACATGTCTGTTAGCTGTGAGTGAAGCTTTAGCAGCAGCTGCTCTAGAATTCTTCCATGGAGACTCCTTCACAGTCATGATGGCCTGGTATGCTAGCGTGTGAACATGAAGTCTTGTTAGTTGTCTACTACCTTCCATCCCTATTCTGTTCTGAGACACTAACCTGCATAATGAAATATGTATTAAGTAAATCACATTTGTTATGATCAATGTTCACTACATTTTTTTATAATTCAGGGGCTCAGTGGAAAAGCATTGTATAGTGATTTTTGTGATTTGATACAGGGAGATAGCCAGTTCTTTCTAATATCATAACTAAGTAAAAAAAAACAGTTCGGTGGTATGTGCCTCTTTTCCACTGGACCCTTTAATTGAATTAAATAAAAACAGCAAACTTCTATAAATACATGACCATACAGTAAACTCCACTTAACCAAAATGCTGGAGGAAAAAAATCAGATTTTGGTATTTCTCTCCATATACAACATATAAATGATAGTGTGTTGCTTTGATTTAACTTCACAGCAAAGCTAAAATGAGGTGAAAAATCTTTTAAAAATGCATTAAATCTACTTTCCATATAACTTATAACTGTGTGTAAGATAGAACTATTGTAGTCTATATAAATTATAATATAGTTTAAATAATATTTCACAAAAATTGAATACTATACAACCTACTCTATAAATGAAAACAATTCCAATGTATTATCCAAAATAATTACCCCCTTTATTTTGGATAAATGAGTTTCTACTGTAAACAACAACAAAAATACAGACCCTCCTGATATATGCCAGATTATAAATTGAGAAAAACTAAGATGATGAAACAATCTTTAAATTAAAACATACATAACAAGTCAATATTAAGACTTTGATTATAACTTTACAATTTTTTAAGAATATAATTTAAATATAAAAACACTAAATGGATCATTCCATCATTTTAGTTACTTTTTACATCTCTCTTGTCCACCCACTGTGGTCTCGAGGTAGCGTGCTGCCTTGTCATGCAGCGGGCCTGGGTTTGATTCCCGGTCTGGACAGGCTCCTGGGTGAGGGTTTTTCGGGGTTTTTCCTCACCTGTTAGACAAATGTCGGGAAGTTTAGGGCCCAACGGTCCCCAAAAATCATCCAGCCATCATTCATCATCCTTATCATTATCATCATCCTTCACCAGTGTGGAAAGCAACGGGAACCTACCACACCTATAATTCCCTAGTAAAGCTGCAAAGCATAGCATGAAAATGAATGATTGTAGTGAAGGACAGCCCTCGGGCAGAATTACTATGCATTACATCTCTTAAGCTTCATAAATGCAGAGTAAAGAAATTTGAAATTTTAAAAATCACATTTTCTCAGATAAATGAGCAACTTGAGATACAGAAACACACTCAACAGAGCCTGAACCTAAAACATTATTGAAATTTTGCTGAAATTTCACAACTAATGTTGTTATGGTGTCTGAAATGACAATTGTTATGAAATTTCATCAAAGAGAATAAGAAACGCTGTGTTTCAATATAAGGATAGTATTTAATATATGTAGGAAATAACACTGAGGTTTCTTTTAATTATTTATGATTATAATAATTATATTATTATTGAATCTCCAAATATTTTGAAACCCTATTTTGCCACCAAGGCATGTTAGGGTTGTAGCTTACTATAACAATATTATACTACACATTGTAAAACAGAATTATTATCTTATGTATAATTGTAGGCTTTCACGGCCGGCGTCTTGATCCATATTTGGTTCGTCTTCCGGGCTTATAGGCCGTGGTCTGGTTGTCTTCATACTCGACGTTTCGTCTACTGCTGCGGTAGACATCATCAGGAGATACTGCGTGCTTTCTGTGAACTCCTCAACAGTCGGCTGCAGACTGGCTGGTCGTTGGAAACTGTCTCTCTGTTTATAGCTAAATCCCGGGTGGAGGGGAGGTTTTCTGCGCGCACCGAGTTTTGCGCTGTATTGCCGTGTGCAGAAGTCCTAGGCTTCGTTGTCGTGTTATGCAGTGCTGGGATCCAAATTTTGTTTATCTTCAAGGTTTCTTCTTTTTTGTTGAAGGAATTTTTATGTTTATATATTTCTATGGCTTCTCTGTATAGTCTGGTGTAGTAATGTGATGTTTGTGATAATACCTGGGTATCTTCAAATCTTATAATATGTTGTTGGTTGTTCATCAAGTGTTCCGCTACGGCCGATTTTTCATTTTGTTTTAACCTGCAGTGTCTCATGTGTTCTTGTAATCGTGTGTTGATCATTCTTTTTGTTGTACCGATGTACACCTATCCACAACTGCACGGGATACGATATATACCGGCATGACTCAAAGGATCTCTAGTGTCTTTGGTTGGGTGCAGTATATTGCTGATTTTTTGTGTTGGTTTGTAGGTTGTTGCTATGTTGTATTTCTTTAATATTCGTCCAATTTTCTCTGTTGTTGTTTTGATATAAGGTAGGTAAACCTTACCATTTATCTCTTCCTTGTTTTCGTTTTCGGGCCTATATTTCTTGGGATTTATGGCTCGACGAAAATCTGTTTTGCTGTATCCATTGGTAAGAAAAGCTGCATGGAGATGATTGATTTCTTCTTGCAGATACTGTGGTTCCGAAATCCTTTTGGCTCGTTCAACCAGGGTTTTTATTATCCCGCATTTTTGTCTAGGATGGTGGTTAGACTGTTTGTGTAGGTATCTGTCTGTGTGAGTATTTTTCCTGTAAACCTTGTGTCCAAGTGTCATGTCTTGGTTTCGGATTACCAAAACATCCAAAAACGGTAGACTGTTGTTATGTTCCTTTTCCAGGGTGAATTGGATGCTGGGACAAATCCCATTTATGTGCTTCTTGAAGTTATCTAGTTCCTTTTGGGAACACGGTGAGGAGGAACTACATAACTTCAAGAAGCACATAAATGGGATTTGTCCCAGCATCCAATTCACCCTGGAAAAGGAACATAACAACAGTCTACCGTTTTTGGATGTTTTGGTAATCCGAAACCAAGACATGACACTTGGACACAAGGTTTACAGGAAAAATACTCACACAGACAGATACCTACACAAACAGTCTAACCACCATCCTAGACAAAAACGCGGGATAATAAAAACCCTGGTTGAACGAGCCAAAAGGATTTCGGAACCACAGTATCTGCAAGAAGAAATCAATCATCTCCATGCAGCTTTTCTTACCAATGGATACAGCAAAACAGATTTTCGTCGAGCCATAAATCCCAAGAAATATAGGCCCAAAAACGAAAACAAGGAAGAGATAAATGGTAAGGTTTACCTACCTTATATCAAAACAACAACAGAGAAAATTGGACGAATATTAAAGAAATACAACATAGCAACAACCTACAAACCAACACAAAAAATCAGCAATATACTGCGCCCAGCCAAAGACACTAGAGATCCTTTGAGTCATGCCGGTATATATCGTATCCCGTGCAGTTGTGGAGAGGTGTACATCGGTACAACAAAAAGAATGATCAACACACGATTACAAGAACACATGAGACACTGCAGGTTAAAACAAAATGAAAAATCGGCCGTAGCGGAACACTTGATGAACAACCAACAACATATTATAAGATTTGAAGATACCCAGGTATTATCACAAACATCACATTACTACACCAGACTATACAGAGAAGCCATAGAAATATATAAACATAAAAATTCCTTCAACAAAAAAGAAGAAACCTTGAAGATAAACAAAATTTGGATCCCAGCACTGCATAACACGACAACGAAGCCTAGGACTTCTGCACACGGCAATACAGCGCAAAACTCGGTGCGCGCAGAAAACCTCCCCTCCACCCGGGATTTAGCTATAAACAGAGAGACAGTTTCCAACGACCAGCCAGTCTGCAGCCGACTGTTGAGGAGTTCACAGAAAGCACGCAGTATCTCCTGATGATGTCTACCGCAGCAGTAGACGAAACGTCGAGTATGAAGACAACCAGACCACGGCCTATAAGCCCGGAAGACGAACCAAATATGGATATTATCTTATGGTTTTGAATGAGTGTTATGTATAAAAATTAAAAGGATAGTAATTAAGTTATTTACCTTACCTCTTGGGGCACGCCTTAGCGTAGTGGTTAAGGCACTGCGCTTCAAGCCAGAAGGTCGAGGGTTCGAGTCCCGGTGGGGTCAAGATTTTTAAACTGACACAAACCTTCTGGCGGCACTGGTCCTGGAGATGACTCAGCCTCTAACGAAAATGAGTGCCAGACACTTGTTCTGGGGGTAAAGTCAGCCGTCATGCAGGGCTGACATCAAGTGCCGATTGTCCAGAAAAAGTGGGAGCCTTAACCTCCTACTACCCCAAGGGCCTGCTGAGGCCTGTAGTGGGATCACTTTACCTTATCCTTACCTCTTACGGTGTATAATATACGGACTAAATAACTTCCTATTGTATTTTAAAATAAGGATAGTAATTTATCTAAGAAAAATAAGCATTTCATAAATTTATAAAAAAAGGAGCTTATCTCACATAGGGATGGGTTAAAGTTACAGTGGTGTACATTACATTTATATTTGTTTTTCAGAAATGAACTTAAACCAAAAAGTACAAAATGTACTGTAATAAATTCAGGAATATAAAATTGTAATGATATCATTTTAGGGGCGTTGCGTGAATTCAAATTTAACATAGAAGCTTGAATTTAATTTGTTGCCTACAAGAGTTACAATTTTACTGCTCATAAAATGACTTACGTATTCATAGTTAAATATGGGAAATAACATTATGAGGTTCTTACACATGAAGAATGACTCATTTTTTAATCTCTTACCTCATAGTTTATGTTTTCTTAAATGCGGGCACTGCAGTTTTCAAGAGGAGATCCCTCTCATTTTCAACCAACATTATGACTACCGAATTTTCATTGGAATATCCACCTATAACGTTGCCAAAGAGGCCAAACTTCTAAAATATTTTTAAAAAAACCTTTAGAATTGACAGTTTGGGAGAAGATATGTATTCAGAAGAACAAATTTAGATTCACGAATTTCGAAATTCCCAATGAGCAGGATCTGATCTCGAAGTTTATCAAATCAACACCAGATGGCAATGTTATAGATGGAGATTCCAACAAAAATCCAATAGTCATAATATCGGTTGAAAATGAGAGGGATGTCCTGTTGAAAACTGCAGTTCCCGTGTTTAAGAAAACATAAACTATGAGGTAAGATGAGAAGTGACTCATTCATTGATTGAATGACTTACATAACTGAAACTCCCTGTCCATTATTTCGAAGTAGACCCAAAAATATGTGATTAAATCAATAATATTTGTCCTACACTGTTACTGAGGCTCTAAGACATCCTGTTTTGGTGCAGAGCTAAGGAATACCCACTAGTTCAAGTCCCCACAGGCAAAGAAATGTCCTCCTGGAATTCCAGCCAATATATGGGATCCAGTGCCCAAATATGGAGGGTTGTTTCCGATCTCTGAAAACGATTTGCCAAGTAGATTGTGATGTTGGAGTGTGAGTCAACAGGACAGGAGTGTGCGAGGTGATCAAACCAGTCAGTGTGCTGCTTCTGTTACACTCGCACGCGTGTTGCTCTCATAATGCCTAAGCAGATAGACCCATTTTGGGAAGGGTATATTACTGCCCTTTCCGATGCTGATTATAGTTATTCCGCGATTATTGAGGCTTGCAAAAAACGTAATTTTGTGGTGTCAAAGTGTGGAATTAGCTCAGTGCTTAATAAAAAGGGAAAGGGTCGCTTGGGATTAATTCCAAAAGAAAAAAACGGGCAAATCCACGACCTGCCACTACCCGCACCCCAGATGTAATCAGAAAGGTCAAAAGTCCTTATCTCTGGTGGTAACCCTACCACACAAAGGGTGACTGCGCACAGATTGGGAATATCCCTTAAAATTGTAAAACACCATAATAAACAAAGATTTAAACATGGAGAAGCACCACAAAAGCAGGGTTCATAAATTGTTGTCACGTCACATTGCCGAATGCCGCACCAACAGCAGGAAACTATGAAAAGCACCTGGCAGGAGAAAAATGGACATTTTTGGTCACATTTGATGAAGCATATGTTTTATCTAGAAGACTACAACAAACCCCAGGCAATTTACTATAGAGAAAGGGGTGAAAAAAATTTCAAAAGTGGTATGCCGAATGCAGAGAAAGTTTCTCCAAGGGATTTATGGTCATCGCAGGATATTGCTACGATGAAAAACTGACCATTCGTAGAGTAGCTAAAAAGGCCAAAATCAACTCCCAGTACTACCAGGAAGAAGTTCTCACCCCAATTTACCGGACTGAAATCCCAGCTCTCAATGGTACAGACAAAAAACCAAGTCTGGGTGCACCAAGTCAAGGCCTCTAGTCACACTTCGGGTTCAACCCTGACATTCCTGGAGAAATGGAGCAGGAAACTGGAATGCATGCTATTCCATTTAGCAACATACCAGTGAAGTTTCCTGATGCATCGCCGATGGACTTTGTGTCTTTGGACTCTTCAAAAGGGCAGTGGGAAACAGGCGTCCTCGAACAATAGACGGTCTCTGGAAAGAGTGTATAGAGGAATGGGAACTTCTAGACATGGCTGTGCTGCGTAAGAGTCTTCTGCAGTGGAAAATCCGATGCCGAGCCATAGCTCGGGTGAAGAGCCATCAAATAGAGCATGATCGATGGTGGAGACACGGCTTTTCTTAAGGTAAAACTTGAAAATCATTTGTTATCAGAGATCAGAAACAACCCTACGTAGCATCATGGAGAATTTGGATAGCTATAATTAGTAAGAGTTCCAGGTTGATAAAACCATCTATAATGGTGTGAAATCCAATACGCAGCATGTGTCATGCATATACTGGCTGGAAGATCATCCAACTCATTGACTGTCCAAGTAATCAGCTTGAAGTCCACAGACTTTTCAGGGCTCAATAAATATATGAATTAGAGATTTTTCACCTCACCCCATAAAATAGAAACTTCTCAGCTGGAAATGTTTCAGAGACCATCATCTCAATTCTCAACTTAATTCCAAATCAGAGTTTAGTTGAGAATGGGGAAAATGGTCTCCAAAACATGTCCACATGAAAGGATAATATTATATGAGGAGGTGTAAAGTTTCCAATTCATATATTTACTTCATTGATGTGTACCTTACACTAAAATTAAAATATAAAATTATGGAATATAAACCTGAAAGGTCCGTCTCCTTAACTTAATTAATTATTTAACTGTAGCGCTTTCGAGACTTGTACCATCATCAGCAGGATTCAAAACTGGTGTTTCACTGAAGATCTGGTAGAGGGGGTTACATGTATTGGGTTCGTTTTCGTTTATCAGATTGTTGTTGTTGTGAACTGCTTTCATGATTTTCATCTCTTCGAGTACATTTATCTTCGCTGATTATTTTCTCTGTGCATTACTGTTAGGGTGTTTTTAATATTTAACGTGAGATGTCCTTCATGGATAACGTGTTTTTGCATAGCTTGATTTTCCTTCTGCGTGAATAAAGTCTCGAAAATGTTCTTTAAATCTGATGTTAAAACTTCTGTTTGTTCTTCCTATGATGGGACAAGTTCCGAAAGCGCTACAGTTAAATATATAGGAAGAACAAACAGAAGTTTTAACATCAGATTTAAAGAACATTTTCGAGACTTTATTCACGCAGAAGGAAAATCAAGCTATGCAAAACACATTATCCATGAAGGACATCGCATGTTAAATATTGAAAACACCCTAACAGTAATGCACAGAGAAAATAATCTAGCGAAGATAAACGTACTCGAAGAGATGGAAATCATGAAAGCAGCTCACAACAACAATCTGATAAATGAAAACGAACCCAATACATGTAACCCCCTCTACCAGATCTTCAGTGAAACACCAGTTTTTAATCGTACCGATGATGGGACAAGTCCTGAAAGTGCTACAGTTAAATAATTAATTAAGTTGAGGAGACGGACCTTTCAGGTGAATATTCCATAATTTTATATTTTAATTTTGAATAATACCTCAATGGAACACATCATGAATCTTATAAAAGTTGATACCTTACACTGTCACTTCCAATTATTTTTTATAAACTTTTATGTTTGTTGCACCATAGAGATTAATTTAAAAATTGCAGGAAGAAATTTATAAGCTAATTGAATTGAAAAGGGCATTTAGAAACAATCTGAGAGGAATAGATCTTTACCCTTTTTGAAAATTGATTAAGTCAAATGGTAGCAAATATGTGAGAAATCTCAAGTTCAAATTATAGTGCTGATAAAATTACTTGGTTTTATTTCTGTGGTTTTCCTTAGTTGTCAAGGGAAATGCTAGTTTAGAATTTCATTACCACAATATTTTTCACTATTAATCATTAATTCATAATTCATTAAATTTAATGTCGATTAAAATTGAACAACACATACAATACAGAAAACAACCTACTGGTATACAACCAAAAGATCTCAGATGTGATATGACCAAAGATATTCATTCATTCTTCATTATGTGTATCCACTTATAGCTGATGGCACGAGTCCATTGGATAGTGATAATTCTTGAAGAACTAACTGGTTACTTTTTTATGTAAATTCTATGAAAGCTCTGCAACAGTCCATAATTTAGGTGAAGATAATATACAGAATGCGGCATAAGTCAGTTAACCACTGCACATGGTTGCAAGGAAAAAAAGAATGAGATTGGTTGAAACTGGTTTGAATATAGGACCTTCAGAATATAATCTCAAACACTACTGTTTAAACAACAATGGAGGTCACTTTGAACAATTTCAGTAATTAAGAATTAAACCTCATAGTGTTCTTTCCCTGTAAAGTTAAATAAATTTCAGTAGTTGTTTTTTATATAGATATTGTAAGCTACAGAAAATAATATATTTGTATTTTCAGTTAACTGACTTTTTATGTGCCATACAGCAGACTATACGAAGTGGACCATAAAAGAAATGAGGAAATTACGGAAGATTTGGGTCTAGAACCCATTCTCCATCATATACAAAACTACCAGAACAACTGGAAAGTCCATCTTCAACGAATGCCATATAAGAGAATTCCAAAAGTTATGCTTCATTACTACTCCCAAGGCAGAAGATCGCTGGGATGTCCAAAAAAGCGCTGGATGGAAAATTTCTCTTTGAGACTGTAACAGGCCACATGGCCTAATATTTGCATAGACGTAATGATAATGATGATGGTTAACTGACTTATGCCATACACTGTAAATAATATGGAGTGTTTTCATGCAATTAATACAGGTAAACCAACAAGACTGTAGGATATTTCTTTGACAATTTTTTATATAGATCATACCGCTTAGTAGAATATGTTTTAAATCTTCTTATGACTCTGCAGAGAAGACACATAAGTGAGTCAATCAGGTTGAAAGCGTTTCAGATATGGAATGAGTATCCATAACAGAGGACCATTGTTAGTCTTGATATAAATGCCTGCACCATGCCAAAGATATTCACACATCTTAAAATACAATGAAATAAAAAATAATCTTAGGACTGGATACGAGGTGAAGTAATGTAAATAATTATTAAAATTCAAACCCTAACACGTCCTAACATTCCAACCTCAACTTCCAATTTAAAAATACAAATAAAACTGAATATAATCGCAAATTAAATTTCACTCTAAAAATAATAAACATTTTTGGCAGAGCCAGGAGGAAAGCGTGATAAGGAAACACAGGAAGACCTAGACTTCGATGGAGGGATGGAGCAAAATGAAGACATGCGAGGAAGACTTGGTCCATCCAACTGGCAGAGACATGTAAAAGAATCATACTGAAAGGTAACGTATTCTGACCACCCACGGATCTGTACTGTGCCCCCCCATACGAAATGCAACCTAAACACTAATTCCGTTTCTGCCAAATCGGATAACAATCAATTTCCCTCCCTGCATATCTTGCCTGTCCTCTATTGTTCTAATCTCATCTCTTTCTCACCCTCAACATTACTCACAAAAATTTTAGACGCTTTCTATGCAGGATATTATTTGCACTCACAGTCCAGTGTTGTCAACTCAGTATCAGTATGTTATGTTAAATAGTATGTAAATTGTAAATTATTATCATTAGCTCAATTCATGGCATAAATTAGAATTCCTGTATAGTATCAGTATGTTATATAATATGTAAATAAGATCGCAGCATGTAGTAATTCGCCATAGTCGGTCCCTAGCCTGGATGAGAAAGGAGGAAGGTATATGACTGTGTGTTCATACCTAAAATTTTATAATTTTGTTAGGACTTCAAGATTACATTTAAATTAATATTGGGAAGTAAACATTATGAGGTTATATCATTAATAGTGAGTGGAGAACATATTTTAATCAACTCACCTCATACATTTTCAAACTTCTTTGATACCGACGGTTTCAGACAATATCATGTCCTTCATCAGTCATGACAAAGAAGTTTGAAAATGTATGAGGTGAGTCGATTAAAATATGTTCTCCACTCACTATTAACTTCAAGATTACGTTCCAAATCTAACCAAATAAGACAATGAGGTGAAGGAGAAGTATTTATGATGAAACATTTATCTTTAAAAACAACATGTGTAGATTCCCTTCAGGTAATTTCCATTTAACAAACAAATATCCACTATTATAATTATATCCATTAATCGTAGAAATCAATCAGTGTCATTAGACCTACTTAAATTAAATATGAAGAAGTAATAATTAACCTTACATTATTCAATATTCAAGAGCCTGACACCGGGGGAAGTTTGGCAACATCCCTACTCGGTCAATTACAGTGGCTTCTATTTGACGTAGTGGGAGGGGAGCGCGGTGGAATGGTGTGAGAACTGACGTGTACTTTTTGAGGAACGATGCCAGCGCTACAGGGGCACAGATCCGTTGGTGCGAGTATAACTGGGATGTTGAATTTATGATGATGATAATGATGAAAATAAATCATTACATAATTGAATTGGGAATTTTTACACCTCCTCTCATAAAAATATGTATTCCTCCCCTGACTAATCCTGAAATAGAATTTCAAACAGTCAAAGTGTGATGATGATGATGATGGAGTTTGAAACTAGTCATGTCAGGAATACATATTTTTTATGAAGTGAGGTGAAAAAAGACTTCCTGTTCAATCAAGTAATATTGATAATTTGTCTCATAGTATTACTTCCTGTACTGCGCCATAGTCAAATTATTAAAGGCATGATGAGGAACAGGACTTGCACTGATTTGAGTCCCCATGGGTGAAGAAATTTTCTCAAGGAAATTCAGCCATTATAAGACCGATGCCCACTTAGCATCACGAGAAATTTGGGTAGCTACAATAAGTAGCAGCTCCAGGTTGAGAAAATTAACTATAATGGCAGGGAACCCAATGTCCTGATCACATGTCACCCCTATACTCGCTGTACGATCAACCACCACTTTAATTAACATATGTGGATGTGAGGCCAACAAACGGCTGTTGGCTATTTAGGTATTGTACCATGGAATTTTTTTAGTATTACTTCCCATTAGGATGTTAATAAATAATTAATAAAAAGTGAGTTGTATCTCACCTCATATTCCGTGTTCTTCAAACAATGGAACTGCAGTTTCTGGAGGCAGTTCTGTTGCTTGAAGAATACGGAGTATGAGGTGAGATATGACTCACTTTTTATTTTAGTTATTAACTTGAAAACCTCATAATGTTTATATATTAAATTTGGGAATTTTTAACATTATGAGGTTCAATTAATAAGAATTAAATGAATCGTGATTTCTTCTTACCTCATACTTCTATGTTTTTTTTAACACAGCACTGAGTATCGGTAACCCATTGTCACCATCGTCAGCTGTTTTCACGACTGTCAATTTTTTTTCTTTTGTTAAATATTCCACTTAATGTAGAAGATTTTTGACAAGGAATATAATTATATTGTACATGTTGCTAAAATAAATGGTTTTGATGAAGACATAATAAAGAATAAATTAAAGAAATTTCAACAACAGAAAAGGTTACAGGAATACACCACCTTACAACATGATTCAAGATGTAAAATTCAAGAAATTTACTTACCATCCTGAAGTTCATAATAAGTTTCAAAAATGTTTTAGAAAATTTAATATAACATTGGCTCCAATTAACAAATTCAGTCTGGATAATCTTCTGTTAACTAATAATAAATGTAACACCCCAGACAACAAAAAATCTGGAATTTATCAAATTGATTGCAAAGACTACAACAGGATATATATATATATATATATATATATATATAAATAGGAAAAACAAAAAGGAACTTGGAAACTCATAAAAAAGAACACTTCAGAAACATAATGAATGGAGAAATTGAAAAATCAGCTATAGCAGCACATAGTTTATTAGAGCATCATAGGATTGAAAAAGAAGCAAAACTTTTGAAACATCTATCTAAACCTTTGGATTTAACAGTTTGGGAAGAAATATATATTAAAAAAACCATACTAGAACCGTGAACTTCGAGATTCTGGACGAACCGAGCTTGATTACAAAGTTCTTCAAAAATACAACAGATGGCAGTTTAGAAAATGATTCATTCAAAAGAACACCAGATGGCAGATTGGAGAGTAATTCATTCAAAAGAACACCAGATAGCAGTTTGGATAATTACCGGCAAAAGAAAAAAATTGACAGTCGTCAAAACAGCTGACGATGGTGACAATGGGTCGCCGATACTGCAGTGCTGTGTTTAAAAAAACATAGAAGTATGAGGTAAGAAGAAATCACGATTCATTTAATTCTTACCTCATAATGTTATTTCCCATAATTAATTTATGACAGAATTTTAATTAACCTGGTAATGTCATATATATATATATATATATATCATGGCAGGTCCATACCCTCTACCACTGAAAAACAGATATATCTGATATGTTGCAGCTACTTTAAGTTGGTATGAGATATAAACATACCAACCCTTGTCAATGAAAGAATATTTCCTTTTCTGCAAAAAACCATGTTAGGTCATTCTTCATTTGTATGGATTTACATCCAAACCTGAAATTTCTTGTTTTCTTTTCACACTTACATGGGTTTTTCTCAAAACAACATGCTATATAAGTTTCTTTGAGGCTAAAGTTGCTACTAGCACTGAAACTGTGCTTGTGATATATTTTGTAAATTTCAATGGCAGATTTTTAACATATTCCCTATGATATTTTAATTGGCCTTGAATTAAAGCAAACTTTTTTCAAGAAGTCTTTAAAATCATTAATAAATACATTAATTAGAAGTGAAATTTTAATCTCAGAATTGTTCTCTGTACACAAGTGAATTTTCAGTAACAGGTTATAATTAATAATTTTTGTTATCAATGCCATCAGTTTGCCTTTATGACATTTCTGATACCCTCTACAGGCAATGGCAGAATTGTAACCAATTTCTTAAGCTGGGGTACCTGGAAGGAAGAGTAATATTACCATGATGATATGACAGGTGGTGAATGATAATGAGGCACCAGGAGAGTCCATAAACCTAAATTTAACCTAAATTCAGCCCATGGGAGGTGTTACGTGGAAGTTCAGCCCAGCCGTAATGTAGTGTAAAAAGGATCTCTAAGGTTTAAGTGGTCTTTGGCCCGAGCAGTTGGCCTTGGTTTTTGGTGGATGAATTCCACATATAAACACATTAAAACAAATATTGACATAATTTAATAAATAAAACAACCATAACGAGATATATTAAAAATCATCATAAACAAAATATAACAGTTATAGTAAAAATTCACCATGTTGATTTGAGCCATACAATTGATCATCATCATCATCACTCCAGGGATTAGGCAATTGCCCGTTCTGACTTCATATTGCATCAGCCCATCGTCTTCTAGGTCTTCCAACATCACGCCTTCCTCTTGCTTGATAATTTCTGGCTAACAATGGATATCTCTCCTTACTCATTCCATCCATGTGATCAATCCATTTCTGTTTGTAATTTGTGACTTTATCCAATAAAGGCTGTACTTTCAATTCTTCTCTTATATCCTCATTTCTTATTCTATCAAGTCTTGTACATCCTTTTACTTTTATATATTAAATTTGGGAATTTTTAACATTATGAGGTTCAATTAATAATAATTAAATGAATCGTGATTTTTTCTTACCTCATACATCTATGTTTCTTTAAACACTGCAGTATCGGCGACACTTTGTCGTCATCGTCAGCTGTTTTCACGACTGTCAATTTTTTCTCCTTTTTGCCAGTAATTATCTAGACTGCCATCTGGTGTTCTTTTTAAGGAATTCCTCTTCAAACTGCCATCTGGTGTTATTTTGAATGAATCATTTCCTAAACTGCTATCTGTTGTATTTTTGAAGAACTTTGTAATCAAGCTTGGTTCTTCCGGAATCTCAAAGTTCATAGTTCTAGTATGGTTTTTTTGAATATATATTTTTTCCCAAACTGTTAAATCCAAAGGTTTAGATAGATGTTTTAAAAGTTTTGCTTCTTTTTCAATCCTATGATGCTCTAATAAACTATGTGCTGCTATAGCTGATTTTTCAATTTCTCCATTCTTCATGTTTCTGAAGTGCTCTTTTTTACGAGTTTCCAAGTTCCTTTTTGTTTTTCCTATATATATCTTGTTGCAATCTTTGCAATCAATTTGATTTTTTGTTGTGGGGTATTACATTTATTATTAGTTAACAGCAGATTACCCAGGCTGAATTTGTTAATTGGAGCTAATGTTATATTAAAATTTCTGAAAATTTTTTGAAACTTATTATGAACTTCAGGATGGTAAGTGAATTTCTTGAATTTTACATCTTTCTTGGGACCATGATGTAAGGTGGTGTATTCCTGTAACCTTTTTTGTTGTTTGAATTTCTTTAATTTATTCTTTATAATGTCTTCATCGAAACATAGATGTATGAGGTAAGAAAAAATCACAATTCATTTAATTATTATCCTTTTATTTGTCTTAGGAACCGCATCTCTGCCGTCTGTATTCTATCCTTCTGTCAATTGAACTTTGTTAATATTCAGAAAGAGAAAACCATTTAAAAAATCAACTTAGGTTATTATTGACCCTTAGGTCTTCTTATAAATGCATATAATTAACAAAATTATTCTAAGTTATGTGACCATTTGGTCTTTATGTTTGAAAATGACCATTTTAAAAAACATATTTTTTTAGAATGATAATATTATGAAAAAGCATCTTACCCATGTACAGCTGCCTCCTCCCCTGGAGGACCTCTTGGTCTTCTGCACCGTTCTGACTTTTCTTAGAAAAATCGCGAATATTTATATGATCATTTTTAAGTTTCTAATCGGGGGAAACTCGGGTGGAAAGTTAACTTTTCCCTTCTATACATGTGGGGGGGTTTTCATCGGTTTTCACTTACAACTTTCACATGATATAGTTCAAAACCTTCATCTATGTCAAAATGGAAACTTCCACTTTCACTTCTTGCAGCTCAAATTCACCCTTATCTATTGTGGTCAACTCTGATCTTTCTGTCAAAACAATGTTGATATGAATTTACATCCTGGAATGTTGTGACATGGTTTTGATCCATTATAGATTTTTTTCTTGCTTTTTTATATTTCAAAAGCCCTTTGAGTATGACTAATTAGTATTTCAATGTGGTTATTTATTTCCTTCTTCTGATATAATAAACAAGTATATATGTATATGCTTTATCGGTTTTTTTAATAGTATTTTATTATTATTTTTACTAATAAGATCCTTGATGTCAGAGCGACCACCATGTGCAATTCATATTACAGAATGACAAATTGTACGTTCCACTTGCACATGGAATGGAACAAATCCTGACCTTATTAAGTTATGTAGATAGGAAATAACACTATGAGGTTTTTTAATATTGTTTATTAACGTGACACAGCATTGAGAATGTCACAAAGGATGTGATGAAACCCTGGGTATGCTAGGAGTTATGAAGTATGAGGTGAGTGAAATAAAAAATAAACAAATCCTGACCTATCCATTATTTCATCAAAAACAAACAAGAGAGAAGTTATTAAAGAGATGAATTTGTGCTTGGATGGTAAGGAATGTCTGCATAGCTGAAGAGATAGAGCATCAGCATGTAGAGCTCTCTTTACATTAAATTCAAATAATGTTGAGTAGAAGAAGAAAAATAAGAAGAAGGAGAAACAAAGAGGAACAAATAGAATTCACATCACTGTTAAAAAAAAACTTTTCATTCAATGGATATTATTGTTAATCACTATTAAAAAAACTCTTATTCAACAAATATAATCATAAAGCCTAAGTCAACATAATAATCATCAAGTTTTGTTTATCTCATATGAGACATTCTATGATACTGAGCTTCATGTTTACTCAGACAGTAAATAGATTGTGTTAAATATTTATTATCATTTAGTTATTTTGAAACTCACTGGAAAGTTTTCCTCATCTGGTCAAGGACAGCAGCTACTCTTGGATTAGAATCAGATACAATGCTAATGTTGCCATACTCCATCATATTATGTAAATTTGTCAGCTCCTGTAAATCATATTTCATAGTAATATTTCTGTAAATATTGAGATATCTTTATCATATATTTTAATGTTAAGAATATGTGTTTATGGCATTATAGAATTTTTATACTAATTAAATGTAATTATATTATCTGATGCAAAGTTACAATCAAGAAGATAAGATACCACATGTCTAAAAGTATTACATAACTTTTCTATCTTTGAAAATCCCAACATATGGTTTGAATTTTTTTTTTTCCTCCATTCACATTAACAATAGAATTATGTCTATATTTGAATGATGTTTTTATTATTGATTTAACATTTCTCACTGAAAGATAAATTATATTTGAAGAATTATGTCTTATCAGAGATTTTTTGATAAATGAAAATTTTAAAAAATTATAACTATTTCATTAAATAATTATAAAACTGAGACTGCCCTGATGGCTCAGGTGATAGCATACATACTACTTCTTGACTAGAAGCATCTGGGTTTGATACCTGACAGGGTTGAAAATTTTAATTGTGAAATTAATTAATTTAATTGTAAAATTTTCAATTTTGGTGTCAGGAGAGGTGATAGCATACAATTTTTAATTACTGGATTGTGCACCAGTACATACATTGAGAAGGTAATTTGTCCGTTGGATAGGAACAATAAGGCTGGCAGTTCCCTTGATACATCTCGATAGGAGTAAGTTATATGCCAATACTATTTCCCTTCTCTTCATCATCCCTCATACAATACAGTTTACACTACACAAACATACACTCCTCCTGCTTTCCTACCTGTACACAATACAAGCACACATCATCTATGTAAAATGGTCTGTTGAAGAGGTGCATAAATTTAAAATAGACCATATTAACACCATCTATCCACTCTAAGCATGAAAGTGCAGAGTATGACATTAGAATACACACTACAAACTATACAAAATATTCCCACTACAGGCTTCAGGAGACCTATGACATAATAAGAGGTAAAGGCTTATTAATTATAATACAGTAAAACTTGTTTAATCCGAAACATGAATAATGTGGAAATCTGTCCAATGTGAACAAATTTATTGGTCCCGGAAAAATAATAGTAATTTTACGTATATTTATTTTGTATAAAATGGATCTGCCCAATGCAGAAAGGGAAGGATATTTCTACACAATTCATGAAAAAAATGTTTACAAGGCAGAAAGATAGAGAAAAAAAATTAGTTTTCACTTCATTGAATTCCCGTTATGCAAATTTTCCTGCCGCAGGGAGAAGTAGAGTTTCTACCTGTATCTGGAAGTTTCTTTCGGCCTCACTGCACACCCATTTTGAGAAATATAGGTTCGCTTAACAAATATTTGGCATGTGACATCTGTCTTACCAATAATCACTGTAAAATCTTAAATTAGTTTTAGATCTGAAAACAATTGTGTACGTATCTTTCACAGGTAGCATTACAAATTTACGGAATAAAGATGGCTAAATTGTATGTATCATTGTCATTAAACAAAAAAAGTGAAAGTGATCGAAGATAAAGGAAAATAAACTCTCAGTATGCAAAATAATTACTAAATTTAAATGTGGAAAAACCCAAGTTTATGAGATTTTAAAACACGAAGAAAAAAATAATGAATGAATGGATGCAAGGAAATGGTGAAATGAAGAGGAAAGCACAAAAAAAAAGTGTTTTACAAGTCTACGATCAAAACAATCTCCAAATTTCCGGATCGATGCTCCAAAGTCAAGCTCTAGCTGTTGCTATATCCCTAGGGAATAACGATTTGAAGACATCTTCAGGTTGGTTGTGGACAGTTTTAAAAGAAGACACAATGTCGTGTGAAATGAAATTTGCGGGGAATCAAAGGATGTGAACGAAAATATAGTTAGTAAGTGAAAACTGAAACTGCATACTTTAATTTCAGGATACACACCTAAGAGACATTTTTAACGCTGATGAAATGGGACTGTATTTTCGAGCATTACTGTCAAAGTCGCTCGTACATACTATACTTCACTTTCCAACGGCAGCAGAACTACAATTAATCCAAGGTACATAAAAAGACATATAGGGTGCTCTATAATCTAAGATTGGTTAATATTTTTTGTTTTTTTTTATAATACGGAATGTTGTCTAATGAGGAAAAAAATTGGTCCCATGTGATTCTGCTTTGAACAAGTTTTATTGTATTATATCAACGATGAAGATTGCAATAATGATTAAAATTCCCAATTGAGCACTTATCTTTTGGTATTTTCCAATCTAAATTACAATCCGATATTAAATCATGAAAATAGGCTTATCACCTGCTCGTTCATCCCAAGTGAATCTGCATATGGAATGATATAATCAATAAGATGTTGGAGCATTTGAGCTTCTGCAAATGATGCCATTTCAAAATGAATTCTGGTTTTAAAAGATTGAACCTTCATTTGTTCTTGTATCCTTTTCAATCTTTGCTCTCGGATACCTGGTGAGAAAATATAAAACTACATTGTAAAAATCACATGGTGAACTGGTATTTTATAATAATAAAAATTATTAACTTTACTTAAACAGGAATAAAAGTCAAGAGAGTAAATCATATACACCTCATCTCACATTAAATTTTCTCACCTAGACATGATTCAGAGACCATTGTCTAGTTGAGAAGATTTAATATTACGGAAGGTGTATATTTCCGGTACACTCTCCACAGACAAAGTGATTTTCAAGAGAGAGAAAGAATTATAATAAACAAAGCAATAAAGATTAGATTCACAGAAAACATGATTCATAAAAAAAAGGTAAACAATTTAAAAAAATATAATTTAATTAAAGAAAAATGTACCCTTTGAGAATATAATTTTAAGGGATCCTTTGCATCTTTTGGAACACAACAAACTCAAAAAGTATTCAATATTAATCTTGCACCAAAAAATTATATCAGTATCAGCTAATAAAAAAACAAAAAAATATATATATATGAAGATAAAAATCAAGAATTTACCAAATAAAATGAAGGGAATATGAAACAATGTGCACAGGAAAAACTTAAAAAAAAAATTAACATGAATATGAAAGAATACCTTAAAAATGTGAAATATAAGGAAATGTATGAAAAGGCAGTTGCTGCTCATGTGTGGACAGAAAATCATAGAATCGAGAAGACATTAAAATTACTAAAAACAAATGGAAAGATCAACAACAGATCTCATGAAGATGTTTTTATTATTAATGTAACATTTCTCACTGTCACTTCTTCTTCAGTGAGAAGTGTTAAATTAATAATAAAAACATCAATAGAAGCCCTACTGGCTTTATAAAGTAGTGTTTAAATTCCCAATAAATGTCTTCTTAACTAAGAAGTTGCCATTTGCAAAGATAGAAGCAAAGGTTTCATAGCATTTGGCGCAAAGGAATTACAATGTATATAAGAGAACAATTTGCGTCTAGATCACAATTCGCCTTGGTAGCTCAGATGGTAGAGCATTGGCCTGGAAAGCCAAAGGTCCCGGGTTCGAGTCTCGGTCTGGGCGAAAAATTTTCTCTTCAAGTATAACAGATCTCATAGTTTGGGAGATGATCTACATCCAGAAAAATAGAAACAAGATAATGAATTTTGAAATTCCAGGAGAGAAGGATTTGATTGTATCGTCTGTCCAACACCAATGGGAGAGAATAATATTATTCAAGAGAATTTAATCTACCTATATATATGTGTTTTATAGACTACAAAAAAATTGACAAAATAAAATAGAAGGAAATTAAGGAATATAATCTTAAAGAAAGAAATTCCACAGCACTTAGTAAAATCATTCAAAGCCTATATACTGATAATAAAATTAAAAATAGAAATTTGTAATATTACATACAATACCAAGGAAATCAGCTGTGGTGTCAGACAAAGGTGTCCATTGTCACCAGCACTTTTTAATATATTTTTTGATGACATTGTAAATCATTAAAAGCATTTATGGATTGAAAGAATGTTTTAAAACTTGTTAAAAAATAACACTATTGTTTATAATGTATTATTTGCAAATGATCAAGTGGTATTGACACTGAAGATAAATTACAATATGCTATCATAAGTTATATGCTATCTCAAAGGATTATGATCTGGAAATATCAGTAAATAAAACAAAAGTTATAGCATTCAAAGGGTGTTCTCTACTATGTGCAGAAATATGTATAGGAAACAAAATAAGTAGTAGTATTCAAATGTTCTGACGCTCTTGATTTGTCATCAATAATAGATCACGTAAACCATTTTAATTACCTGGGATATGATGTAACATACAATAAACAAAGGGATAAGAATCAAATGAATCGTGAATTCTTCTTACCTCATACTTCTACGTTTTTTTAAACACAGTATCAGCAACCATAATCACCACCATCAGCTGTTTTCATGACTGATTCCTTCAAAAGAACACCAGATGGCAGTTTGGATAATTACCGGCAAAAGAAAAAATTGACAGTCGTGAAAACAGCTGATGATGGTGACGATGGTCGCTGATACTGCAGTGCTGTGTTTAAAAAAACATAGAAGTATGAGGTAAGAAGAATTCACGATTCATTTGATTCTTATCAATAAAACCTCATAATGTTAAAATTTCCCAAATTTATTATATTAAAAAAACAAAGGGATGTCGAAAATAAATTGAATAAATTCAATTAAATGTGTATAACAATTAGAAATTGTTTTAAATACATGAGGAAAGAAACAAAATTAAAATTTTATAAGGTTATGGCTGTTCCTGTGTTATGTTTCCAAAGAATTGGACTTTGACTAAAAATCAACTAAAAAAAAATAATCTGCAGATATGAGTTTCCTGAAACACGTAGCTGGATGATAGATTTTACAAGAAATATAACAAAGATATTAGGAATGAGCTTAACAGACAGAATCAAAGAATACAAACAAAATTGGTTCGACCACATTCAAAGAATGGATCAAGAACATAAAAAAGCAGTTATTCATATATAAGCCAGAGGGGTTTAGATGTGTGGGTGGGCCAAGAGCATGATGGAGAGAACAGTTTTCTGCATGAGACCAGAACAAACCTTCTGCAGTTTAATCCGTGAAGATGACGATTTAATAAGCCACAAGCATTACTGTAGATTAATTTTATAATATGTAAAACTCTCATAATATATCCCTTAGAAGGAAAACTTGGCAAGAAGCAGCATCATAACCTGATAATACAACATTTATGATATTCTATATCCATAATTTAGCTGAATGGTCTAATGCCTGATATCTTGGCAGAAAGCTACAGGACATATGCCAGTTTGATTCTCCAGGTGAAGAAATTTTGTCATGGAATTTCAGCCAGTATTGGATCAATGCTTCATTAGGAATTTGGATAGCTACAATAAATAGCAGCTTTCAGGTTGAGAAAATCAGCTTTAACAGCTAGGGTACCTGATATGCTGAATATATGTCACCCCTATACTGGCTGGATGCCATCACTGTACATGTCATATATGGATGTGATGCCAGCAACCTGGCTGGTAGGCCAAGCGCCTTCTAGGTAGTCATGCCATGGAGATCAGTTTTGTGTTAATAAGTAATAATATTGATAATAAAATCCAGTAATTGAATGTAATGAATGTTTTAAAATGTCCCATACTGTAGCCGAGCAATTTTAAGGCATGGTGCCTGAGTGCATAGATGGGAATTTGTGATAGTTTGAGTCCGTAAAGCAGAAGCAATTTTCTCATGGAATTTTGGTCAGTATGGGACCGGTGCCCAGCAAGCATCATGAGGATTTTGGGTACTTGCAATAAGTAGCGGCTTAAGGTTGAGAAAACAAGCTATAATGGCTGGAAGACCAAATATGCAGACCCCTACATTGGCTGGATGATCAACTACATATATGGTAACACTTGTGGATGTGAGGCCAGCGGTTGGATTGTAGGCAAAGGGCCTTCTAGGCCTGTCGAACCATGGAGTTTTAGTGTTTTAAAATGTAAAATACAAGAATTTTAAAACCAGCAATTAATTTGAATACAATGAGACAGTAAAATATATACAAATCAATACCTTCAGCAAATGGATAGTTGTCCATCATTTGCAAGCCACTGACCACAAATAAATTAGGGTTAAAATTAATTAATAACTTATCAAATTCTTCCAGAGAACTGATTAGAGGATTGTTATCATCATTATGTACAATAAACCTGTAAAAACACAAATAGTATTACTACATGAAGTATTGACATATATATTAGCAGAATCAAATTTGACAATTCTAATGCAAATGACAGTCTATGAATCTTGGGAAAAAAAAAAAAAAAACAACAATAACATATCGTTGGTGGGCAATGAAAACCTCGTAACTCCATTTTGGTAAATTTTACAGGAGAAACAAATAACTGTTTTAAATAATTATGAAAATTGATAAGCAATAGTTCCCACATATTTTACTACAGAATACAAGTCAAGTTATTAATAAATTTGAAGTCCGTGTTCTCAACAAGTTATGCATCACATATTTCTGTGCTGGCTAATGGAGTTATGTGGTTTTCAATGACTGACGGAGTTACGAGGTTTTCATTGTCTACCGTCAATATGCTACACAAAATGGACAAATATAAGGTTAGGGTTAGTTAAAATTTTAAATAAATTCTGTTCACTTCACCTTATATCCCATCTTCTAATAATGGTTAGTTGTTTAAGTTTAAGACTGATGTAGATTATTTCTTTCATGTTTTGGTATATTCCCACATATTATACCCATAATTCATATCTACTTTTCAATGTTTCATATATATTGTTAACACAAAGTTTTAAAGTTATTTCTTTCTCAACTTTTCATTTAATTTTTAGATGTTTTCTGCACTTTATTAGAAAAAAAAAACAATATCAATGGTTGACAATGAAAACCTCGTAACTCCATCAGTCATTGAAAACCACATAACTCCAGTAGCCAGCACAGAAATATGTGATGCTTAACCTGTTAAGAACATGGACTACAAATTTATTAATAATTTGACTTGTATTCTGTAGTAAAATATGTGGGAATTATTGCTGCATCAATTTTCATAATTATTTAAAACAGTTAATTGATTCTCCTGTAAAATTTACCAAAATTGAGTTACGAGGTTTTCATTGCCCACCACAGATATACCATTTCTCTCATACTCGTACAATAGTTTGTGCATTTTTTTAAATTTTCCTTCAAAATTACTTAGACTGTCATTTATACTAGAATCCCCACAAATTCAACTTTTAGTATAATGCAAGTAACGAGAGACATTTACTGAAAATAATCATGGAGCTGGTTACTTATTCATAAGGTGCATAAATACACAGCTTACCATTTAATCCCATGATGGACAATGTCAATAATTAATCTTAAATTATAACATTTAATAAATACAATAAGATAGACTATATGGTGAATTTGAAATAAATGTTTTATTTAGAATTGATATATATGATGATGCATACAGAAAGTCATTCATCATTTTCAAGATTAAGAGAAAATAATTTACTGAAAGAATATTTATTGTACTGTTTCTTAGAAATGTAAATTGTGAAAAAATGTAGTGTAGAGAACAGACAATCTCAATTATTTAGGGCACATATTTAGAAATGTTCAAACATTTTAGGTAAAAGAGAAGTTAAAAAGCAGTACAAAATGTTATTAAAAGCTACAATACAAGATAAACAAATATAGTGAATCCAGGTAAGGATGCTCCAAAGTTCATGGGAGTCATTGGATGTTACTGCAAAGTGCATACAAATATTATTGGCACAGTTATATACACAACTGCTTCATATGTTCAGGGAGCAAATAAAAAAGCAAGAATTTATGGCTCACACATAGCCCAGATTAAAGCAATACAGTTTATATATACAGGACAGATTTAAAAATCAGATTCATGCAAAGAAAAGCCACAGTGTGTTGTATTAAATAAAGGACATTTTCAATAAAGAATGTGAGCTTGTTATTACAAATCAAGGAACATTCATTTTAAGTGCTAGAGGTACATGAATGTGCCTTGTGGTAACCAATCTTTTACAGTATTGTATTCATGTAGACTTTCACGGCCGGAGTTGCTATGATGATCTTGATGAAGATTTTCGGGCTGTAGGCCGTGGTCGTGAGGCTTGTAGTTCCCCGACATAAAAACAGTTTCAATAGAAAAGAAGAATCATTAAAAGTCAACAAAGTATGGATACCAGTTCTAAAAAACGCAAAATGTAAACCTCTACAAGTACAGTTCACTAGACTATCAAACAGCAATCTCATTGGAACAATGGAAGTCCCTACCGCTGACCAATCAGAAGGCAGATATAATGTACAGTTGACTAGACCATCAAACAGCAATCTCATTGGAGCAATGGAAGTGTCCAACGCTGACCAATCAGAAGGCAGATATAACTTACGAACACATCGCGGTGAACGTATAAATAGGACAGACAGTGGACAGAATTGCCAGTCTCAAGACAACCCTTGAGGATGCTAGACGCAGTCTCTGGCGAAACGTCGGGGAACTACAACCCTCACAACCATGGCCTACAGCCCGAAAATCTTCATCAAGATCATCATAATCTTTTACAGGTTTCCCTTGGTCTTCGCTTCTCTTTCTCTCAGAGTTCCAATCAAGTACGATTTTTGGAATGCAATCATTACCTTGCTGGAATTTGGTGCTCAAATGATCAAAACTTGGAAAAACTTAAGCTTCACAAAGTTGGTGTGTGAAGACCATGGTAGAAAAAGGCTAACTAACATTTGGCTACGATCAAATGAGAGTCAACAGGATTAAAATAATTGTGATACAAGATCAGAAAGAAAAATAATTATACAATAAAATATAAAATTAATGGAACACTTATATCTTCATGAACAGGTTTTCATTGCAGATGTAATTTTTAAAACACAATAACTATTGTAACTGTAATATACCTATTTGCACGAGGAGCTCTATGGATACCCCACTGTTCTCCAGCTTTGTATTCCAAGATCAAATGGATGTCATCTTTCTTTGTTACACCTCCTACCACTGTTAAAATACATGTAATTATGGTTAAATAAAAAACACAACAAACAAATCCACTCTGTTAATTAAGGAACATAACAATTCACAACACACACAAAAACAACACAAATCATATCATATTAACTGTATTCACTTCCAAAATTTTCTGAGAGAAAGCTTGTATCATTAAAAAGAGCAATTCAAAATTCTTATTACACACCTGAGATTATGTGTCTTCTGTTTACAATGTGACATGGGTCTCAGATACTTGATTAATTTTCATGCAGGAAATGCTGATGGAGTTCTTGGCAGATGTACTACTGAATATTCATGAGGAAATGTGGTTGCAATAGAATATACTTTTTTACTTGCCATCAGACAAAATACCATCTGCACATTTGAGAAAAGGTGGAATGATTGAAATGAACAACTGCTTGGCTCATTGACATAGGTAAAGGATTACCAGTAGATTAATATTGTGATGGGACATAGTGACGTCTGTATTTGGTTGAAGTTTCTCGACATTTCAAGGGGTGGGTTGCATCTAGCTAGCCTTGTGGACATGTCCAGAGCAGAGTTTCGCTTCTTGAGAGGTGGAGCAACTGGTGAGTTGGGGCCAGTCTTCTGGTTGGGTCTGGTGCAGAGCTTTTCGTAAGATGGGGCAGATGGCAGCAGACAGTGAGCCTTCAGAAGATGTCTGGGTGGAGCATCTCAAGGTTCAAGTGTACATTCCTTAGAATTTCTGGAACCTTCTGACATGCCTTCACTTGCTATATAAGACATTACTGGAAACTGCAGTGGGTAGTTGCAGTGGTGAGTTAGAAGTTGGCACGCAAAGTAGTTGCAATAGTAGTTGTAAGTATGTAAAGTAGTAGTTGTAAGTGTATGAAGTAAATGTGAAACCAGAGTCAGCATGTGTGAAGTCCATGGTGATTTGGGAGGCAACAGTTAAAGTGCCAATGAAAAGTTACATGTCTGAACTGGGAAGAGACGTGAATGAACTGTCAAGTGCTGATAATTGATAGAAGAATTGTAAAGAAAAATTATTGTAAATCAAATAAAGGAAGATTAAAATTTTCAGTTAAACTAGTGGTCGTTATTTAAAGAAATTTTAACTGGTATGAGGTCACTCGGGGGCACGCCGTAGCGTAGTGGTTAAGGTAGTGTGCTACAGACCGGAAGGTCGAGGGTTCAAGTTCCGGTGGGGTCAGGATTTTTAAATTGACCCATACCTTCTGGTAGCAACATGGCCCTGGGCTCGACTCAGCCTCTAACTGAAATGAGTATCAGATGCTTGTTCTGGGGGTAAAAGCGGCCGTCACGCAGGGCTGACAACCTGGCTGACATCAAGTGCTGATTGTCCAGAAAAAGTGGGAGCCTTAACATCCTAATACCCCAAGGCCTATAGTGGGAACACTTTACTTCAGGGGGGCACGCCATAGCTTAGTGGTTAAGGCACTGTGCTACAAGCCGGAAGGTCGAGGGTTCAAGTCCCGGTGGGGTCAGGATTTTTAAACTGACCCAAACTTTCTGGCAGCACTGTGTCCCTGGGGTCGACTCAGCCTCTAACTGAAATGAGCACCAGATGCTTGTTTGGGGATAAAGGCGGCCATTATGCAGGGCTGACAACCCGGCTGACATCAAGTGCCGATTGTCTAGAAAAGTGAGAGCCTTAACCTCCCACTACCCCAAGGGCCTCCTGAGGCCTGTAGTGGGAATACTTTACTTTACTTTTTTTTTATGAGGTCACTCTTACAAGTTATAATACATTATCATTGTAGCTCTAAAACAGTACCGGTACACTTTTCAACATGGTTCCATATCGGAACTTTAGCCCCTTCTAACAAAGGAACTGTCAACCATTGCATGCTGAAACCTACCTTGAAATTTCTTTCAGATAAGTGTTGCGATGTACGAGCTGTGTCCAAAAAATAATCTTAATCTGCCATTTTTAACTGCAAAATCCAGCGTCAAATCTCTCATTTAAGCTATAAGGAAGTAAAACAACTACTGAATACATAGACTGGATAACCCTCATACCTGCTGTCTGCGCCGTATCCTACCTAACTCCATTTCACTGTTACTCATGCAGGGAGACCATCTGCTCCGTACAGTGGGTTGATATTGCTGGATTCTGGCTTTTGTTTCTGTATATTGCAATTAAAAAGGCAGATAAATTTTTTGGACACAAGCCTTGGTACACTACAATGCTTCTCTGGGAGAAATTTCAAGGTAGGCTTTGGCATGCACAGGACAGTTCCCTTGTAAGTACAAAAAGGATAAACAGCTTTGACATTATATTATTTTTAGTCTGATATTCTTACCTCAATATTAATGTTGATTTGTTCTTGGACATTTTTCAAAACAATTTTGTTTTATCATCAGCTTGTCCGGACATGTCCAAGAACAAATCAACATTAATATTGAGGTAAGATGATCAGACTAAAAATAATATAATTAAAATAACCTCAAAATATCACTTCCTAAAATTAAATATTAATTACAGCTTTAACATTCCCTAAAACAAAAATTATTTATGATACCTAGAAGTACTTTGCATTGTAAAGGAAAATTTGGAAGTTTAATTTCTGAACTTAAAAATGCGATCCCTGCATCACACAACATATATCAACACAATAACCAAATTCAATTCAAACCCGATGTAACATATCTGTATTGATACTTGCCACATCTTTTCTGATATGTTCTTTCATTTCATTTAATTCATATGGAAGTGGAGTGACAAAAACACTATCTTTCAGAAAATCCCCAAAGGAGAAATTTACAGAAGTGCTGTGGCAAGTGTCGATGCAGATATAATATTAAGCTTGGAATTAACTTGATTATCACATTGATATGTGTCGTGTGATGCAGGGATCACATAGTGAACATCTTCTTCTTCTTCTTCTTCCGAATGCAGTATTGGGTGATGATGCCCGTTCTGCGACTACAAAAACTGATCCTTCCATCGGTTGAAGGGTCTTCCGAGGTCTCTTTTGCCATTAGGGTTGAGGTGGTAAATCATCTTTGGTAAACGGGAATTTGACATTCTCTGGACGTGTTGGAACCATTTAATCTGATAATTTTGTATATGTTCAACCATTTCCATACTATTCCACTGCATCCTTATCTCATCACTTTTCATTCTATCCCTTAATGTTACTCCAGTTAGTGATCGGAGGAATCTCATTTGTGAACTATTAATGCGGGATTTATCTTTTGCTCGAAGTGTCCAGCATTCACTTCCGTATAGTAGAGCAGGTTTGGCTATGGCATTATGAAATCTCAATTGGATTTCTTTCCTCATTTGTTTTCCAAAATTTCTCCTAATTATACCATTTAATCTGTTATATTTTTCTAAATTTGTTTCCACATCTTTTTGATTATGAAACTGTGATATATTATTACCTAAATAATTAAAGTGTGTTACTTGTTCTATTGGTTTATTATTTATTATTATTTTTACTCTCGAAAGTTCCTTTCCAGTGATTGCCATGGATTTCGTTTTATTTTCAGATATTTTCATGTTGTATTTTTCTAGGGTATTCTGCAACATAGTGAACATTTGTGAGTTAATTTGTGTATCCAAGCACCATAAATAGTTTTTTATAGAATGTTAAATTGTTTATTTCTTTTTAATAGCCTTTAGTCTCTATAATCCACAGAAGTGCATAATAGGAATTCTGAATCTCCTATATATTGCAAAAATGTGAAAAAGTGAATCATAATATAGCCTACAAAGTTATAACAATACTACATTATTTTTATAAAGATAAGTTGAAAGAAATCTCTTATCAAATATACTTTATACAGCCCCATTTTAAAGTTTTTTTTAATTCAAATTAATCTTTAGCAAGACTGGTATTATTTTACAGATGTGAGGCCTGGACTGTGAGGAATTTTAAAGATATCCATCAAATCACAATGAGCAAGAAGTTCATTAGAGCAACAGGAGGTTTTTCTCAATTGTATCACAAGAGAAATTAAGATGCTTTACAAGAACTTCAGTTCAAACCATTTATTCACTTTATAAATATTAACGGTACAATTGGAAAACTCATATATAACATTATGTCCATGGACAGAATCTAAAAGCCTGCCACATAGAAAGAGATCTATGAGATGTCCAAAGTACAAATGGACTGAAAATCTAGCCATGAAATAGTCATAATTGCATGGAAGATGATGATAGACTAGAAATTTCAAGTAAACTCTATTAAAAATCAAAATAATATGAAAATTAGCAACTATGCCCAGATAAATTTAGAGATACAGAATGATGAAGTTGAATCTGCACATCATCATGGGAAATATGTTGGTTGGTTGGTATCTAATGTCGAGCACTTGATAATGAAATCATTCTTCTTCTTCTTCCTTTCAAGCATTAGGCCAAGGCCTGTTACAATCCTATAGAAAATTTTCTATAGGATCGTAACAGGCCTTGGCTAATACTTGGAAGGAAGAAGAAGAAAATTAATCTAAAACTCTAATTTTTTATGGTGATACTAATGCGAACATATTTCCCATGATGATGTGCAGATTTAAAATGGCTTATCAAGAAAAGCAAGGGAAGAGACACTACAAGGTAAAAATCAATAGAGTAAAAATATGAATCAGGCACAAGAAAAGCTAGCATCCACATATTATTTCAAACAGTAAGAATTTAATGATATTTTTATTATTGATTTAACATTTCTCACTGAAAGATAAATTATATTTGAAGAGAAAAATGTTTGCCTAGACCGAGACTCGAACCCGGGACCTTTGGCTTGCCGGGCCAAATGCTCTACCAACTGAGCTACCGAGGCAAGTCACGATCTAGATGCAAATTTTTCTCTTATATACGTTGTAATTCCCTATATATGAAAATTAGCAACTATGCCCAGATAAATTTAGAGATACAGTTTTATAAAGTAATGTTAAATTCCCAATAAATGTCTTCTTAACTAAGAAGCCGCCATTTGCAAAGATAGAAGCAATGGTTTCAAAAGCATTTGGCGATAGGGAATTACAACGTATATAAGAGAAAAATTTGCATCTAGATCGTGACTCGCCTTGGTAGCTCAGTTGGTAGAGCATTTGGCCCGGCAAGCCAAAGGTCCCGGGTTCGAGTCTCGGTCTAGACGAAAATTTTTCTCTTCAAATATAATTTATCTTTCAGTAAGAATTTAGTTGAAAATGGGGATGATGGTCAACCATGGTCGTCAAGTGATTATGTTCCTGAGGATCACAGGTTCAAACCCAGCAGGGGTTGATGGATATTTTAGGATGGAAAAATCCAAGGAACAAGTCCTCTGGGAGGGACTTTATAAGCTGTGGGTCCTGAGTCCGAAGATTTTCAGGTTCGTAAAATATCTTAAGCCTGAAAAAGGAGACCTCTAATCAAAATTACTGACCATTATCATCCAAGTAATATCTTAGTTGCCTACTAGATGTCTCATTGGGTCGTGATGCTGATCACATGCTACTCATGACATATGTAGGCAAATAAGTGTAACTAAAATTAGCTTGGCCTAGTATTTGTGAATCATGAGTCTTGTGTACAATTCGTAGATGTTGAACTATTATAGGAAATAGCCTAACTCATAATAATTAATCGATATGAGATTTAATTTAAAATTTAAAATAAAATTCTTTTTACCTTACCTCATATCCTGTCTTCTAATTAGACCAGTTTCATAATCTTAATGGTTACATTTTCAGTATTTACACGACCGATGTTCTGTCTTCCAGGAGCACTGCTTCTTACCCTATCTGTTGGTGGATCAATGAACCTCCCATCGAATCAACTTCCCCGCGAATTTCAAAATTCATTCATCTTTTTTCTTAGTTTTTTGAATGTGGATTTTTTCCCAAACACTGAGCTCCTTATATTTTTCTATTTGAAAGAAAGACTAGTTTAATAAAACACATATCAAAACTGAAGGAACTCACTGTTTGGGAAAAAATCCATATTAAAAACTAAGAAAGAAAAATTAATGAATTTCAAAATTCCCGGGAAGTTGATTTGATTGGAAGGTTCATCGGTCTACTAACAAATAGAGTGAGAAGCAGTGCTCCTGGACAACAGAACACCGGTCATGTAAATACTGAAGATGTAACCACTGAGGTTACGAAACTGGTTTAATTAGAAGACAGGATACGAGGTGAGATAAAAAGAATTTTAGTTTCCATTTTAAACATCCATCCATCCATCCATCCATCCATAGTAATTCTGCCCAAAGGCAGGTCTTTCACTGCAATCATAGCATTTTTATGATATGCTTTGCAGCTTTACTAGGGAATTGTAGGTGCGGTAGCTTCCCATTGCTTTCTGCACCGGCGAAGGATGATGATAATGATAAGGATGATGATGTTGGCCATATGGTTTCGGGGACCGTTTGGGCCTTGGAAGTTTTCCTGACATTTGTCTTACAGGTGAGGAAAAACCCCGATAAAAACCTCACCCAGAAAAACTGCCCCGACCGGGGATCGAATCTGGGCCCGCTGCATGACAAGACAGCATGCTACCTCAAGATCACAGTGGTGGACATTTTAAACATATAGGGCAAGAATTGAAGATAAATGAGATGAATTGAATATATACAACTTAAATGAGAAAATAGAGGAATACAAAGACAATTGGAAAGCCCACTGGATAATATGAATAACAAAAGAATTCCAGCACTAGCATATAACTAGCAACTTCAAGGAAGAAGAGATATGGGACGTCCAAGGAAGAGATGGTTCTAACAGTGTGAGGATGGAACAAGCAAGGAAGATGATTTTAAACTCTACAGATCACTTTTGCGACTATTTGAATAGTGATCAGTGGCATATTGTTTGGCATCTCTGAAAATTTCTAGACACCTTTGCAAGTTATATAAGAACCAAATGGAGACCACAGTCAGTCAATAGTGGTTGAGAAGGCGACCTGAAGAATGAAGAGGAAGATAGTGTTTCTGCAAGTGTGAATAAATAAACTAGAAAAGGTAGGGCCAACTGTGTTTGTGAGAGACTCAAAACGGAATAATTAAATGTGCTTTTATAATGTAATATTCCAAATGAATAAAGAATACTGAGAATCTTTGTGCAGACTGGTATGAAGCTAAATAAATTCTACTTGTTCCAACACCACTGCAACTACTGACACTAATAAAAAAATCTGAAATCAGCTCTCTCAATTGTTGCATTTAGTTATTTCACATTTTTATTTAAGAATATTAGTTTATTAAGAACACCATTCATGTTATTTTCATTAAAAAACTGCACAACAAGTTGCATATTATATAAGCTTACACATGTGCCAACAATATACCTTTCAAGTCCTTCGGAAGAGTTCTCTGTAATTCAGGTGTCATCTTTGCTGCCAAAAGAACATCACAACCTTCAGTGACAAATCTCTTTGCCATAACAGGAGCATTTCCTCCAAGTGCATAATGTGATCCTTCCACTCTTGCTGCTTTATCAACAATTGCATCAAAAAGTTTGTCATCAGAGATGTATCTCCTACAATGTGAAATAAATAGAATCTTAAGACTCGTTAATTCGTAACGTAGTTTGGTGTTATTTTGATCGACTGCTAAATTTTATGTAAAGAGAAAAAAAAAAATTAACAAATTGTTATGGCCCTAGAAGCAGCTACCAGTAAAATGGATATGAGAATAAATAAATTAAGGAAATACCAAATATATAACAGGTATTTAAAAAAAAAAGAGGAAATGTGACATATATAAAGGTAAAAGATTTTATATTTGAGAAGATTTCTAGTTTTGTATAATTAACTGATTCATTGGTAACTATTGAACCCATAGGTTCATGGCCACATGGACATAAGCTCTCCACACATCCATATCCTGATCTAATGTTTTCCAATCATTCCCTGTATAATCTACTTCCCTCAAATCATGGTTAATGTTATTTTCCCATCTCATTCTTGGTCTACCAACTGGGCGTTTTCCCTCTGGTTTTTCATGGCTTCCATGCACATCTTTTATTCCCCATCTGTGCCATATGTCCTACCCATCACGCTCTATGAGACTTAACTGTTCTTATTATATCTAGCTTTCTATAAAGACCAAGTAGCTCACAGTTATGTAATATTCTCCATTCACATGTCTATTCATTTCTGTTTGGTCCAAAAATTTTCCTTCTTCTCATCTTCTTCGGCTTTCCCCCATTTATAGGTTTGCCGTCTTCAGTTTCCATTTATCTCTATCATTCCAATCTCCCTCTTCCAAATTCCTATCATCCATTATAGTTCTGACATAGGTTTTCCATTTCCATCTTGGTCTGCCACGTTTATTTCTTCCCGGGGGTGACCATTGGTATATATTTTTTAGCCATCTTTCATTTTCCATTCTTTGTACATGGCCATACCATTTAAGTGTTTGATTTTCAATCCTCTTAACAACAGATGTGGTGACATTCATTTCTCTCCAAAGTAATTCATTTTCTTATTTTATCCTGTCTTGTTTTTTGGAGGCTTCTTCTAAAATAATCAAATTCAACTGTTCTAATTTTATTCTTTTGTAATTCCGTCAAAGACCAAGTTTCACTTCCATATGACAAAATATTCTGTATTATGCTCTTATAAATTTTCATTTTAGTTTCCTTTGTAATATTTTTTCTTCCAAATTACTCCATGCAATGTCTTAGTTGCATTTTTTGCCACTGCAATTTTAGTCTGTACATCTCTCTCACAGGTACCTAAACTTGTAATTATTGACCCAAGATATTTAAAAAATTCACATTTTTTATTTTCACTGTTTAAAGTATGAGGTCATCCATATCCGTTCCCAAACACATATATTCTGTTTTCTGTAAATTTATATTCAGTCCCCATTTTTTATATTCTTCCATTAGTTTATTTATCATATATTTCATATCGTCTTCATCCCCTGCAAAAATTATTTGATCATCTGCAAACAACAATGAATGCAGTACTTTTCCTCCTATAGGAATACCCATGTCAGAACATTTTTTATACCATAAGTTAAGAGGCTGGTCTAAATAAATGTTATAAAGAATTAGTGACAAACTGCATCCCTGCTTAAGGCCTTTATTCACTGTGAATTCCTCTGTTAAATTATTCTGTATTTTTACCTTAGCTTTTGTATTACTATAGATCCTCCTAACAATATTAATCCATTTATCACTTACATTCATATTTCTCATTGCCATCCATAACAATTGTCATGGTACACTATCAAATGCCATTTCTAAATCAATAAAGGTCATATCCATCCATAGTAATTCTGCTCGAAGGCAGGTCCTTTATGTAGTTCTTTATTTTTTGGTAGGATGTTCTCTTGTAATTGTCTAATAGAGAAAATATTATCAATGCATGATCTTCCACTCCGAAATCCACATTGTTCTTCTCTTAAATTATCTTTTATCTCCGTAAGTTTAAAATTTATAATTTTACTAAAATTCTTAGCTGTTCTTAAGAACTTTATTCTCAAATATTCATAATCCCCTTTCCTCCCTTAAAGTAAGAGCCCATGTTTCACATCCATAAAATATAACTGGGAGAATAACAGTTTCATACATTTTCATTTTAACATTTCTGAAAAGAGTTGGGATGCATAATAGCATGCATTTCCAGAATTGAGCCTATGTTTAATTTCTTTGTGCATCTCATTCCTATTTGTGATTAATGTTGCTAGGTGTTTGAATTCAGTCATGTCTTCAAAATTTCCCTCATTTATCATTAGCTTCCATTTCCATTATAGGTTATAATTTAGTTCTATGTGTGACCATGTTTTGTATAATTAGGTTCCTTAATTAAAATATGAATAAGGGAATTGAAATAAGAATATAAAATGCCCCATCAAATTACGACTGAAGAGGGGTAATGAATCAAATGAAAAATTTCTCATCAGTGAAGAGAATTCTTAGGTGTCCATTTATTAGAATACCATTGGAGGTGTCAGCATCTAAGCTCTCTCTGCTTCATCAGCCGAGGGGTTAGGAAATGTATGTCTGGCACTCCATTGGTTAGCCCTTTGTCCAAGGTCCTCAGTGAGTAGCTTGAAGAATGATCTTTTTGACATGTTCAGCTCCCAAAAAATCAAAATGTTTGCAGACTGCATTTTGATAAAATGACCCATCACTGCTTTCTCCACAGCAGAAAGGTATGATCCTTAACAGATTCAGTATCAATAAACCATTGGATAGTACAGTAGACAAATATTCTGGTGATTCTCATCTTCTTTAGAATATGGAAAATTTCACTCGTAGCATTTCCTATATTATGTAAGGCAATCACAGCTACACAATTTTAATATTCTTCACATTCAATGTTGAAAACTCAAGGTAACTGCATCCTCTTTCAATGATCAAGTCACAATGAACAAGAGTACAATTGAGCACTTTTTTTTTTTGCATTTCTTAAATTCAATTAAAAAGTGCTTGATGAAGAGACGTAAAATTTTCACCCACCTCATTTAATTGTACTAATGGTTGCACTTTTATATAATTTACTTAAATTTGTGCAATTGTACAGAACCTCATTCTATATAGGCTATTTATTTCAAGTGTACTGCTTTATACACTGAATGATCAAAATGACGCCAAAGCCTGCAATGCTAAGTTATTGGCTATTATAAACTACAGTGAAATTAATAGGTCTTTGGATTTCTAACAACTACAACTAGAGTCTAGGACAATGTTGTCCTTTAGACATGTAGTAATAGCAATGGTGAGGGGAGCATCAGCATACCAGAATTTGTAATGTAGATGTGACAATATCTCTTTATTGCGAATATAAAAATATAATTTACAATAAAAATAAAAACCAAACATACTGGTAATGAACAAATCTGAACCAAATCATGTGTGAGTATTTTGTAGAAGTTGCAATGTTTAAATATTTATTAGGAGGATTTGAGTTAGTGTGATCATGCAATGTTGTTGTCAGTTTTGAATGCACTGCTAAACACAGACTCACAATTCTCAAAGGTGAAATGTCAGAAATCAAAAAATCTGTTAATTCAATGGTAGTCTCAAATGTAGGCCTATATGGTCTGTATTTTGGTAAAAGTCATTATATGTTTGGTGCAATTACATTTAATTTTGTACACGCTAATCATTCAGCCACTGCCATTTCTTGCACTATTGATATTGCTTTTATTTTTAAATTTATATTAGAGGTTATACAGTATGACATTCTCTACAGTATTTGATGGCAAGCAGGCTTAGGATCTATAATATTAAAAACCAACTATAGCGAACCCAATTCAAAAGGAATGACAAGCGCTGATGCAACGGCCTGCTTGCTGTATCAAATGTCAAAGACCACTCTGCATTAAAGAACACAGGAAGAATAGACATGTCAAAAGTCACATAAAAAGTGCAAGAAATGAAATAAATACAGTACAATGGATGTTTGATTAGCCTATATAAGATTACCCAATTATGAACCAAGGATTCTCAGATTCATTTGAAATTCCACAATTTTTTCCATGTAACAATTTTACAGGTACCGGTAATAATTAAGGTGCAATATCATTTTAAGAGTTAGAAAGTTTGAGTCTGAATTAGATTTTTTTATTCAGTATGACGTTTCTAAAGAAGTACTGGAACTATTAATAATCCTATATGTATTAATTACTTACTCAGCTGCAGCTCCATGACGGAAAAAATATGCATATGTTTTCAACAATTCATCTATGGAACTAATAAAATTAAAATGTTCTGGTGTTCCAGCACTATCATCATACTTAAGCAATTGCTTGCCGTCTATGAATAAATCATTACAAGCACCATATCCTATAGCAACTTTAGGTCTTCTGTCCACTGGATGGTCTTTTTCAACTCTCTCTAAACCTTCGAGCACAGAAATCAATCTATTGCTTAGTTCTTTTTCTACAAAACCTCTATAATAATAAGCCACCAAGGCAACACATAATGCAGATATTACAATTTTTAACATTTTGTACTTAAACGATGTTTATTAGCACAAAGGCAACTATCTTCTTCCTTCTGTTACACTTGTTTTGAACAACGTAACAAATACTATATTGATAATTAAATGGCCTTGAATAATATTTTGTTAAGAAATGCGGAAGACAACATATTCAAGGATATGGTAGATAATTCAGCCGGCACGAAGTATTTTACATTTTAAAATTTGGTGAATTTTGTTAGTTTCTTTAGTTGTTCAAATGTTGGCGACAGTGTATATTGTTCATTCATTATTTTATCACCAGATGACTCTGTAAATCAAACATGATTTTTATTATAATAAATTACAACAAGATGTAACGTTATGAGGTTCTTCTTAATAAATAAGGTGATTCGGTATATCTTACCACATAATTTGTTGTGTTCTTTTAGACATGTTTCAATATGCTTCCATATTATCTTCAGTTTTGTCAGACTGTTGAATAATCGATGTCGGCCCTGGTTGTCGACTTCCCCTCCATCTTTTGGTTGACCGAAGAATCAAATATTTCCCCCGGGCATTTCAAAATCCATTATCCTTTCTCTGTTCTTCTGAATGTAAATATTTTCTCAAACGGTCAGTTCTTTTGTATTTTATATTTCAATAATGTGTTTACATTGATGTTATGTTTTTCTGACCGAACTTGAGCAACTACTGCAGATTTTTCTACCTCTCCATTTTTTACATTTCTAATGAATTCCTTTGTCTTCTTGTTCCAACCAAGCCTATAGGCCTCTTACGATCTCAGTGATGAATTTTGTATCCAGCGTTTCCTTGGACGTCTTAGAGATCTCTTCCCTGTTGGACAATAACGAAACATGGACTTGGAAACTCTATCTGAACTCATTA
The DNA here is from genome assembly GCA_030220185.1 of Diploptera punctata. Taxonomy (NCBI): domain Eukaryota; kingdom Metazoa; phylum Arthropoda; class Insecta; order Blattodea; family Blaberidae; genus Diploptera; species Diploptera punctata. Next base: position 309,780 of record JASPKZ010008890.1, read on the forward strand.
GTTGCAAATGATTCATCCAGTTGTTCTGGTATCAATGTATGTATTCAATGATTGGTTGTTCCTTTGTTTTTTCCTATGTATATCTTATCAATCAGCACATTTTAACTGGTATATTCCTGATTTTTTTGCCATCATCAATCTTCTCATTTTTGTTAGTTTTGATAAGTTTATTTAGGCTGTAATCATTTTTGGTGCTAAACTTTTTTGAAATTTATTTTATGTCATGGATGATATGTGAATTTTCTGCATTTCTTTTCAATTTGTTTTTTCTATCTGAAGACTGCATCCATTTATCAACTTCGTTTTTTGTACTGGCACTTATCTATTTTTTTAAACCATTTTCTTTTGCTACTTTAATTATGTGCTCTCTCTATTTCAAAATCTTATTTGCTCAAGGGTATGTTTACATTTAACTGAGCGATTACCCAATGTTATCTTGATATTTATTTATCCTAATCTTCTTGTCGCAAATCAGCTTAGTTCCCCCAAAAATGTGGATTTGACACTAATTTCGGGCATTTTGGACTTTCAATTTTTCACCCCCTCTCATCCCCAGGATTGTCATTCATGAGCTTAGTGATTTTGTTCCAAATATCGGTACTTTATATTATATATACCTGTCATCCCTAGAAAAGTTAGGGGGTTTCTTACTCTTCAATGTGTCTTCTTCTCGAGATTAAGACATGTGCACTAAGTTCGTTTGATATTGTTCAAGCATTCCAGAATTATAATTAAGCTATAGGTCTAACCAATAGTTTTATTATATTTATATATATCCATCCATAGTAATTCTGCCCGAGGGCAGGTCTTTCACTGCAATCATAGCATTTTCATGCTATGCTTTGCAGCTTTACTAGGGAATTATAGGCGTGGTGGCTTCCTGTTGTTTTCCACACTGGTGAAGGATTATGATGATAATGATAAGAATGATGGCCAGATGATTTTCGGGAACCATTGGACCCTAAGCTTCCTGATATTTGTCTTACAGGTGAGGAAAAACTCTGAAAAAAATCACCCAGGAGCCTGTCCCGACTGGGAATCAAACCTGGGCTCGCTGCATGACAAGGTAGCATGCTACCTCGAGACCACAGTGGTGGACTATATATATACATATATGGTGGCTTCATGGCCCTCAACCTCTGGGTCCCAAGTTTGCATTTTGGTCACACTATATATGGGATATATGTTGGACAAATTGAAGTGAGGACAAGTTTATCTTTGTTTCTTCTCGTTTCCTCTTCCAAAACTACATTTCACAATTTCACCACACTCATCTCATCCATTTTATTTCATTTGCCCCTGTAATGGTGCAAAAGGTTTCTATCAGTCATCATACTTGTATATCATAGACCTTTAATAATAGGGTTTTTCATCTCATCTCTTGACCTGCCACTATGCCAGACATTAGCAGACTATCTACCTGCAAAGTTTCATTGAAATCTATTCAAACGTTAAAGCTTGATTGAGCAACATCATCATTTAAGCATCAAACATTTACTATATTAGTGCAATGTATTTCCAAGTCATAGTCGTATTAGTATGTAATTTGATAGACTAAACATTTAATCATTTGTCTAATGGATAGTACATGATATTTTCAATCACTGACCATGAGAAAACAAGAAAGTGGTGACCAAACATAGAAGTAAAGTACCGGTAACATTTATGCTTTGGCTTACAAGTAGTGGTTGATTTCTTTGGAAGCATTCAGAGTAAGATGTTGTCTGTCCATGTCTTTCCTTTAGTTACACAAAATGTAGGCTGATGAAGGTAAAATTGCAAGACAGTTGAGGCATTTACCTAGGATGTCATCTTCAGTGTTAAGGCAGACATATGTAACTGCCAATCTCATGAGTTCAGGAGGTGAAACTTTCAGAGTTTTTCTGCGTTGTTTTTATATGACGGACCAAAAATTGAACAAAATTACATCATAGCAATCTTTAACAGAGCCTTTATTTTTGGTTATCGTATCTTGAGTATATAGATTTAAGCAAATTTTGGACTCTATTCCATTCTAGCTTGGTGGATAGCAGCTTTGATATCTGTTGGGCTTGGCAATTTTAATTACAAAATTTTCAATCTAGGGGTTAGGAAGGGTTTTGATGTTCAATTTTTAATTGATAGATTGTGCAACAGATGCCTGAATTAAATTGCAAACCTCTGCTGACAAAGTTTGTGGTACAGTCAATGTGATTCGTTAATAAATAAGGTGAGTCTGTATCATCTTACCTTATAAAATGTTTTTTTTGGACATGTTTCAATAATTGTGCATATCATCATTAGCTTGTTTAGACTCACCTTTTTTATTAAGAAGAACCTTATAATGTTACTTCCTATTGTAATTTATTATGTGATTCATTCATCAGATGTGGATGTTAAGTTGGCAGTCCCCTTGTACTCATTGACAGGAGTAAGGTCCACATTAGCCCTGCGGTTTCACCTTCTCTTCATAATCATCCCTCACACAACACTCTTAAACACTCATCGCTTTACACAATACAATTACACATCACCTATGTATTGCGGTCTGTCAAAATGGCACAAACATTTTAAAATGTATCACATTAACACCCCCTATCCACCTAGTGCAGAACCCAAAGTATGGATAATGCACACACATGTTATGTTACTTGGTGCATTTGACACATAAGCAAAATTAAAGACTTTAAATATTTTCTTTAAAATTATTACAATTTTCTTTACGGTGATTCCTGCTTACTATATTTGAAAATAGCACCTGCAAAATCTATATAAGTTTTGTTGATATTATAATTGATATCAAAATAAGAAGTATGGAATAACAAGGACACTTTTAGGTAAAAATGTTTGTCTTTAGTTGTATTACATGTTGGCAGGATGAATGACTTTACACACCTAAGAAGATGGATAAAAGAGAGTTGGAAGATCAAGATTATGATAGATGTAGATGTTTGTAATGACATCAGGCATCTTAGTGTTAAAAGATGGAGATTGAAGGCTCAAGATAGGAACGGAGGTGATTAGTTTTGTTTTAGGACAATATATGAAAGAATTGGCATTTAAATGGATAACTCTTAAATCAAATGACTTAATGTTTTAGTTATCAAATTTCAACTTACAAAGTGAGTGCTTATTACAAGCCACTGATAGACCTGTGACAGAACCAATAGTCACATATTAAAGCTAATACGTACTGTGCTTCTAACTAAATAATTAATAAGTAATGTTGAGTGATTCCGGGTTATGTGGCCGTGGTCCATAGTTGGTGTTGATACCAGACGTTTCGCCCTCAACTGCGGAGGGCATCTTCAGTGGCGAGTGCTTCTATGCGTGTTTCCTGGTCGGAAGATCTACTTAGAATGAACGCTGTGGACGTAGAGGACGTTGTATTAGTGGGGGGTGCAGGGTGAGTGGGCGTGGCTCTTGCTGATTGGCTAATAGTCGTCTCCTTGTTGTCACTGGTGTTAATGCATTTATTTTCTAGTGTATGAAACCAGGCCTTAGACAGTTTGATACCTTCTTCTTTTCTGTTAATATTTCCCTTATGCTTGTGTATTTCTATAGCCTCTCGGTATAATCTAGGGAAATAGTAGGAAGTTGTGGCTAAAACTTGTGTATCGTCGAATAGAATCTGGTGTCCATTCGTAATGGCATGTTCTGCTACAGCTGATTTATCCATTTCTCCTTGTCTGCAGTTTCTTTTATGTTCTGATAAACGGGTGGCTATACTTCTTTTCGTGGTCCCTATATATGATTTACCACACGAACAAGGAAGTCGATATACGCCGCAAGTGGAGAGAGGTGGCCGAGGATCCTTAGCTGAGCGAAGGCAGTCTTCTATTTTTCTTGTAGGTCTGTAAACTGTTTTTATGTTGTATTTTCGTAGGAGGTTTTCCGATACGATCTGTGACTCTTTGTACATATGGTAAGTAGGCTATGCTGGTTGAGGGTGTGTTATCCATTCTGACGTGCTGTCTTCGTGGATGTATGGTTTGTCTTATTTCCTTGGATGTGTAGCCATTTTTCTGGAAACAATTGAACAGATGGTGTTGTTCTTGTTTAAGGTGTTGTGGTTGGCATAACTTAGTCGCTCTGTCGAACAGTGTCTTAATGACACCTCGCTCTTTGTCTTGGATGGTGGTTAGAGTCTTTCTGCAGATATCGGTCTGTGTGTGTAGGTTTTCTGTAAACTGTATGTTGAATTTCCCCATTGCCAGTCCTTATTATTTGAACATCCAGGAAAGGAAGTCTTCCATTATCTTCTTTTTCCATTGTGAACTGTATTTTGTTGTGTCTGCTGTTAAGGTGTTGAAGGAAACGTTCCAATTCTTCACTGCCATGTCTCCATACTACGAATGTGTCATCAACATAGCGAAACCAATGTTCTGGAGACTTGGGAGCTGTTTTAGTGCTTCTTCTTCGAATTTCTCCATGAAAAATTCGCTACTACTGGGCTTAGAGGACTGCCCATGGCTACTCCGTCGGTCTGTTCATAGTAGCTGTTGTTCCATTGGAAGTAAGTAGTAGTTAGTACATGCCTGAATAAATTGGATGTTTCTTCTGTGAAAAATCTGTCTAATGTAGTCCATGGTCTCATTTACCGGCACCATGGTGAAAAGGGAAACCACATCGAAGCTAACCAGTATATCTTGAGATGTTACGTTTATATTCCGTAGTCTCTCAATGAAATGTGTCGAGTCTCTGATGTAGCTGTCCGTTTTTCCAAGGAGTGGTTTTCAGAAGTCCTGTAAGATGCTTTGCCAGTAAGTAGGTCGGGGAACCGATGGCACTGACAATTGGCCGGAGTGGAATGTTGTTTTTGTGTATTTTTGGAAGACCATAGAGTCTTGGAGGTTGAGCTTCGGATACGCGTAATTTCTTCTTAATTTCTTCTGGCAAGGACGATTGCTTGATAAGATTGTTGGTTTTTCGAAGAATGCCGGATGTAGGGTCTCGCTTGATAGGTTTGTTATGTTTCTGGTGTCAGAATCTCTATTATTTTCTCTTTGTATTCGTGTGTATTCATAACAACTGTAGAGTTTCCTTTATCGGCTGGTAAAAATGGTGATATTATTATCATTATTTAAAGTTTTTAGCGCTAGTCTCTCCTTCTTAGTTAAATTGCTTTTCGGTGGTTGGGCGCGACGGAGTATTCTTGCAGCTTCATAACGAATTTCATCAGTTGTTTGCAAGGGGAGATTCTTGATGCTTGCCTCGATGTTAGAGATAATATCCTCTACAGGTATTGATGTGGGTGTGATGGCGTAGTTGCCTCCTTTTGATAGTACAGATGTTTTCTTCAGTTGACAGCGAGCGTGATGACAGGTTTGTTACGGTATGTTGTAGACCGACTGATTGCTGTAAGGGTCGCGATTGCATTTTTAGAAAGTCGAATTTCTTCATCTGCGTTCTAGTAGACTTTAACATGGTTGCTTCACTTGAGTTGTATGTAATGCTGTCGATCTTGTTCCAATAATGGTAAGGAATGCTGTTACTGATTGTTATGTGAAGTGTAAAGAGTTCTGCGTCGTTGGTTGCTAACTTCTTCCGTGTTTGTTGGATGCGTTCTCTGAGTAGAGCACGTTCAGTACGGTCGTATATGCGATGGGCTTTTTTAGATCTAAAAGTCCTCTGTTGTTGTAGGAATTTGGGTACATATCCAGCGTCTCTGCACCGTAGTAAAAAAGTATAAGATGATAGTAATTGGGATTTCTTCTTCCGGAGTGTCTCCAGGTGTCTAATACGTAAATAACTTCCTCCCCGTAGAGGCGTTTTAATAGTTGAATGCAGGTTTTCACGGCCGGTAATCGTAATGTTGAGTGATTCCGGGTTATGTGGCCGTGGTCCATAGTTGGTGTTGATACCAGACGTTTCGCCCTCAACTGCGGAGGGCATCTTCAGTGGCGAGTGCTTCTATGCGTGTTTCCTGGTCGGAAGATCTACTTAGAATGAACGCTGTGGACGTAGAGGACGTTGTATTAGTGGGGGGTGCAGGGTGAGTGGGCGTGGCTCTTGCTGATTGGCTAATAGTCGTCTCCTTGTTGTCACTGGTGTTAATGCATTTATTTTCTAGTGTATGAAACCAGGCCTTAGACAGTTTGATACCTTCTTCTTTTCTGTTAATATTTCCCTTATGCTTGTGTATTTCTATAGCCTCTCGGTATAATCTAGGGAAATAGTAGGAAGTTGTGGCTAAAACTTGTGTATCGTTGAATAGAATCTGATGTCCATTCGTAATGGCATGTTCTGCTACAGCTGATTTATCCATTTCTCCTTGTCTGCAGTTTCTTTTATGTTCTGATAAACGGGTGGCTATACTTCTTTTCGTGGTCCCTATATATGATTTACCACACGAACAAGGAAGTCGATATACGCCGCACGTGGAGAGAGGTGGCCGAGGATCCTTAGCTGAGCGAAGGCAGTCTTCTATTTTTCTTGTATATCACCATTTTACCAGCCGATAAAGGAAACTCTACAGTTGTTATGAATACACACGAATACAAAGAGAAAATAATAGAGATTCTGACACCAGAAACATACAAACCTATCAAGCGAGACCCTACATCCGGCATTCTTCGAAAAACCAACAATCTTATCAAGCAATCGTCCTTGCCAGAAGAAATTAAGAAGAAATTACGCGTATCCGAAGCTCAACCTCCAAGACTCTATGGTCTTCCAAAAATACACAAAAACAACATTCCACTCCGGCCAATTGTCAGTGCCATCGGTTCCCCGACCTACTTACTGGCAAAGCATCTTACAGGACTTCTGAAACCACTCCTTGGAAAAACGGACAGCTACATCAGAGACTCGACACATTTCATTGAGAGACTACGGAAATATAAACGTAACATCTCAAGATATACTGGTTAGCTTCGATGTGGTTTCCCTTTTCACCATGGTGCCGGTAAATGAGACCATGGACTACATTAGACAGATTTCACAGAAGAAATGTCCAATTTATTCAGCATGTACTAACTACTACTTACTTCCAATGGAACAACAGCTACTATGAACAGACCGACGGAGTAGCCATGGGCAGTCCTCTAAGCCCAGTAGTAGCGAATTTTTTCATGGAGAAATTCGAAGAAGAAGCACTAAAAACAGCTCCCAAGTCTCCAGAACATTGGTTTCGCTATGTTGATGACACATTCGTAGTATGGAGACATGGCAGTGAAGAATTGGAACGTTTCCTTCAACACCTTAACAGCAGACACAACAAAATACAGTTCACAATGGAAAAAGAAGATAATGGAAGACTTCCTTTCCTGGATGTTCAAATAATAAGGACTGGCAATGGGGAAATTCAACATACAGTTTACAGAAAACCTACACACACGACCGATATCTGCAGAAAGACTCTAACCACCATCCAAGACAAAAGCGAGGTGTCACTAAGTCACTGTTCGACAGAGCGACTAAGTTATGCCAACCACAACACCTTAAACAAGAACAACACCATCTGTTCAATTGTTTCCAGAAAAATGGCTACACATCCAAGGAAATAAGACAAACCATACATCCACGAAGACAGCACGTCAGAATGGATAACACACCCTCAACCAGCATAGCCTACTTACCATATGTACAAAGAGTCACAGATCGTATCGGAAAACTCCTATAAAAATACAACATAAAAACAGTTTACAGACCTACAAGAAAAATAGAAGACTGCCTTCGCTCAGCTAAGGATCCTCGGCCACCTCTCTCCACTTGCGGCGTATATCGACTTCCTTGTTCGTGTGGTAAATCATATATAGGGACCACGAAAAGAAGTATAGCCACCCGTTTATCAGAACATAAAAGAAACTGCAGACAAGGAGAAATGGATAAATCAGCTGTAGCAGAACATGCCATTACGAATGGACATCAGATTCTATTCGACGATACACAAGTTTTAGCCACAACTTCCTACTATTTCCCTAGATTATACCGAGAGGCTATAGAAATACACAAGCATAAGGGAAATATTAACAGAAAAGAAGAAGGTATCAAACTGTCTAAGGCCTGGTTTCATACACTAGAAAATAAATGCATTAACACCAGTGACAACAAGGAGACGACTATTAGCCAATCAGCAAGAGCCACGCCCACTCACTCTGCACCCCCCCCACTAATACAACGTCCTCTACTTCCACAGCGTTCATTCTAAGTAGATCTTCCGACCAGGAAACATGCATAGAAGCACTCGCCACTGAAGATGCCCTCCGCAGTTGAGGGCGAAACGTCTGGTATCAACACCAACTATGGACCACGGCCACATAACCCGGAATCACTCAACATTACGATTACCGGCCGTGAAAGCCTGCATTCAACTATTAATTAATAAGTAATTATTAAATTTTAAATTCCTAAGATCTAATGTGATCATAACCTCATTTAGTCTCGAAATAATACTACAAAAATAATGAGTTTGAATATGAAATTATAACACAGTGTGGCAATGAAATTTGCCGCAGAACAAAACTATATGATTATTATGTAATTAATGCCCTGATGACAATGATGAAAACCATTGTTCACTGTTACCTAATCTTTCTTCTGGAAACACAATTTTATCTGTGCTCAGCTGCATTATTTATGTTGTTGTGACAGTTATCACTTTCTGTTGTTTGAGGAATATTATTGCCCAGTGGTGTGAGTAGAGAGGAAAGGGGGAGATAGCTAGGTAAAGGGAAGTTGCAGTCACATCAGTCAATCGATAGTGATATCACACAGTATCTATTCTTGAAGTGTGTAAATCCGCTAATGTGAAGATTATTATTTGTATGTGTTTCTTATACTCAACAATGTCTAGGAAGTGTGTTAATTCACCAAATCTTTTCTGTTATGTGTGTGGCAAGTTTACGGCTAAATCTCAGACATCTCATTTCTCCCATCATCAAAAAAGGCATACGAGTTGTATTTTAAATCAAAGGTAGATGAGGGTAAGTGTGCTCCCACTATTTAAGAGGCTGGTTGCATGGAACCCACCCATCTATGCCATTTACTGTACCACAGTTGTGGAGAGACCTAGAGACCACATTACAGATTGCTACTTTTGTTTAATGAAAAGTAACAGTAATCTCAAGTAAATCAAGATACACAGTTTCATACCCAAATTTGGATTATGCAATACGCCCAGTTCCTCATTCATATTCTCTCCTAGTTCCAAAACCACCAATGGAATGGACACTGGAAGATGAAACAGACAATGGTAGTGACAAAGTACAATAATTATATTTATTATTTCAGAAGTATTTTTCTTTCATTCATTTTTTTGGAGCAGGAATAGTAGGAACATCATTAAGAATTCTAATTCGAGCAGAATTAAATCAATCCAGATCATGATTGCAGTACGACTAAAACCACAGCCATTGTCACAGGCAGAATTGAACAATCTTGAAAGAGATCTAAATCTTTCAAAGAGGCAAGCAATTACTTGGGTCTTATATTCAAGAAAAGAGCCTGTTACAACCAAACACTTGTATTACATACCATAAACGGCAGCATGGTCTTTCCACTTTTTTCTCATGACAGAGAATTTGGTATATTGTAATGACATAAATGGGCTGCTTACAAAATTTGGGATGATTCACAATCCAGAAGAATGGCACCTATTTATAGATTCTTCAAAGAGTAGTCTCAAAGTTGTTCTCTTACATAACAGAAATGAGAAAACTTTGATACCAGTGGCCCATTCCATTCAGTTAAAGGAGAACATGAGGCTACTCCTGAAATACACTGGTTATTTGAATTGCAAATGGAAAATCTGTGGTGATCTCAAAGTTCTGGAAATGCAGACTAATTACACAAAATATTGCTATTTATTATTCTACCAGTTATACTATATGGGTGCGAAACATGGACTCTTATTTTAAGGGAGGAAAGGAGATTACAAGTATTTGAGAATAAAGTACTTAGGAAAATTTTTGGACCAAAGAGAGATAAACAGACAGGTGAATGGAGAACAATGAACTACATGGTCTTTATAGGAAGCCAGATATAATAAGAACAGTTAAGTCTCGTAGACTGCAATGGGCAGAACATGTTGCATGTATGGGGAATGAAAGACTTGCATGGAAGCTTCTTGTAGGAAAGCCAGAGGGAAAACGCCCAGTTGGTAGACCAAGAATGAGGTGGGAGAATAACATGAACTATGATTTGAGGGAAGTAGATTATACAGGGAATGATTGGAAAGCACTAGCTCAGGATACGGATGTATGGAGAGCTTATGTCTGCGCAGCCATGAACCTACGGGTTCGATAGTGCCAGTGAGTAAGTAAGTAAGTATTGCTATTTATTGTGTCATTGGGATAATAGAGCAAGGAGAGACCGTTATGTAGTCAAAGAGTGGCCTTTGAGAGAAATTTTCAATCCTGGTGAAAAAAAAGTGTCACATTGTTGACAAAGACAGTGAATTGTTATCACCACTCCATCTGAAATTGGGCTTTATGAAGAATTTTGTGAAAGCAATGGACGAAGTTGACAAGGGTTTTCAATTTTTACTATCTAAATTTCCTGCGATTAGTACTGCAAAAATTAAAGAAGGAATTTTCATTGGGTCTCAGATCCATGACTCAGTGAATGATATTACCTTTGAACAGTTGCTGACAGATACTGAGAAGGCAGCTTGGTTTGCATTGAAAGATGTATGCGACAATTTCTTGGGAAACTTATCTGAGAATTACAGGGAACTGACGGAACACATGCTGGACTGTTACAAGGTTATGGGGTGCAACATGTCTCTGAAATTACATTTCCTTCATTTCCATTTGGATTTCTTCGCACCTAATCTTGGAGATGTGAATGACGAACTTGATGAGCGATTTCACCAAGATATCGCTGCTATAGAAAGACGATATAAGGGAAGATGGTCACCAAACCTTTTGGTGGATTACTGCTGGACATTCCTACAAGAAGTTTCACCATCCACCCACAAACAGAAAGTTTTGAGGGAAAGTTTCTAACTTGTGAGTATATTTCAAGCTTTATTCAGCTTTCTTGTACTGTTTTCATTATATGTTTAGTAATACAAACAATTAATTTTGTTACATGATCTGTACATTAATCAACTACAATTCCTCTTGTATTGTTACTGAGCCAGTTCCAAGTTTCTTGAAAGTGGTATATGTGGCATATCTTTTTCAGAAAAATTGGTACGTGATGGAACATTTCTGATTTCATTTTTGCAATCAGCATATGTAATTTAATAAAGAACACATACTTTCATCTCACGGCAAGACACAAAGTTCAAATTTGTTGCACTGTGTATTCAGTACAGAAAGGACCTATAAAATAATAAGGAAAAAAAATTATCAAAAATATATTATACAATAAAAATGTAAGTAAAATAAAGAATGAATTTCAATCCATTGAAAACACAATATTCATACTCAAAAGAGTATATAACAAGTCCAATTGTTGTTTTCTAATGGCGAGATTTGACGCTTAAGTCATTTTCTCTCTGGCTTCCCAGTACAAGCGAACAAGGTCCTTAGAGTGTTGTGCAGTTGGATTTAAAGCTGGACAGACTAGAAGGTGGTGTTTGTCCATGATCAGGTCCGGGTCTTTGCATATGACACATCTGTCGGATTGGAAAATGTGTATTCTCTGGAGGTGGTGAGCCAGGCAGTCATGTCCTGACATTAGTCTGAATTTTGCTACTGCTTCCTTGTGACCTTTATATTTTATTTCTGTGTATAGCTCATCAATTTTTCCCCATGTTTGGAATGCTTTCTTAATTTCTTTGATCTTTCTGTGGAGGTTCGATTTGGGGTGGGTTATATGTATTTTGGTACTCTTTTTGGCAAGTCCATCAGCTATTTCATTGCCAACTATTCCAATGTGTGAGGGTATCCACTGGAAGGCTATTAATTTGTTTTGGTTGTTGAGGTATTTCAGAATTTTACGGCATTCCAAGATGGTTTCAATTTCTGGTGTTTGGTTGGAGGTTATTGCTTGTATAGCAGCCTTGGAGTATGCCAGAATAACAGCTTTTGTAAACTTTTTTGTTCGGAATAGGAGGTTCTGGAGTGCTACTTCTATGGCTTTTACTTCACCATCGAAGGCTGTATTGTTTGTATAATCAATTGAGTTGGTGTTTACTTGATGAAAATCCATATTTATTAATTAAATAAAAATAAAACGTAGTTTTATTTGATTTTCATATTTATTATATAATTCAATGACAGCTGTTTCGGTACACTGTACCTTCTTCAGACATGTTAACAAATTATGAATTGTGTTCCAACTGATCTAAGCAACAATACAACAATATTTATTTAAATTTTTTAATTTAACAAAGGGGATTCATTCAAATCAAGTTGAGAATTTAACAGTTTTTTACTACTTTTAAATTTATTAATTTCTACAGCCTCCAAAAGATCTAACTTCTTACCCTTATCACAAATATGTAAAATTTCAAAATTTGGATCGAAACAATGATTAAATTGGAATAGGTGGTTAGCATATTTTGAATTTTCTAAATTTCTGTTATATGCTCTCATGTGTTCCTTTATCCGAGAGATAAAAGGTCTACCAGTTTGTCCTATATAGACATTGTCACATGTGCCACACTTCAATTTATATACACCTGATAATTTTTCTTTTTTGTTTTGGTTTTATTGTTTTTTATTATATTTTGTAGAGTTTTATTAGTTTTAAATGCCACATTAATGTTCAACTTTTTAAAGTGTTTAGATATTTTATTTGAAAGTGGGCCTATGTATGACATTACGACATATTTCTTATTGTTTTCTTTGGGTACAGGAAAAACTTTGTTAATTGCTTTTTTGTAATTAATCTTCTTAATTAAACATTCTATAATTTCAGGGTCGTATCCATTATTAACAGCCAATTGTTTAATAATATTCAATTCATTATTATATTCCAAGGGTGAAAGAGGGATATTTAAAAGTCTATGAATGTAACTATTAAAGGCTGCCATCTTATGAGTATATGGGTGAAGAGAAGAACTATGGATAGTGGTATCAGTATGAGATGGTTTGTGAAAGATACCAAACTCAAACTTATTATCAATGTGTTTTATTGATAAATCCAAGAAATTTATACTATTATTTGTTTCTAATTCCATTGTGAAATTAATACTTCTGTGAATGTTATTAATAAAATTTAAAAAGGAATTCAATTGTCTTTTGGTTCCTGTGAAGCCTGCTATGACATCATCTACATACCGATACCAAAATAGAACATTTCTAGCTAATACATTCTTATGTATGGTTTGTTCTAAGTCATCCATAAAAATCTCTGCCAAAAGAGGGCTCAACGGATCACCCATAATCAAACCATCTTTAGCTATGTACAATTTGTTATTAAATTCAAAGTAATTTTGATGTAAGCATGTTTTAAGAGTGTGTAATATTTCTTCAACTACAAAACCATTCACTTTATTAGTTAGTAACATTCTATTAATAATCTCCATCACATCAACAGTAGGTATACTGGGAAACAGATTCTTTACATCAAAAGAAACTAAAATTAAGTTATTAGGCAAATCAATGTTCTTTATATTGTCAATTAATTCAATAGAGTTTTTTATACTGTAAATTGGATTGAACTTGGTATTAGATGAAATTATATTTATTAGCTTTTTAGACATTTTGTATGATGGAGAACTTATAAAGGATACTACTGGTCTAATAGGATAATTTTCCTTATGTAATTTAACTAGGGAGTACAGTTTGGGTGGTTGGGGATTCATTTGTATTATAGAGTATTCAAAAAAGTTATTAAAAATTATACTATTTTTATAAATATTTATAATTTCTTTTTGATATTTCTCTGTTGGGTCTTTATCAATAATTTGAAAATTATCTGAATTTAGAAAATCTACAGTTTTAGAGATATAATCATCCTTATTTAAAGCTATTAAAGTTTGTCCTTTATCTGCTCGTGTAATAACAATATCATCATTTAAAGTTTTCTTTTTTATATCTTTAGCTATCTGATTATAGAATATATGCCTTGGTATTGTTTTCTGACCATCCTTGATCATTTTTGTGAGAGCATATTTTTCTGACTCAACATTAACTGGTTCAGATAATGTGTTATTATCTTTTAAAATCAATTCACATTCCACACCTAAATTTTGTAGTAGAATATTACTATTGTCAACATTAAAATTAAATTAAAAACCCTTATTTAACAAGTCAATTTCATTTTTAGTAAAATTAGTGTCAGAAACATTAACAAACCGATAAAAAAAAACTGTGTTTGGATAAACTAGTAACTTCACTGGATTTCTTAATTCCATGTAATTTTGAGAGTTTGTTTTTTTTAATTAAGTATTTCTTATGAATCAAAACACTTACTTTTTGTCTTGTTATAAAATCAATAATGTCAAATTCAATACTATTTAATCTAAAAGTTAGTTCTGAATGTATGTACATCAAATATACACTTAAAACATCTCTTCTACTATACTGCAAATTTCTATCTTCTCGGAGCCAAGTTCTCACTGCTGCAGCAGAAGCTTTCCTTGAGGCTGAGTTGTTAAAATTAGTCTTGATATTAATATATTTTGGTTTAAGATCATGTTTGATGCAACTGTTGTAAAACCAAATATCCTGTGTGCACTTTTTAATCCGGAGTAATAATTTGAAATACCAAATCACCAAGAAGCTTGTCTCAGCTTGTATTAAATAATCAATTGAGTTGGTGTTTACTTGATGAAAATCCATATTTATTAATTAAATAAAAATAAAACGTAGTTTTATTTGATTTTCATATTTATTGTATAATTCAAACAAATAACAATAAGAAATATGTCGTAATGTCATACATAGGCCCACTTTCAAATAAAATATCTAAACACTTCAAAAAGTTGAACATTAATGTGGCATTTAAAACTAATAAAACTCTTTTAATACACAAGTGATCTTCTTGGTGATATAATATTAAAATATATATGTAGTCAATATGCCCATTTCACCAATTAATGTTTTAAAATGGTCAACAAGTTTCTACAGCCAAGCTGTCATTCTCAAGACCAGATATTGACTGTCTTCAGTCAATATCTGGTCTTGAGAATGACAGCTTGGCTGTAGAAACTTGTTGACCATTTTAAAACATTAATTGGTGAAATGGGCATATTGACTACATATATATTTTAATAAAACTCTACAAAATATAATAAAAAACAATAAAACCAAAACAAAAAAAGAAAAATTATCAGGTGTATATAAATTGAAGTGTGGCACATGTGACAATGTCTATATAGGACAAACTGGTAGACCTTTTATATCTCGGATAAAGGAACACATGAGAGCATATAACAGAAATTTAGAAAATTCAAACTATGCTAACCACCTATTCCAATTTAATCATTGCTTCGATCCAAATTTTGAAATTTTACATATTTGTGATAAGGGTAAGAAGTTAGATCTTTTGGAGGCTGTAGAAATTAATAAGTTTAAAATGTAGTAAAAAACTGTTAAATTCTCAACTTGATTTGAATGAATCCCCTTTGTTAAATTTAAAAATTTAAATAAATATTGTTGTATTGTTGCTTAGATCAGTTGGAACACAATTCATAATTTGTTAACATGTCCGAAGAAGGTACAGTGTACCGAAACAGCTGTTGAATTATATAATAAATATGAAAATCAAATAAAACTACGTTTTATTTTTATTTAATTAATGTATTGTTTGTGCCTACTGCAACATATTGACTAAACAGATGAGAGTAGATTCCTGCGCCAGCATTTTCACTCTTGGTTTTGGAGCCATCTGTGAAGACTCTTAGCCACTCTGGTTCTGGGAACTTTGTACTTATAGTTTCTAAGGTCATTCGTTTGGCTATCGGTGGGTTTGTATCATTTTTCTTTATTATTTCATCTATAGAGAGGGTCACATTGTACAACTGGTAATCTAATGGGCTTGGTATTTGAGGTGTTGGTTCAGTTTTGACATCTAATTTATGTTTTTGGAAAAGATTACTAGTTTTGTGGAGAAAGGAAGGTTGTGTGATTAAGATCTGGGGTGTTGTGCTCTGAGGTTGGATTGCTTTTGGTAGTGCTGCTAATTTTGTGTGCATGACGCAGGATTTCTTTTCTACTCATTTTGAATTGAGGGATTGCCTGTGAACATTCTCATAGTTGCAGTGTTAGTTGATTTTACTGCTCCAGTGACTAATCTTAGCATTCGATTCTGGATTATTTCTAGTTTATTCATTGTGGTGTCTTTAGCTGGTTATAATTGGTTTCATGTAGATATTATATGTTTTGTTTAGGGTGTCCAATGAGCTCCCCCATTTCTTCCCAGATAATCTCTTCAGTATGTATGAGTTTTTGTTCGCTTTTTCTTTGATCTTGTCGACATGATGCTCCCAGTTTAGTTTATTATCTAGATGGACTCCTAAGTATTTTGTGCAATTGGATTTGGTTATTGGGGTATTGTTGATTGGCATGTTGAAGGATTCACTTGTGTGTCTTAGTGAGAAGTACTGGTAAAGTGTTTTTGACATGCTGATTTCCATGTTGTTCATTGTGCACCAGTGTTGTAGCCTTCTTATGGTGTTGTCCATAGACTTCTGCAGCTGTTCTTTGTGGTTTCTGGCTGAATTGTTGGTCTTCGTCCATATGACTAAATCATCTGCAAATAGTGCACATTTGATGTGCTGATTAGTTTTGATTTCCTTAAGGAGGTCATTGATGTAACTATTCAAGAGGGTGGTGCTTGAAATGGCGCCTTGTGGCAGTCCTGTTTTGGTTTGGACGTAATTTGATTGGAGGTTGTTATACTTTGAAGCTATCCATCTTTGTGTTATAAAGGATTTAACCCAGTGTAACATATGGCCTGATATATCCATTTTTTGTAGCTTCCAAAAAGGTTGGTGCGCCACATTTTGTCATAGGCTGCTTGTAGGTCTACAACCACTGCTAGGACACTCTCCCTTCTGTTGGAGGCATCCTTGATCTCCTGGGTAAATTTAACCAATTGGTGACTTGTTGAAAGTTTTGGTCTAAAATCTGTCTGTTCTGGAGTCAGAAGGTGTTGTTTTTCCAAATACCAATTTAATCTAGCCATAACCATTCTTTCCATTATCTTGGCTAGTACGGATGTTAAAGATATTGGGCGGTAGCTATTTATGTCTTCTGCTGGTTTATTAGGTTTTTGGATAGGTATTACAATGGCTTTTTTCCATTCTGCTGGTATGCTGTACTGTTGTTGCCAAACATTGTTGTAGAATGTTATGCCTACACTAGGGCCTAACTGTCATAATAATAAAATACTATAAAAAGCCGATAAAGGATAGACACATATACATGTGTATTATATCAGAAAATAGGGAATAATTAACCGCACTGAAAAACATATTAGTTCATACTCATATAATATAAAAAACGCTAGTAAAAAGGCATGTTTCTATATTCTGGATCAAAACTATGTCACAAGATTCCAGAATTATTTAGTCAGAAAGATGACCACATTAGATAAGAGTAATGTGAGTGGCAAGAAGTGAAAGTAGAACAAAGCTTTCCATTTTGACATAGATGAAGGTTTCGAACTAGATCATGAACTTTCCACCCAAATTTCCCCGATTAGAAACTTAAAATTTATCATATAAATATTCGCGATTTTTTTAACGAAGGCAGAACGGCGGCGGGACCGAACGCGGTCCCCCTGCAGGGGAGGCTCTACATGGGTAAATATGAACCGTTATCTATTATCATTCTTTTGGTCATTTTTCAGACATAGACTTAATTAAAGGACCAAATGGTCCAAAGAACTTAGAATAACGAATAAAGTTGAATCCTTTAAATGAATATTTTCTCTCTCTGAATTTTAACACTTTAGTATTTTGACGCTTGACAATATGGCGATTTTAATAAGTGTTTTATATGTTTGGTTTTAATATTTCTCTATGTTTGGATTTATTTTAATAAATAATGTTATTTTATTGTTTACTGTGTTTTAACATGTTTAAATGTGGAATTCATCCTCCAAAACCAAGGCCAACCGCTCGGGCCAAAGACCACTTAAACAATAGAGTTCCCTCACGCTACTGTAAAGCGGGGCTTAACTGACCCCGCGCATAATATAGAAGTCGAGTAATCTTCTTTTCATTGAAGGTCCCAGATGTGTTATAAATTCTGGAAATATTCTTTCTGGTCCGGCTTGTTTTCCTGTTTTGGTCTTCTTTATTGCCTCTTCCAGCTCTTGTATAGGGAACTTTTCACTAAATATATCATGTGGTTTCGTGTGATTGTTTAGGTTGGTTTTGATTGCTTTTTGGTTGTCCTTTACATATTTGTTGAATTTGTGTTCGTTGGCAGAGTGGTGGTTAAATTTATTTGCAATTGTTTTATCATCGGTAATAAGCTTATCTAAATAAAGAAGAGATGATGAAGGGTTGACATTAAAAGGCTATCATGCATGGCAGTTTTATTAACAGTTAGTGTCCAGTTCATTCAAGCGATATAAAATTACAGCGTTTGAAAAAGCTTTAAAGAAACAAGTCATTCAAATAAGTATTTTAAGAAAGACCACCAGCTATTCAATAAAAAGAAGAGACCTTGGGAAATTACCTATGGGATAGCAAATAGACTAAATATGGTAACCCTGTAAGTCAAGTAAAACGCTCCCAACATTTTGGAGGAAGTACAAAAAAAGGACATATTTGTGTTAGGCCCTAACCAATGAAATACTATGTATATAAGATATGTATATGTAGTTGGGAAGCATAGCCCAGGATGATCATGAGACCCAACAATAATATAAAAGAAACATGTTCTTTCTCAATATCTAAAATTTTTCAGCCGATCAACAACTTGAAATCAAAATTACGACAGAAATCACTATGTAAGTACTGCACAAGATAATCAAAATTACAGTAAATATGTTTACTTATAAAAAAAAATTAAAAGTTTGTGACAGAACTTAAGTAATTTTGAGTATTGATAAAATATCTATCACATTCGAGTAAGGCACATTATTATAGTTTATTTAATCATGATTAAAAATATACGAGAAAAGAACATTTAATTCTGGGCCATGCTTATCCTCAAGTTACCTAACATTGTACTCATAATCTGATTTAATAAATTCAATCATCTTGTCTCATCAAAAAAAAAAAAGATAAAAAGTTGCATATCTTCTATTTTCCTACCAGTTCCAATATTCACATTACTAAAGGATCCCTGCCCTAGATTAAGACCTGACTAACACTTACAAAAGTTAAAAATAAATTATTTGATATTTAATTAAAATGAATCATAATACCAGGAAAAAATACAATGATGCATTGTTAGTAGTCTAAATGTTTTAACTTAGTAATATAGTAACTTGATAACGTACCGTATATTATACGTGTATATAAGCATTACAATACTACAATGTACTGTACTTCAGTGTATTTAAATCCACTGTTAGCTGATTTCAAGAGGCGACCTCGAGTGTGATTTGCGCAGGCGCACTAAGAGTGATCAGTATTACATCGTACTGCTTTTCAAGTGACTGAATAAGTTGCAGTGTAAAGTTGACCGCATAGTGCTTGCTTCTGAGCATATCAGATACAATCTAAACATTGTCATGGTAGAAGAATGTGCTTGTGATTAAAGACTTGTTAAGTCATCCCTTTTCCTGCCGAAGCTTTGTTGAGAAGAAAAAAAATTATAGAACGAGGTAAACCAACTCCTAATTTAAATAGCATGACAAGTCAAACAAAGACCAAAGTGCATCGTTTTAATCATGGTTGGTACGAAAGTGACACATGGCTCTGTATAAATACAATATCATATCCATATTGCTGTAAATTAAAATGAAGGCCAACAGTTTTCGAAATTCCACGCTCCGCCACTGTTAAGACCTCATGTTCACCCCTATTCCAAAACTTACCTAATCATGTTATATCTATCCTACTTACCATTAACACAGTCCTGCCACAGGCCTTCAAAGTATTTTACAACATTTTACCTAGTTTGAGGAGGACTGAGATCTCAAGTACCTATTTTATTTTCTAACTTTTACAAAGTACCGTAACTTAAATTTTAAAAATATTCTGAAAAAAAAAGTAAACATTAGTAAAGTATTACTTATTTTAGGAATTCACACTATGAGGTATATTCATTTAGGTAAAATTTTATCACTCACCTCGTACAAAGCACAGAAATGAACTTCCTTAGAAGAACAAAAGGCTGCACAAGATTGGATCGGATAAAGAATGAAGATATAAGAACAGAGTTAAATATATATCCATTGAATGAGAAAATCAGAGAATATAGAGAGAAATGGTTTACACATGTGGAAAGAATGAATGTAACAAGATTACCAAGAGCAGCATTCAACTACAAGCCAAGAGGTTTAAAGAATGTAGGAAGGTCAGTGAAAAGATGGACAAAACAACTGTAAGGCAGAACAGGCAAGTTTTGCCTAGTCCGTGAAGGGAAGAAGAAGAAGAAGACCTCATATTTTTCTTCTTTTTAAATTTATAGTTTCAGAACTTTAAATATCAGTTCCATCATCAGTATCCCCTCGACTGTTGTTCTGTCATCTTGAAGAGCCATCTTTTGCTCTTCAAGACGACAGAACAACGGTCACGGAGGTACTGATGATGGAACTGATATTTAAAGTTCTGAAACTAGTTTAAATTAAAAAAGAAGAAAAATATGAGGTGAGTGATAAAATTTTACCTAAATTAGTAAAGTATATTTGGGAATGGGATCAAATTCTGGAAAAGAATTCAACTGGTCAATAATTCTGTTTCATAATTTAAATTTCTAATTATTTATTATGTTTAAAATTAATACGTATAATACAATATGTACATTTCTATCAAAGAATTTATCAACAACCTATGCGTGAGTCTTTTCCCTTTATTTCTCCACAACATGGCCACCTTACGAGGTACCAATAACATGACTTACATACATTCAGATTAGTAAAGAAGAAACATAACAATTGTGAGGATAGATGGAAGATAGCCATGAGATTATGTTCTTTTTCTAGAGATTATTATCTATAATATGCATAAGTTACAGCCTATAGTTCCTTTGAAATGAAAACTTGGTATCAGGCAGGCCACTTACATATACCATAGTACTTGCACTCTTTATTAATATCCCAATTTAAATCTGAGCATGAAAAGGCTAACAAATTTTGCCTAGATGCTTATTTCAGGCTTAACACTTTGAGTCTGGCAGTGGTACTAGTACCACGGCATTTAAATGACACTAGAGCTGGAGAAAATGAAATCCCTCGACATGCCTGTGCTGGCAGATTTACAGGGGTGTCTTTCTGAACCAGGAAACACCCCTGTAAATCCGCCTGCACAGACATGCTGAGGGATTTAATTTTCTCCAGCTTCAGTGTCATTTAAATGCCATGGTACTAGTACCATTGCAGGACTCAAAGTGTTAAGGTTATTTTACTATATATTTGAAGAGAAAAATATATGCCTAGACTGGGGTTTCAACCCAGGACCTTTAGCTTTATACGCTAATGCTCTGCGACTGAGCTATCTATCACTGAGTCACTATATTAAGGTTATTTTATATTCCTTAAATCTATGACATGGGATCCACAACTTTACTTCCCTTCCAAAGTAAGCCATACATTTTTCTTCTTCTTTATCATCCTCTTGTTAACATTACAGTATAGGGGAAGTCTCAAGAAACTCCCTCCATTTCTTTCTACCCATAGTCACAAGTTTTAACTCTTGCAGTCTGCTTCCTCATGCTTGAGCTATTTCTTCTATGTGGTCATCCCATGTATTTCTGGCCACCTTATGGGTCTCTTTACTTTCACTTTCACTTCCCAGATCTGTTGTGGTTCCCTTCCTCATTCAATCATGTCCAAACAATTTCAATTGTTTTTTTCTCCAACCTTGCTGTCACTGGCTCCTGATCAATTTCTTCTCTGATATTCTCATTCCTAACTCAATATCTTCCAGTCTTTTTAGCTGCACATCTCAATGCTCTCAACTGCTGTTATTCTTGGTAGCTTTTTTTTATCCTCAAGATTTTTACACCTGAAAAATCCATCAATACAATTGTATTTTAATCCATGAACCTTGGAACCAGAAGCGAGCATGATAACCACTGGTTCATTGGGATTGACTTTTATATTAGTGTTAAAAAAAAAGTCTATTACGAAATTATGAGATGAAACAATCTATGAAAAGTATTATGATTAAAAATAAAATATAAATCAGATTAATTTTTCCTTAAATTTTTTCTTTACTTTTTTTATCGTAATGTATGACATAACATCTCATATAATTAATTTGTATTTGTAATCTAAACTAGAGATGTGATATGTCATACTATTTATTCAAATTATTCTCTTTTCAAACTAAGAACATTTGAATTGTTGAAGAAAGTCATTAAAAAAATACTACCTCTTTATAAATGAATTGGAGAAAATATTTTTATATCTCACCTCATAAAGTTCTGTGTTTTTATGATACCAGTTTCAAAGATCACCTCACTTTCATCTTCAGTCAAACTCCAACTGAAGAGATTGACTAAAGATGAAGGTGAAATGACCTTTGATATCGTGAAAACACGGAACTTTATTCATCTTCAGTCAATATCTTCAGTTGGAGTTTGACTGAACATAAAAGTTAAATGACCTTTGAAACTGGTATCATGAAAACATGGAACTTTATGAGGGTAGATATAAAAACATTTTCTCTAACTCATTTATAAATTGAAATTATCTCATAGTGTTACTTTCCACTTTAATTTTGATTTAAAAATACCACCTACTTACCTAATAACATTTGTAGAAAGAGAGAGTTATTACTTCCAAAGTTACTTAGAAGCAAAATGGGTTAAGGATTCCAATTGCATGTCATTGAAAAAAAAATCCAAATTTAAAAAATTTACTTAAAGAAAAGACTGTCGCTGTGCTGTAACAGCATGTCTGTCAAGCAACCCAGGGGTCCACTCAGTCTTACAGAGTCAAGTAGTTACTCGATATGAGCAGTATCAAAATCTGGAGAAGAAAATTGAAATTAAGGTTGAGCAATTGAGTCAAATTAACAAGTGACTCCCTTTACTATCCTTTGTCAGCCAATGACAGCAACCACTTCAGTTGTTATTGACTCTTCAGAGCTGTCATACTATGAATTTTAGTTTTAATTTTATTTATAAGAAATATATAATTAATGCTGATACAGAATCCACAAAAAATAGGTAACAGTTACTATCTGAAACATACAGATCTCTTCTGATCATATATTTGAATCAAAATCAAGCTTCTTTTGCTTATGCCTTTCTTCCATTCAACCTCCCAATTGTTTCCATGATATGAGAGTGGAAATTATAACTCATATACAAGAGTTAAACATATGAACACAATTTTTTTTTTCAGTTTGTCCAAATATTATTTAACTACAATACCTGATTTAATTCTGTAGTGAAAATTCAAAACATTATATGTTTCTCTATATTATATAGCAAAATAACAATGTTTTGAATTTTGATCAAAGAACTAAATTCATAAAACTAAAATTAAATGCAAATTTACAGCAATCATCACATATTTTCTTTTACATTCAAGTAACTAAAATTACAAAAGAAATTATTTATAATACTTAAAAAAAAACTTCTAGATTCTAGTTTCAGGGGAACATTATTTAGTTGCAGATGTGCAAAGATAAAGGTGCTATTTGAGTAGTTATATTATTTCAATTTGTAATGTCTGTATATTTTAACACCTTCATTCTTGTATTTATGCATAGATAGTATGTTGGAATATAGTTTTATAGTTGTATCAATAAGAATTCACAGATGGAAATTATTTCCATTGGAAATAGTTTGTGAGACTTTGTCATAGTTAGGAATCATCCAGGAAATTTTCATCAAAATGATGAAAATTTACTCTGGAATGATGCATTTTTGGATACATATAATTTATAATTTTTACATAACAAATTTAATTTTCAGGCTTTCATCAGACTGTATCTGGCATCGTCAAGAGCCACGCTGAAAACTCACTGTGGAAAACAATATAAATATGGTGAACAGTCAACAATTGAACCAGCCAAGGGATAGAATTGGTAATTTACATCTCATCTGGAACACACCTCCACTATTTTTAGCCAGAAACCAACAGCTGCATTGACTGTTGGAGGTATTACATATTCTCTCCCTCTGGTGATGGGAAGATAAACCTCACAATTAAATCCTTTTCCCCTGGAACTTCAAAATTATTTATTTTCATAATTTTTTTAGATGTAATTTTTTTTTCGCATACTGCGAGTTCTGTTGGTTTTTTCAGTTTTTTCCCCCTACCAATTTTGGCTTCTCTCAAATTTTATGATTTTCTGTCCACACATTAGTAGTTTCTGGTGAGTTTTATATATCTTTTTTTCATATTTACATTTGTATATTTTTACATTTCTTAGAAATATACAAATGTAAATATTTTTACATTTCTTAGAGATTTGGTATTAATAGCTCCAATAGAAACAGATTTACAGTATTCTATACACAATTTTAATATAATTGCAAAAAGGTACAATATGGAAATCAATACAAAGAAATCTAAAGTGATGCCTTTTGTGGGAAATACCCTATACCTAGCAAAATTGTTTTGGATGATGAAATTTTAGAACGAGTAAACAAATTTAATTATTTGTGTTATAATTTAACATTTTAAGATGAAGCTGATATATCAAAGAAAATCACAAATTTTACCAAAACAACGGGGTAATTAATTAACAGTATAATGAAACCATCTTTAGTACAGAAGAACACAAGATTACGGCTTTATAAGGTTCTTGCAAGACCAGAATTAAGATATGGTAGTGAAGCATGGATAATACGAAGAAGAGATGAAAGCCGAATAACAGCAAATGAGATGTGATTTATGCGCCGTACAGCAGGCTACACAAAGTGGGACCATAAAAGAAATGAGGAAATTATGGAAGAGTTGGATGTAGAACCCATTCTTCACCATATATAAAACTACCAAAACAACTGGAAAGTCAATCTTCAACAAATGCCGTCTCATAGAATTCCAAAAGCCATACTTCGCTACTGCCCCCAAAGCAAAAGATCGCTGCGACGTCCAAAAAAGCGCTGGATGGAAAATTCCTCTTTGAGACCGTAACAGGCCACATGGCCTAATACTTGCATGGATGATGATACATTTCTTAGATAAAAATGACGTGAGTTATATATGATCAAATCAACCACCTGATAAATTTATCTCATAGTAAACATAAATAGAGAGAAACATTTTGCACCTGAGCCAGGATTTGAAACGAAAATCCCTAGTTTCAGCAGTGGCAGTCTACCATTGAGCTACTTAGGCACACCTCCTGGAACAAGCACAAATTTTCCTCTCTTTAATCCCCCAGTTCCCTGTAATTAGTGAAACTTGTATTCACAAGACGTAATGGGAGTGCTTTTACTGCGACAAGCCATTAAAATGAGGTTTTGTTGAAAAATCAGCTAATTATGAACCTTATATGGAAG
The DNA here is from genome assembly GCA_030220185.1 of Diploptera punctata. Lineage (NCBI taxonomy): Eukaryota > Metazoa > Arthropoda > Insecta > Blattodea > Blaberidae > Diploptera > Diploptera punctata. The sequence goes on from JASPKZ010008890.1 coordinate 335,186, forward strand.
ATATTGTTTCCAGGCAGCTGTCTTTAAGGCAATGGTTAACATAATTAGAGAAAACATTTTTGCAATTGAGCTGGAATTTAACCCAAGATCTGCAGCTCCAAGAACGGAAGCTTGTGCTAGGCGTACCTAAGTAGCTCAATAGTAGAGCACCAGTGTGTAAAGCTTGGGTTCAAATCCTGGCTCAGTTCTCCAGTTATGGTAACTGTTGCCTGCAGATAGCTTGTCTGAAAACATTAATTGCCATATTACTTCATGGTGTTATTTGAGAATTGAACTAGTCTCAAGCCATTCCTTAAGGATGCCAGATGCAGTCTCTGGTGAAACGTTAGAAAACTACAAGTCTCTTGACCACAGTCCAGAAGCCTGAAAGACTTTCTCTCTCTCTTAATATTATCGATGTAAACAAACTTTTAACTAATTATTTTGGCCACAGAAACAAAGGCAATAATCACCTGTTCAACATGATATTAAGTTAAGATATCAGACTTATGATCTACAAATATGATTCAATGGTCATCCAGTTCAGTGGCGAGCAATATGGAATAGAACTTGTGCAATACCTTGAAAAAATCTAAAAAAATTATAATGAGGAAATAGTAGTAACATGATAAAGAATAAAACAGTCTTACAAGGAAATTATCAACCATTGCATGCTGAAACCTACTTTGAAATTCCTCAGAGAAGCATTGTGATGCACCAAGACAGTGTCAAAAAAATTGAATGCCTTTTTAACTGCAAGGCACAGAAATTGAAACCAAAATCCAGCAATGGCAACCCACTGTGCAAAGCTGATGGACTCCCTGCACAAGTAAAATGGAGTGGAGTGAAACGGGACAACTTTACATCAGCCACTATAATTACTGAGGTTCTGACTGGATAAAACTTTTTAGTTGATTATCCACAGCTCACAATTAACTTATAATGCACCTTGCCCATGATCATTGGGATATGGGTGCAGACAGCAGGTTGTGAGGGTCATCCAATCTGCAGGAGTTGTGTTACTTTCCCAAATTTAAATGAGAGATTTGGCACTGGATTTTAGTGTCTTGCAGTTAAAAGCAGCAGATCATTTTTTGGACATGCCCTTAATATATCATAACGTTTCTCTGGGAGAAATTTCAAGGTAGGTTTCGGCATGCAATGGTTCACAGTTTCCTTGCTAGAAAAATCTACTTTGGAAAACATCATGTTAACAATATAGCTTGAATGATAGCCTACTTCTGTATCTGATATTATGCTGCATCTATTCTTATGTCTCTGTCCTGAAGATCAAGTTCTGTATTGATAAATAGAGATATATTAAATAAAGCATTATTATTATTATTATTAGCTGCATGGTAGGTTTCATAAACATGAGATTTGTAAAAAAAATCATACTTAAATGAAAAAGAGTCTGCTTGAGAAAATGTTACAATATGAACACCACATTGGTATGATTTAACAATATGGAATTTGAGTCCCAATGTGGATCAGGATTTTTAAACTGGCCTCAACCTTCTTGCAGCACCATGGTTCTGGGGTCAAATCAGTCTCTAATATAAATGATTAACAGATGTATGTTTTGAGGATAAAGGCAGCTGTCATGCAGGCCAATTGTCTAGAAAGTGGAAGCCTGCACCTCCCACTACCCCAAGGACCTCCTAAGGCCTGGAGTGAAATCACTTTACTTATTAATTATATCTCATATTGTATATCTGCAACACTATTAACACTAATAATCAGTAATGAATCAGATTTTAATTTTCTTCATATTTTGTATCCTTTCCAGGGCTAGTTTCAAGGAACTTTTCCTCATTGTTAACTGGCATATGACTCGTGAATCAGAAAAAGGAAAAGTTTATTGAAACCAGTCCTGGAAAGGATACAAAATATGAGGTGAGGTGTAAAATCTAATTCACTTACTGATTGTTAAATAATACCTTAATAGTACGAGGGTCATACTGAAAGTCGTGAGCAACCCATTGTTAAAATTCAAATTTCAACAATGTAACAAAAACAACTGCAGGATCGTAATCTACATACTTTATACCACAACATTGCCGTTTTGTGGCGTCATAGCTTCTATCATGTGACCACACTCAGTGTTTCCAAAATAGCAGACATCAATGTTTCGTTTCGACAGCGCGCTGTCATTGAATTCCTTGTTAAAGAGGAACAATCTGCTGTTGATATTCACCAAAGACTTCAATGTGCTTACAGAGATGCCTGCATGGGTGCCAGCAGTGTTAGGAGATGGGTGAAACATTTTAAAGATGGGAACACGAGTATCAAAGATGAGCCTCGTAGTGGTCACCCACGCTCTGCCTCCACGGATTGCAACAAGGAAAGAGTTGATACGCTCATTAGAGACGACAGGCGTATCACAGTGAATGAAATCGCTACAAAACTTGCAGTAGGACACAGTGCAGTGCAAGAAAGGATTCACAGCTTAGGTTACCGAAAAGTTAGTGCCCGTTGGGTTCCACGTTTATTGAGTGAAGACCACAAACTTCAGAGAAGAACCATCACCCATAACCTTCTTCAGAGATTTCGAAATGAAGGTGATGATTTTTTGACGAGTATTGTGACAGGTGACGAAAGCTGGTTTCATCGCTACAAGCCTGAAACAAAATGCCAGAGTATGGAATGGCACCACTTGAATTCGTCATCAAAGAAAAAAGTGAAGACAGTGCAATCTGTTGGGAAAGTTATGGGCAGCGTCTTCTGGGATGCGCAAGGTTGCATTCTGGTTGAATTTCTTGAACCTGGACAAACCATAAATGCTGCCCGCTATATCCAGACACTTGTGAAGCTCCGTCGTGCATTGCATTGCTCATGCCACTGTGGAGAAGATCAGGACATTTGGGTGGGAAACTCTTCCACATCCTCCCTATAGTCCTGATTTGGCACCATCCAACTACCATCTTTTCGGTTCTGTGAAGGAGCAGATGAGAGGCCAATGCTACGACACGCTGGAGGATATTCGGAAAGCAGTGCGTCAGTGTCTTCGAGCAGCTGGAATGGACTTCTATCATAAGGGAGTTTTCAAGCTTGTAGAACGCTGGACAAAATGTGTGCAAAGAAATGGAGACTATGTTGAAAAGTAGCACAAAGGTCTGTAGATTAACATGGTGTACTTGGTTTGTCTAAAATAAATATTAGGATTGTTTAAAAAAATGTTGCTCATGGCTTTCAGTATGACCCTCATATATTGAAATTAATGTTGGGAAGTAAACATTATGAGGTAATAATCATTTAAATTCGCTGGAGACATTTTTTTTTAAAACTCACCTCACAAAAGCACCAAATATAGTGAGATGAGTTAAAAAAATTCTCTGCTGAATTTAAATACTTCAAAGTGTTTACTTCATATAAATATCAACCATTAACATTATTAATCACATATAACTGCGAAAAAAGTATTATTTCCATTTCCTTTTCCAAAACTTTAACCTACCTTTAAGCATTCATTTTTTTAAATATAAAAATCTATTTAAATCAGAAACTATTATTACTTAATGAATAAATGGCATTCCTTAAAAAAGCTAAACTTTTCTCCATTATATTTGAAAAGAAAAATATACGCCTAGACTGGGGTTTGAACCCAGGACCTTTGACTTTCTATGTCAATGCTCTTCCATTTGAGCCACCTAGGCCTCCAATCTAAACGCGTATTTTTCTCTTACACATAGTTAATTCCCTATATATATTAGATCGGAGGCCTAGGTGGCTCAGATGGAAGAGCATTGACATAGAAAGTCAAAGGTCCTGGATTCAAACCCCAGTCTAGTTCTTTTCAAATATAATTTGTCCATCATTAAGGTGTTAAAAAACGAATAATATTAACATTTTCATTCCATATTCTTATTTCTCATATTAATTTAGTTTAAGAATGGATCAGCATTTACTGTCCATGAGTAAGTGAATGGTAATATCTTTAGTTTTACAGTACAATACAGGGGAATTCCCTCAGAGGTCCTCATCTAGGGGATATGTGGATGGTGACCACAAGGTGCCCAAGCTGAGCAAAACATTTCTTCCACTTACTTGTGTTTTGTACTCTTTTAACTTTACTATCTAACCTCTCTTGGTTAACTCTTTTTTTTTACCCCAACGCTATTAGGGCATCCGAGGGCTAGGGAGTCTTTCCTTTCTTCCATTTCTTCTTTGCTTTATTTTCTTTTCTTCTCCAGAAAAGCCTGACCAGAGGCTATAAGATGGTAGCCCCATCACTGGTCTTGCTTTCCTTTGGCCAGCAACCAATCGAAGGGACTATTATTATGCTTTCAAGTCTTATACGAGAATTTCCCGGAAGGATCAAACTAATGACGACCAAAACACTTCAAATCGGATCCCCAAAGCTGTTTATAATTATATCCAAGAGGATGAAGATCATTGGGCCGTCCTATGAAACGCTGGAGGGAAAATTTTCTATAGGATCGTAACAGGCCTTGGCCTAATACTTGGAAGGAAGAAGAAGAAGTATAGGGGAATTTCCCAACATCTTAGAAAATACTGCAGCCATGTGACTGATCCTTTAGTATTCTATTCTATAGTAATTCTGCCCAAGGATAGGTCTTTCACTGCAATCATAGCATTTTCATTGCAGCTTTACTAGGGAATTATAGGTGTGGTAGCTTCCTGTTCCTTTAGTATAATGAAGGCTAAAATGAATTAAATATTTGAAAATAATTTATAAAAGTGAGTACATCTCACCTCATAAAACTCCGTGATTCTCACAGGACCAGTTTCTAAAGCCATTGCTTCTATCTTCAGCCAAAACTCCAACTGTTGAACATCTGCCATCACCATCAACTTTCAAATTGCCATCTGATGCTGATTTGATAAACTTCGAGATTAAATCTTGTTTATAAATAATTTAACAGAGGGAGTGAAAGGCAGCTCTTCACAACGGTCACAAAATTACTGAATTTGGAACTGAAGCGTAAAGTTCTGAAACTAGTTAAAAAAAAGATGAATATGAGGTGAGTGATAAAAAAAATTACCTAGATAAGTATAATTCAAAGTGTGGATTCCTAAAAAAGTTAGTGCCGATGTTTATAAAAACATTTAGGAGGAAAATAACAATATGTCTATTAATGCTTTAGGCAATTTATCCTTATAATGGTATAATAGTACCAAGCTTAGGTTTTTATGAGAAAATAAAATTGTAATTAATGTTCCAAAATATATTTGAGAAGTTTAATATTAAATTAGCATAAAAAATAACCACAGTTTAAATAAAATAATAAAAACCAACAAAAATGAAGAAAAACTGATAAAAATAAAAAAATCAGGAATATATCAAATTGAATGTACTGGTTGTGAAACGATATATATAGGAAAAACAGAAAGAAACCTAAAAGTTAGAACCAAAAATACATAAGAAATATTACAAATGGGAAATAGAAAAATCTGCAGTTGCTGCTCATGTTTGGTTTGAAAAACATAATATAAATTTGGACACTAAATTATTAAAACAGTTAGAACATACAAAAGAGCTAACTATTTGGGAAAAAATCTATATTCAGAAGAACAAAAAAGAGAGTTATGAATTTCGAAATACTGACGGAACGTGACCTCGTTTGGAGGTTCTTTGGCCAATCGCAGGATGGAGCTGACATTGACATCCAGGGTTTACAACATAAATCCAACCAGTCTGGCCAAGATCCTGAGGATGTTTAGAAACTAATCGAAACATGTTGAAGAACAAATCAACATTAATATTGAGGTAAGATATAACAGACTCAAAATAATTTAATTTAAATAAGATTGTATTGCAAAATAGAGAAATGTATGCACTGAATCATTTAAAGATTTAGTTTGAACACTTCAATGCCATATACTGCTAGTTATCTGGTCTATGATTATGAAAAAATATATATTTGTACTTTTATTGCAAAAGAAAATTAATATAATTTATATTTAATTTTAGGAAGTTATATTTTGAGGTTATTTTAATTATATTATTTTTGGTCTGGACATCTTACCTCAATATTAATGTTGATTTGTTCTTGAACATGTTTCAAAACAATTCTCTGTTTTATCTTCAGCTTTCCCAGACTGGTTTTATTTATGTTGCATTATGTTGCACCACCTGGATGTCGATGTCAGCTCCATCCTGTGGTTGGCCAAAGAACCTCCAAACAAGGTCACCCTCCATCGGAATATCAAAATTCATAACTCTGTTTCTGTTCTTCTGAATATAAATTTTTTCCCAAATAGTCAGCTCGTTTGTATTTTCTAACTGTTTTAATAATTTAGTGTCTGAATTTATATTATGTTTTTCAGACCAAACATGAGCAGCAACTGCAGATTTTTCAATTTCTCCATTTTTAATATTTCTTATGTGTTCTTTGGTTCTAATTTTTAGGTTTCTTTTTGTTTTCCCTATATATATCTTTTCACAACCCATGCATTCAATTTGATATATTCCTGACTTTTTATTTTTATCAGTTTTTTCATTTTTGTTGGTTTTTATTAGAAACTAATAAAAACCAACAAAAATGAAAAAACTGATAAAAATAGAAAGTCAGGAATATATCAAATTGAATGCATGGGTTGTGAAAAGATATATATAGGGAAAACAAAAAGAAACCTAAAAATTAGAACCAAAGAACACATAAGAAATATTAAAAATGGAGAAATTGAAAAATCTGCAGTTGCTGCTCATGTTAGAAACTAATAAAAACCAACAAAAATGAAAAAACTGATAAAAATAAAAAGTCAGGAATATATCAAATTGAATGCATGGGTTGTGAAAAGATATATATAGGGAAAACAAAAAGAAACCTAAAAATTAGAACCAAAGAACACATAAGAAATATTAAAAATGGAGAAATTGAAAAATCTGCAGTTGCTGCTCATGTTAGAAACTAATAAAAACCAACAAAAATGAAAAAACTGATAAAAATAAAAAGTCAGGAATATATCAAATTGAATGCATGGGTTGTGAAAAGATATATATAGGGAAAACAAAAAGAAACCTAAAAATTAGAACCAAAGAACACATAAGAAATATTAAAAATGGAGAAATTGAAAAATCTGCAGTTGCTGCTCATGTTTGGTCTGAAAAACATAATATAAATTCAGACACTAAATTATTAAAACAGTTAGAAAATACAAACGAGCTGACTATTTGGGAAAAAATTTATATTCAGAAGAACAGAAACAGAGTTATGAATTTTGATATTCCGATGGAGGGTGACCTTGTTTGGAGGTTCTTTGGCCAACCACAGGATGGAGCTGACATCGACATCCAGGTGGTGCAACATAATGCAACATAAATAAAACCAGTCTGGGAAAGCTGAAGATAAAACAGAGAATTGTTTTGAAACATGTTCAAGAACAAATCAACATTAATATTGAGGTAAGATGTCCAGACCAAAAATAATATAATTAATATAATTTAACTACTAATTTGTATATTACAGATAAATTGTAATATACCACAAATACAGAAGTTTACAGAGGATATGAGGCTTAGCACTTCAAATAACAGCAAACAAATTTAATAAACCTGTGTCAAAAAACCTGTTGTTGTTGTTTTTTCAAATGCTGGGCCTTGGCACCGAAGCCATTAGCGTTCTTGCTCTCCAATATTTCTCTATTGTGGATCCAACAGGTAATACTTCACAGGTTTGTAGGTGTTCTTCATTCATTTCTTCGTCTTTATTGCATAGAGGACAATTTGGATTCATGTATATTCCTATTTTATATAAATGTTTGGCCAAATAGTCATGTTCTGTCATGTGTCAAAAAACCTAAATTTTATAAAAATTGGCTGCAGTATGATTTACTTCCAGTGCCCAGACATTTAAAAACAATTTTCAAATAAGAAATAAATGCAATTCATTGTATATATATATATTATGAATATAAATAATACATACAATTATTGCATTCCATTTACAATTAAATATTTCATATTTAAAGAAGAACTTAGGTAGAAATCAATTAGAAGTAATTACAAAACAAAGAGTTCAAAAATGTTTAAAATATTTTCTCTTTGAAATATCAACAATATATTTTTTTTCTTTATTTTATAGGTCCAGAAAAGTAAAACTATACATTTGATTATCTTTATACAGTTAATCAGATAATATACTGGGACATTGTGAAAATGTCCTCTTTATAATATTTACTATTTTAAATAGATTCATTAATAACAAAGATAAATAAATTGAAAATAAAATATACATTTGCAAAACAGATCCTCTTCATCCATATATTTGATATTTGTGATTTAGAGTATGACAAAAATTATTAGTATAAACATCCCATTTACTGGTCTTGACTTGAGAGTAACATGATCTCCTGAACATGACAGTTTTTTACAGCCTTGTGAAACAGACAACTTTATTTTTTTCAGTTACATAGTATCTCATTGTCTGTATTCAATGCCACATAAATTGAAACCATTCATTGTGTCAGAATAAATTATGTATTTTGGAACCTGTATATGGATGTTCTGAAAAAATCAGCTACAAACTCCAAGATATAATGAATTAAGAATAAAATTATGAAAGAAAGCATGGAAATGAAATGATGTATATATCTTATGTTCCTGATTTAACAATAAAGTTATTCTCTGATGTTAGATCATGGTGTGTACAGCTCCATGTATTCTGGTGTAGTGTATAACAATTTCCAGTTCCTGAGTTGATTATTCCAATTCAATAAACATATTTATTTAAGCAAGCATGTCCAGTAAACAATATGGTTGCAGATTATTTGCAAGGATTTTGCGGTATCATTTTTGGATTCTGTAGATTTGTCCACAGAACTACCATTTATATTGATTAAATTGGAATTACAGTTAGTGGAGATTTTCCTTTTGATTATTCTCTTTTTAGATTCAAAGGGCAGTTTCTATTGTTTTTGGGTGGTTGATTTTAGATACTTTTTAGCTAACATGTTAGTGTTTTCATTTCCTTTTATACCACAGTGTGCTGGATCCATTTTAAATGATAATTTAGAGATTTTAGATGTTATTGATATTGTTAAAAGAAATAGCAGAAACAATTAACATGATATAGAGTGGTAATGAGAAGAAATAATCAATTGAAATAGAAGAATTACTTTTTCGGACACCACAAGGAAAGAGGAAGAGAGGAAAATGAGAGGTAACATGGGAAGAGGATATTAAAAACAATATGTCAATGAGAGCTCTTAAAGATAGTAATTGGTCACATCAGGGGAACTGGAAGAGGAGGATATCTTTTGTTTGAGGATACATGTGTCATCACAGAAACATTTCTGATGAGTGAAATGAAAGAAATGTTATTGAACAAAAAAGAATACAGAACTTTTATAGGAAAAAAAAACACTATGAGGTTTTATTTAAATCTTAAAAAAAGAATATCTTGGTTTGGCCACATTATATGAATGCTTGAAGAAATATTGCTTAAATTAATAATGGAACTAATAATTATTTATTAATAATTCAAAACCTCATAATGTAAAATTCCCAACATTAATATATGATAATTTAATAATAAAAATCACCTCACCTCATATTCTTTTTCTTTTCTAGACCGGTTACAGAATAGATATTTCATCTTTAGTATTTTAAAAGACCTTTGTGTTATTGTAAAAATACTAAAGATGGAATAATTATTCCGAAACCAGTCTAAAAAGAAGATAAATATGAGGTAATGTGTTTATTTTTAATATTAAATTAATTACTAATACGTCATAATAGGCAGCTCCATGGCACAAGCGGTTAGATGCTCGCCTCTCACAACTGGGGTCCCCCAGATTGAGTCTCGGTTACTCCATGTGGGTTTCGTGGTGGACGAAATGGAGCTTGGGCAGGTTTTTCTTGGGGTTTTCTCCTACCATAATTTCAATCCACCATTTCTCCGTACTCATCTCACCCATTTAATTTAATTTTGTTTATTTGTCCCCATGATGGTGTGCCAGGCATGGTCGGCCAGCACCCTTGTCATTCACAGACTTCTATATAGGGGGCTCATCATCTCATCTCATCTCATACCTCGACCCGACCCTGAGTTGTACACGAGTGAGGATATTCATTTATTTTATTTATTTGCTAATACCTCATAGTGTTAGTTCCTAATAAGTTTAAATGGAATTGATACCTGCAGAAAGAAGGAAAATAGGATGTCGTAAAAAATTTGGTTACAAGGAATGAAAGAGGCTATATAAACTAGAAGCCTACAGAAGGACCAATGGAATGATAAAGAGGAATGCTATTTGGCATCTTAAGGAACTAAATCATGCCGAATAATATTAATTTATATGATGATAATAAATCTTAATCATATGCTGTTTTAATCTTGGATTGTACATCTGTGGTCACAGGGAATACATTTTAAGTCGAAAAATGGCCAAAATGAATTAAGTGCTGTAATCATCTCCCAAACCTTCTGTGCACTGTGCAGAATTTGGTAACTCAGAATTTGAATACTTTCCGAATTATAAAGATGTTTGTTTGTTGGTATCTCATGTCATAAGATTAGTTAGTGCATGTTCTGATTAAAATGAATTTCTCTAAATAGTAGTGATTTTATACTTGTGTGTTCAAGACTAGACTGTAATCAGCAAAACAAAAATTTAATACAATTATATTGGGATGGTGAGTTAATGTCTTAACCATCTGCCTTAACAAAACTAACCAATGAAAGAAGTAACTACTATCTTATTTATTAACTACCATCTGTTAGATTTTGAAATTAAAGTATTAACTTATCCATGGATGCAGGGGAACTATTTTATTTGAAATATAAATTTGTGCAATTTTGCGTGAATTAATGCAAATCAGAACCTTTTCACAAGTTATACCAGAATATACAGAATATAATCAAAAGACATATACAATGTTACAAAATAAAATATTAAAATAAATGTTTTTATTGATAATCTAACACTTCTCACTGAAGGATAAATTATATTTGGATCCCTCCAAAGGTCCTAGGTTCGAGTCTCGGTCTGGGCGAAAATTTTTCTCTTCAAATATAATTAAAATAGATAACTAGCAGATGCCATCACCCTCAACTAGGTTAAGAATGTTTTTACAAATTTAATAACAGTTCTTAAAAGTTTTTAAAAACATTTTTAACCTAGTTGAGAATGATGGCACCTGCCAGGTATCTATTTTAATATTTTATTTTGTGACTACTTTTACCTCAAGAGAATTTTAATATGAATTTTATTAGTATTGAGATGCAATGTTATTTTCTGAAAATTAAAAATGTACACGTTTAAACAGATTGGTTTCTGATACATTGATTTGTCAACACTTGTAGCATTTAAATAAGGCACAAAATTATTGAGCCAACTAATATAACAGTCACTAGTCCACTGCTGTGGTCTCGAGGTAGCGTGCTGCCTTGTCACGCAGTGGGCCCGGGTTCGATCCCCGGTCGGGGCAGTTTTTCTGGGTGAGGTTTTTATCAGGGTTTTTCCTCACCTGTAAAGACAAATGTCAGGAAAACTTTAAGGCCCAAACAGTCCCCGAAATCATATGCCCATCATCATCATCCTTATCATGATCATCTTTCACTGATGTGGAAAGCAATAGGAAGCTACCACTCCTACAATTCCCTAGTAAAGCTGCAAGCATAGCATGAAAATGTTATGATTGCAGTGAAGGACCTGCCCTCGGGCAGAATTACTATGGATGGATACTTAATTTACAACTACAGTGGAATTAATGGATCTTTGGACTTGTGATAGTTCGTCATTTGAGATTAATGTTCCATATCAATGCATTCAACCTTGACAACAGATAATCATTTTGTGTCACCTCTTACCCTCCTACCCATAAACTCAAACATTCTTGCAAAATGTTCTGAAATATTGCAAGTTCTCCAAAATGACAACCATGTGGTTCTAGTTCAGATTTTATTCAATGTAATTAACGTTTTATTTTAGGAAGTAATATTTTGGGCAAGATGCTGAAGATTATTGATATCCAATCAAAACATGTTCAAGAACAAATCAACATTAATATTGAGGTATGATAAACAGATTCTTAATAATACAATTTATTCAATGTATTTGGTTTTCATTTGTATTGAAAATATTAGTTATCTGAGCACCTTGCATTTAAATGTGTAATCCATATTCTTCATGAGGCAAAATACAGTGAGTATTAATCTCTTGATAATAATTCTTCTTTAGGAATTAATTGAAACTGCTTTATTATGCAAGTTCCAATAGAAATTTGTTAAAATATCTTGTAGTACTATTTAGTTTAATTCACAAGTCAGTAAAGATGATTCTTCTATTATTTAAATTTTCCATCATTTAAACTAAAAAAATTAAGAGAAACGTTTATATTTAAAGAGAAAAATTATATGCTCAGACTGGGGATTGAACAAATATAATTTATTCTTCAGTGAGAAGTATTAAATTAATATTAAAAACATCAAAAGAAGCCCTATTGGCTTTATAAAGTAGTGTTTAAATTCCCAATAAATGTCTTCTTAAACAAGAAGCTGCCATTTGCATGATCGAGCAAATGCTCATAGCATTTGACGATCGGGAATTAACAGTATATAAGAGAAAGATTTGCATTTAGATTGGAATTATATTATTTTTGGTCTGGACATCTTACCTCAATATTAATGTTGATTTGTTCTTGGACATGTTTCAAAACAATTCTCTGTTTTATCTTCAGCTTTCCCAGACTTAAAATTAAATATTATTTAGATTGGAGTTTCTCAGGTAGCTCAGTGGTAGAACATTGGCCTAGAAAGCCAAAGAAACATTTTTGCCTGAACTGGGATTTGAACTCAAGACCTCTGGTTTTATGTATCAGTGCAGCATTATGGCCCAAACACAAATTTTTCTTCCTCTTATATAATTCCATTAACCTGATCAGAAAAAATTTTTCTCTTTAAAAAATAATTTATCGATCAACCTGATTATATAAATTTACATTTAACATAATAAAAAATTAAGATTTGCTCTGAAATTTTTCTGATTTCAGAGCAGGATGGTCTGCATGTACAATATCTTATCACTATTAGTAACACAATACCAATAATATTCTGAATATGTTTTCCTTTTCCTTCTTCTCCTTATGCTGGGAGAACATTTCTCATAATTGGACGATGTTATGCATCAACCAGCTAAGTACCATTTTTTAAAATTAGATTTTCATGCGATATGTTGTGCTGGCTCTCTTAAAGTACATGTACGCACACTTTTAGCACCAAATCTTTAAATATAGTGTCATTATTAAAGAAAAATGTAAATGCCATCAGTCCTATCAGAGATTCTGTTTTGCAACAAATGGCTATGAAAACATAAATGAAAATCTAAATTTTGCATCATGCAGCTAAGTGTCAAATGTTCCCGCTCTTATATTGTTAGTTTGGTGCTACAATAAATAGTGAAGATTGACTTAAACTTTAAACACATTTTTCTTGAAACTTACATAATGGTACATAGCTGGTTGATGCACAAGTGAGTGATCCCACTACAGGCCTCAGGAGGCCCTTGGGGTAGTAGGAGGTTAAGGCTCTCACTTTTTCTAGACAATTGGCACTTGATGTCAGCCCTACATGACGGCTGCCTTAACCCCCAGAACAAGTGTATGGTACTCATTTCTGTTAGAGGCTGAGTCGACCCCAGGGCTGCCAGAAGGTTTGGGTCAGTTTAAAAATGCTGACTCCACTGGGACTCGAACCCTCGACCTTCCCGGCTTGTAGCGCAGTGCCTTAACCACTATGCTACAGCGTGCCCCCGGTTGATGCATAACACTGTCCAATTTATGATCGAAGGTCCAAGGTTTAAGTTATGTTAGTAATGACATGAGTATTTTCTATTTATAATCAATGATATTTCTTAGGTTCAGATATTGCAAAGAATCCAGTTATTTCCATTAATTACTGTTTGATGAACAAAAAAAAAGTCATTTTGTAAATGAGTTGGAGAAAATGTTTTTATATCTCACCACATAAATTTCCAATACTGGTTAAAAAAGTCATTTTACCTTTTTCATCAGTCACACTCCAACTCTTGTTAAGCTAAAATGACCTTTGAAAGCAGTATAATGAATTGTACTTTATGATGTGAGATACAAAAACATTTTCTCCAACTTATTTATAAATTGAAAATGCCTCACAGTGTTACTTCCCATTTTAATTTTGACTGAAATAAGTCATAACTGTCAAATCCTTAGACTCAAAAACATAGAAAATCTCATATGTATTTTTTAAAAAATAATATCCATTTTTAACGTGATTATCCTCCTCCTCCTCATTTGCATTAATCTTAATCTCCTGTGAAAAGATTTAATTTACATTACACTATATATATAAATTAATTATGTTAACATATACAATTCCATATGAGCAACAGATGCAAATTTCAGCAAAATAATTGATAATTTTTCAGTCTTGTTGCATATGAAAAAGTATTTATGAAATAAGTAAGATTCTAGAGGCATAATTAAAATTTCATTGTCACACATGTAGGCCTGAAAGTAGGGCTGAGATATTAGGCCTCCTCTGAGAAGGGTTTATGCCACTGATTTGAAATGACAAAATGGTAAGTAGAGATCTTCTATCCTCATAAAATTACCCAGCAGTTCAAATGATATTTTATGTACATTTACAAGTTTTACACATTTCTTTTCATATGTTTAAGTAAGTCATTATTACAATAAAGTCAAAATATGAATCGGAAACTTCACACCACTCATAATATAAAATCAGATTCATATTTTGATTTAATTCATGTTGACCTCATTAATTTTTATAAAAACACATTATATAATTGGGGTTGCAAGCAAAAACTTGATAATCCATATATTTCTTAGAAATTATTTTCCTGTATTATTAACCTCTTTATTAAGTTTTGTAAAATGTTATTGTTGTATAATCAAAAATAATCAAATTATTTGCTGACTAGATGTGAAAGAAACATTTCAAAAACAGATTGATGGCATACATGTCATACTTTAATCTCAATTATATCAGTAAAAACATTTCGTGGGTTATGAAGTTATTTACTCACACCTTTTGTTCTTAATAATTACTGAATTTGAAAAAAATTAAATTATTAGAAACCATTAAGAATTGGAAAACTGACATCTCACAATTTACAAATTATGAAGTAAGGTGTCAATTTTCCAATTCTTGATGTTTATTAAAGAATCTCATAATGTTACTTCCTAAAAATATTAATTATTCAATTATAGTACTCCAGATGTTATAAATGAGTCCACTACTGTGGTCTCGAGGTAGCGTGCTGCCTTGTCATGCAGCGGGCCCAGGTTCGATCCCCACTCGGAACAAGTTTTTTTCGGGGTTTTTCCTCACCTGTAAGACAAATGTCAGGATATTTAAGGCGCAAACGGTCCCTGAACATCATCTGGCCATCATTATCAACAATATCATATTCACCTCATTAGATTAAATTTAGGTTTAAGGCCTCTCCTGGTGCATCATTACCCATCGTTATCACCCATCATATCATTGGGGCAGTGTAACCCTGCCTTCCAGGTGCCCCACCTCAGAAGTGGGTTACAATACGCCAATGCCAGGAGAGAATACCTGAAATGTCGAATGACAAACAAGTGGCATTGAACAAAAAAAAAAGTTATAAATGAATATCAACATTTGGCTTGTAGCTGTTATATACATGTCTGTTCAAAAAGAAGAAACAGACTTCAAACATTTATATCTTCCAAACTAGAAAAAATAGAAACACAATCCAATGTTCCTGGAAAGAAAAAAGTTTGAAGTTCCGATCACAGCCACATTGACGCTATTGTTTGTCATGTTGATCGTTTGTATTAAAATGACAACACAACATGACGTTGAATTGGAAGAGGAGGTGCAGAAGATCAACTTCTGCTGGTGGCCTCCCAGGTCACCAGACCTAACCCTGTGTGATTTTTATCAGTCAGGATATGTAAAAGACCATGTTTTTATCCTCCCTATGCCTGACACTTTTGAAAATCTGCGAAATCGAATTGTTGAAGCTGTGAATTTGATAACTAGTGACTAGCTGATTCGTGTGTGGCAAGATATTTGTCGTGTAACACATGGTGCTCATATTGAATGCCTAAATTATGAAATTAGAACTTTTCTCTTTCCAGGAACATTGGAATTGTGTTCCTACTTTTTGTAGTTTGGAAGAAATAAATGTTTGAAGTCTGTTCCTTCTTTCTTAATAGCCCTACATTTGAAGTATTGCAAGATTTTTCATAATGTTTATTTGTTTTTAATTTCACTTCATTCTGCTATGAAGTTAATTTCAATATAAAGGGATGAACTCTTATACCTGAGAAGTTTGTTAGGGACATGTCTTACATATCTCTGCGACATACAACAAATTTTTAATCTTTCCTGCATTGACTTTTGGCAGGAAGGAAAATGTGATCCTTGGATCCTGTGGTGGACATACTACTACCAAGGCTGACACAATGTTTGTGAATGCAAAGAACTCTATAGAGTAATATAATAAACTGGGGAACTTTTTACATTATGACGTTTTCTTAATAAGAATCAAATGAATCGTGAATTCTTCTTACCTCATACATCTATGTTTTTTTTAATGCAGAACTGCAGTATTGAAAAAAAAAAATCTTTTCCAGCTGTTTTTATGACTGTCAATTTTTTCTTTTGCTGGTAATTTTCTAAACTGCCATCTGGTGTACTTTTGAAGAAGTAATTTTTTGAACTGCCATCTGGAATTTATCAAATTAATTGCAAAGATTGCAATAAAGTATATATAGGAAAAACAAAAAGGAACTTACACACTCGCAAAAAAGAACACTTTAGAAACATAAAAAAATGGTGAAACTGAAAAACCAGCTATAGCAGCACATAGTTTATTAGAGAATCATAGAATTGAAAAAGAAGCAAAACTTTCGAAACATCTATCTAAACCTTTGGAATTAACAGTTTTGGGAAAAGATATCCATTCAAAAAAAACCATACTAGAACCCTGAACTTCGAGGTTCCAGATGAACCAAGTTTGATTACAAATATAAATAAGGTAAGAAGAATTCATGATTCATTTGATTCTTATTAACTCCATAGAGATTTAAAAAGTAGATGACAAATGCTTTATTTGAAAATATATTTTACTTATTGAAACAACAAGATGTTAAATTATTTTTTGATCATTCTACATTTTATCATGATCATCATCTTAACAAGTTGTCCTTGAAGAAGTTTTATGGTGAACGAAAAGATTCTCATTTAATTTCTTCAGACGATGTTCTGGAAACCTTTTTCCATTTGGCATATAATTTAATATTGTCCTATATTTTATAGAAATTGAAGGTACCAGCTGATAAACTTACTATAAAATAGAAGATCTTTACTTTCCCACTTACAGTCATACAGTCCTCATCTTGAGTTTGAAATTACATGCTACAATGACGAGGCTTGTAATTTTTTGTGTCACAAAGAAGTTTCACTTGCTCCTGAACTCTGTGATTGGTTGCCTGGTTGTTGTTGATGAAAATTGTTGGACTTGAATGCTGAAAGTTCTTCCTCTAATGTATTAATTTTCTGTTTCAATGATCTCACCTGAAATCATACAATATGCAATGGACTCGTGTTATAACCTATTGCTGGATACAAGTAATGAAGAATGAAAGTGAAGAAATCCAGGAAAAGTTATAATGTAATCCAAAATGTGAGATTTTATAGGTTAATGGCCAATATAAACATTTTTTTTGAGAAACAAAATTCCATAGATAATATCGAAGGCACTTAATGATTTGAGTACATACTTTTGAAACAATTATAGTACTTCATTAAATGCAATTTTAGCATAATTTTAATAAAAACATTTTTTAACATGAATCATTAATCAGCTAAAATCAGAAATGTAAAAATGTAAGATTTAAATTAAAACTTTATACCTCACCTCATATCCAGTCTTCTAATTAAACTGGTTTCAAAACCTAGGTGGTTTCATCTTCAGTAATTTCACGACTGATGTTCTGTCGTCCAGGAGAACTGTTTCTTACTCCATCCTTACTTCTCCTGGACAACAGAACATCAGTCGTGAAATTACTGAAGATGAAACCACCTAACTTTTGAAACCAGTTTAATTAGAAGACTGGATATGAGGTGAGGTAAAAGAATTTTAATTTAAATCTTAAACTTCTTGGTGATTTTCCTATAATAGTTCAATGTAAAAATGTGTGTGTTTCTAATGCCACCCACTGCACTTTACATGCTTTGGGTTCTGTGCTGGTCAGACGAATGATGTTAATGTGGTCTATTTTCAATTTATGTACAACTTTGACAGACCATTTCATGATGTACTCATGTATTGTGTACAGAAAGGAGTGTAGGATGAGTGTAGTTTTATATTTTCTTATTTTAGGAATTCTCACTATGAGGTATGAGGTGGATGACATAATTGCAATAGTTAATCATAAACAGATAGATGATGCATTGAAATTATTGAACATTCAAAGTCAAACTATAAAGTTCACTATGGAAAAGGAAATTAATAGGGAAATACCATTTTTAGATCTCAACTTAAAAAGGAATGAAGAAAATAAGATAGAATTTGAAATTTATAGAAAGAAGACACATATAGATAACTATTATAAAAGCTTCAGGTTTCAATCACATAGCTCACAAAGAAGCAGTTTTCAATAGTTTGACACATACATTAGTGAACATACCCATGAACAAAGAAAATTATGAAAAAGAAGAAGAACACATAATCAACGTAGCCACGAAAAATGGTTTTGCAGTAAGAATGATACTCAAGAAAATAAACAAGTTCAAAAGACAACAATTTATTAATCAATGCACTCTTCTAAAAGTAAAAGAAGAAAATGTAAAATTCAGAAAATTCCCATATCATCCATTAAAACACCACAAGTTTCAAAAAATGTTTAAAGATTTCAACATAAGGTTAGCACCCAAAAAATGACTACAGCATCAGTAGATTGATTAGATCTAATACAAATGAGAAAATAAAAGAAGAAAACAAGTCAGTGATTTATCAGATTAAATGTGAAGAATGTGAGAAATTCTACATAGGAAAAACTAAAAGAAATTTAAAAACTAGATTGAAGAAACATCTCAGGAATGTAAAGAAAGGGGAAGTAGAAAAGATCTGCAGTGGCTGCCCACGCATGATCTGAAAAACATCTTATCGAGAAAGAAGCTAAATTATTAAAACAAATAGAAAAACCAAAAGAACTTACTGTTTGGGAAAAGATCTACATTCAAAAGAGTGAAAAGAAGAAATTGATGAAGTTTGAAAT
This sequence comes from Diploptera punctata, assembly GCA_030220185.1. Taxonomy (NCBI): domain Eukaryota; kingdom Metazoa; phylum Arthropoda; class Insecta; order Blattodea; family Blaberidae; genus Diploptera; species Diploptera punctata. Next base: position 354,390 of record JASPKZ010008890.1, read on the forward strand.
TCCCGTTGAGAATGACCTGGTTTCGAGGTTTTTCAATCAGCCAATGGAAGGATCGAAGGACAGAACAACGGTCATGACAATACTGAGGATGGAACAGAAACTATGTTCCGAATCTAGTTTATAGTCAAATAAGAAGAACAATATGAGGTGAGTGATAAAAATTCTACCTTAGTAGTTTTATATGTTTGTGTAATGTAAAGTGCGATGTTGGTTGACGGATGATGATAGGGAGAAGATGAGACTCAATGCCAGCAAATAGCCTACTCCTGTTGAAAAGAATCAAGGGGCTGCCAGGCTTAACATCCCAATCCAATGGACAAATTGCTATTAACAGTACCACATGCCTTCTCAACATATGTACTGCAGAGGGATTTGCATGGTCCATATTCTAGTGATTTAAAATTGTACACCACTCATCATACTGGCCCCAAAATTGAAAATATTACAAATTAAAGTAATTTAACAATTACAATTTTCAACCCCACCGAGTATCAAACCTGGGCCTGCTAGTCAGGTAGCAGGTTTGTTACCACCTGAGCCAGACACCAGACTGGAAAGGTAAAAATTTATACCATTAATTAATTAACTTACCTGTGAAGAATGTCTCTCAACCATTCCTAACATTTGTTGTTCGAGTTTCTTCAAACGAGACTGGTATTTCTTTTTAGATCTTTCTAATGTCTGAACAAGTGCACTGTAATACAATAAAACAAAAGTTACAAATAAAATATATATTATAGATACAGAAACTACAAAATATTTATACTAAACATAACAAAAGAATTGTTGGCTCTGTGTCACTTGGCCTCCATCTCTGGGACCCAAGTTTGCTTCTTAGTCACTCCAAGTGGGAGTTGTGATGGACAAATTGAGTTTTTTTCTCAGGGTTTTTCCCCATTTTCCCTTATCCAAACTTCATTCCAACACTTCTCCTTTTTCATCTCATCCATTTCCTTTCATTCCATCTGCTCCTGTGATGGTGTATCAGGCCTGATAGCCTGCATCCGTATATATCACACAACTTTAATAATAGGAACATCATTTCATTTGATGTTTTTATTATTCATTTCATACATCTCAATGAGAGATAAATTATATTTGAAGAGAAAAATTATATGCTCAGACTGAGGTTTGAACCCAGGACCTTTCGCACACTAGGCAAATGCTCTACCAAGTGAGCTATCTGAGCAACTCCAATGTAAATGCAAATCTTTCTCTTATATACATTGTTAATCCCCACACACCAAATGCTACAAAGTCTTTGCTTCTATCTTGCAAATGGTGGCTTCTTTATTAACCCATTGAAGACACGTTTAAAGCTCCTGGTACATTCACTGGAAACCCATTTAAATCTCTCCAGTGCCACTCCAGCTGTATTGGATTTTAAATCAGAATACCCAGACCATGCATACTGAGTTCTATCACACATGCATTTCATATAGTTTGTTTACCCCTGTTTTTCCTTGTAGTATTTTGTACTTTTAAGAATAGGAAAGGAATGTGGCCTGCCTACAACCCTCTTTTGTGCAATTTAACCATTATTTATTGTTAGTTTGAAGGCTGTGAAAGTTGACAAACATTTCAAAAACCATCTTTTACTAACATTTCTCAGTCATTATATTTAAAGTAAACACGAATCATATGCTCTAACAGGAATGGAAAAAAATAACAAAAATACATAATACTGCATATTATAAAAATAAATTAAACTGAACATATGAAACATAGGCCTATACATTAGCAAATCATAGAAAGTTCTTGCTATATATCTTCTCAAATTATTGATAATGTAAAAAACAATTTTTCTGTAGCCCTTTACAAATCTACTCATTATTGGGAAACAAGCCACAACCTTATGTTGATCATCTCTTCCCATTCCTTTATTGTATATATTATTGAATATATTTAGCCTTTATGATTTTTTCTTCTTGTTCTCCGTCTTTATTCTTCCATAGCTTCTTACTGGTGTCAATCATGTCGGCATTTTCATGTTTGGTTGATAATAAATAAACGTCTTTCCTATCTTTCCACTTCAATGCTAGAAGTCTCCGACTAGATAATATTGTTACCTCTCTTTTTTTTTTTTTTTAATTTGATGTTCACAGAATCCATATGCATATTTCTTCTGTTAGATTTTACTGTACCTAATATGTCTCTCGTCTACTGAGCTCTAAAAATAAATTAAGACAACACAAGTTTTTATTATTAATTTCATACATCTCAATGATGGATAAATCATATTTAAAGAGAAAAATTATACGCTCAGACCGGGACTTGAACCCGGGACCCTTGGTTTTCTAGTCCAAGTGCTCTACCATTTGAGCTACCTGAGCAAGTACCGATCTAAACGCAAATCTTTCTCTATATATGTTGTAATTCCCGCCCACCAAATGCTTTGAAGCCTTTGCTTCTATCTTTGCAAATGGCGGCTCCTATATTAAAAAGACATATTTGGGAATTATACATTACATTATACATGCCAGTACGGCTATTTTCGATGTTTTTATTATTAATTTCATACATCTCAATGATGGATAAATCATATTTAAAGAGAAAAATTATACGCTCAGACCGGGACTTGAACCCGGGACCCTTGGTTTTCTAGTCCAAGTGCTCTACCATTTGAGCTACCTGAGCAAGTACCGATCTAAACGCAAATCTTTCTCTATATATGTTGTAATTCCCGCCCACCAAATGCTTTGAAGCCTTTGCTTCTATCTTTGCAAATGGCGGCTCCTATATTAAGAAGACATATTTGGGAATTATAATTACATTATACATGCCAGTACGGCTATTTTCGATGTTTTTATTATTAATTTCATACATCTCAATGATGGATAAATCATATTTAAAGAGAAAAATTATACGCTCAGACCGTATAATTTTTCTCTTTAAATATGATTTATCCATCATTGAGATGTATGAAATTAATAATAAAAACATCGAAAATAGCCGTACTGGCATGTATAATGTAATGTATAATTCCCAAATATGTCTTTTTAATATAGGAGCCGCCATTTGCAAAGATAGAAGCAAAGGCTTCAAAGCATTTGGTGGGCGGGAATTACAACATATATAGAGAAAGATTTGCGTTTAGATCGGTACTTGCTCAGGTAGCTCAAATGGTAGAGAACTTGGACTAGAAAACCAAGGGTCCCAGGTTCAAGTCCCGGTCTGAGCGTATAATTTTTCTCTTTAAATATGATTTATCCATCAATGAGATGTATGAAATTAATAATAAAAACATCAAAAATAGCCGTACTGGCATGTATAATGTAATGTATAATTCCCAAATATGTCTTCTTAATATAGGAGCCGCCATTTGCAAAGATAGAAGCAAAGGCTTCAAAGCATTTGGGGCGGGAATTTCAACGTATATAGAGAAAGATTTGCGTTTAGATCGGTACTTGCTCAGGTAGCTCAAATGGTAGAGCACTTGGACTAGAAAACCAAGGGTCCCGGGTTCAAGTCCCGGTCTGAGCGTATAATTTTTCTCTTTAAATATGACAACACAAGTTGTCTAATTATAGTGTGTAACCTTTCTCTATGAACGGATTTGCTAATTCTAGGGCTAATCTCTCATTTGCTGTAAAATCTGAATTTTCTTGTGCATCTTGTCCTGTGATTATTTGAATCATATCCCGAATAGGTCTCCCGCAATTTCTAATATTTTATTCCAAATCGCGCTGATTTATTCCATTTAGAGAGTTTGAACTGAACGTAAGCCAAACTACCTCGAAATTTCACAAGAGATTCATCAAGTGAAATGTCTTCACTTGGAACATACAAGGACAGAAATGTTGTATTCAAATACTCTACACAGGTCTAATTTTGTAAATTCTGTCATCTCTAATTATGGATTCATTATCTTTGAAGTGAAGAAACCTCAAAATTAGGAATAAACTTTTGAAGGGCATAGTTTTGCTGTAAATGGACATTTATAAAATTGCTCTATTGCTCCAGAACCATTTTATGTTAGCTTTTCTAACTTGATTTATTAGGATACATAGTGCAAAATAGGCCTTCACTTCATTGGGGGTGTTTCTAAAAAAAAGTTAAATTTACAACCATGTTATTCGAAAAAAAAAACATTGAAACTACATATATATTTTACCGTAATAAATACCCAAAAAATATATTATTCTATAAATTATAACTATAATAAACTATACAATATACTAGGCCTACATATATGCTTTATATAAACCTACAACAAATTTTACAGATGGCGAACAGAAATTTTTAATCATTAAAGATAGAGCCAACTTCTTATAGTGGAGGGTTTTAACACGAGTGTAGGTCATGGTTGAGCTGTTTGGACTTTCTACCTGCTCACGAGGGAGACTCGTTAAAAGTATCAAATGGGTTAAGAAGACAAGTAATTGGGAAATTTACATTATATTATAAAACCAGAAAGGCTTCTTTTGATGATTTTATTATTCATTTCATACATCTCAATGATGGATAAATTATATTTGAAGAGAAAAGTCTGAGCATATAATTTTTCTCTTCAAATATAATTTATCCAAACATTGCAACAGCCAGAGGGAAATCATGGGAAAAAATTGATGAGCTATACACAGAAATAAAATATAAAGGCCGCAAGGAAGTAGTAGCAAAATTCAGACTGATGTCTGGACACGACTGCCTGGCTCACCATCTCCACAGAATACACGTTTTCCAATCTGACAGATGTGTCATATGCAAAGATCCGGACCTGATCATGGACAAACACCACCTTCTAGTCTGTCCAGCTTTAAATCCAACTGCACAACACTCTAAGGACCTTGTTCACTTGTACTGCGAAGCCAGAGAGAAAATGACTTAAGCGTCAAATCTCGCCATTAGAAAACAACAACATATAATTTATCCATCATTGAGATGTATGAAATGAACAATAAAAAAACATCGAAAGAAGCCGTACTGGCTTTATAATGTAATGTAAAATTCCCAATTACATGTCTTCTTAATAAAGAAGCCACCATTTGCAAGATAGAAGCATAGGCTTCATAGCATTTGGTACTCAGGAATTATCAGTGTATAAAAGAGGAAGATTTGTGTTTAGATTGGAGTTGCTCAGATAGCTCACTTGGTAAAGCATTTGCCTAGTGTGCGAAAGGTCCTGGGTTCAAACCCCAGGCTGAGCATATAGTTTTCCTCTTCAAATATAACATCATTTCATCTTATCCCTTGACCCTAGATTACACCAAATACAAGTAGAGAGTTTACAACAAAAGAACTACCTTGACAGATTTTAATTTGTATTTCTTTATTTGAAAAATGATGATGCAAAGAATTTCATGTAATTCTTTATGCTAATATATTTCTACTCCATAATGAGGGAGGAGAAAGACCTAATCATTTGCAAGCCAATTAGATGTAGAGTTTTCGTTAGGTTTCTACAGCAACCTTACATTGCTGCCATCCCAAAAAAAAAAAATCCTTGTCACACTCACAGTCAATGCAAAATCCACTGTTTTTCATGAGATTCCTCAGTGTTTAAAATTTTGGAAAGCTGATAATTAAAATAATATGAGTCCCTCTTAATCAATTATCTTACTGTCTCTTTCTATCAAAAATTTAAATAATTTATGAAAGCTCTGCTGTACTGTCACTTTTTATTGTATATCATAAGTTATTTCATAAATCACATATTATTTTTACATATATTTAAAAAATTATAATAATAATTAAATGAATCAGATTTTACATCATACTTCACGTATTTTGTATAAATCCAGGACCAGTTTCAAAATGTCTCCCTTTCACTGTCAAGTGGCATCTAACTGTTGATTTGATGATAGGCAGTTCTGTACTTCCATTATTCTGCCCTCTGTTGAATGACCGATGAATTTCCAAATCAGTCTTTTAATATTTGATTTCAGGCAGTGATATTTTGAGGTAATTTTAATTAAATTATTTTCCCTGGAAATTTAAAAATTCATAATTGTGTCCTTGTGTTTCTGGTTATCTTTTCCCAGATTGTGAGTTCTTTGGATATATGTAACTGTTTCAATAATTTATTTTAAATTTAAAATATGCCTCATAGTGTTACTTCCTATAAAGTAAAATTTTCCCTTTACTTCAATTCTATGCCTTTCTTACCAAGGATGAGGCAGCTATAGCAGATTTTTCTACTTCCCTTGTTCCTTCATTCTAATGTTCAAATTTCTTTTTGTTCTTACTAGGTTGATTTTTTCACAATCTGTTCCTTCATTCTAATGTTCAAATTTTTTTTGTTCTTACTATGTTGATTTTTTCACAATCTGTTCCTTCATTCTAATGTTCAAATTTTTTTTGTTCTTACTATGTTGATTTTTTCACAATCTGTTCCTTCATTCTAATGTTCAAATTTTTTTTCGTTCTTACTATGTTGTTTTTTTTCACAATCCCCACATTTCATCTGATAAATTACTTTTTTTTATTTGCTAATTTCTTCATTTTTATTAGTTTCCATTAGTTTATTAAGGCTAAAATAATTTTTTTTGCTAATTTGATGTTGTATTTGTTGAAAAATTTTTGAAACTTATTGTGTACACTGGAATGAAGTTAAATTAAATAAATTTGACCTGTCCCAATGCCATTGCTACCCACAACAATATTATTTAAGAATAAAGAATAAGAATAAATTTTATTTACAAATAAATGTTATATACAGTATTGACACCCGAATGAGCAAGTGCTCGTGCTCGGGTGCAGTTCAGTTACATGAATAATATAAATAGAATATATACATTTAAAGTTAGGGGCCAGTTTCATTTTTACATAAATTATGACACATACAAATAAAAAATAATAATGTATTGGGAATAAGACTTATTCTACAAGTAACAAAAGAATTAAAGGAATGGAGAATGATTTACATAAAATAATATAAACCATATAATCTAATGTACTATAACCAATAACACACAAGAAAGTAATTAGTAATATATTGATTTATAATAATATAAGCAAAAATAGGTGCTTCATATTTATTATTTTAAAAATATTCAAATTATTAATTTTATTCACATAATTAATTAATTAAAAATAATTAATTTAATTACACTTTTTAACGACTCGAGCCATTAGCATTGCAATTCAAATTTGGAAGTGAAAGGATCAACAAATTTTGCTCAGGTGCCTTTTAGATTTAGATTTAGATTTATTTAGGTTTATTTATTTAGCCTGGTGGAGTTAAGGCCATGTGGCCTTCTCTTCCACTCACCAGGACAAACATATATTACATCAGAATATAACAATCTCAATTAACTCTAATATTAAATACTAAATAAAAATTTGATCAAAAAGATATCTATTATTTTACGATCTATAATGCAACCAGTTAATGTTAGTTAAAATTAAGACTAAAACTAATAATAAAATGTATACAAGCAAGACATATTAAATCAATGGTAAAGAGAAAAATGTTTGCCTGAACCGGGAATCGAACCCCGAACCTTTAGCTTTCCGTGCTAATGCTCAGAACACCGAGCTAATCCAGGCTTCATTCCCATCCAAGCAAGAATCCTTCCTTTACCTTTACTCTACTGGCCCCACATTCAATTGCAATGAATCATCATTCACAAATACACAATGAATGGCTTCTACCTGAAGAAGACATGAAGGGACTCCACACAGCTATAGCATTATTTATTAAGTTAATATTGGGAAGCTAAAGCTATTACTATGATAGAAATAAGTAAATTAATAAACACAATTAAATTACTGTAAATCAATAATTTACTTATTTCTATCATAGTAATAGCTTTAGCTTCCCAATATTAATTTAATAAGACATATTAAATTGTCCCTGTCTAATGTATATAAAAAACAAAGAAAAATAATGAGATATAGAAAACTATATTACAACGTACATAAGAGAAAAATTTGCGTCTAGATCGTAACTTGCCTCGGTAGCTCAGTTGGTAGAGCACTTGGCCCGGAAAACCAAGGGTCTCGGGTTCGAGTCCCGGTCTAGGCGAAAATTTTTCTCTTCAAATATGTAGAAAACTAATTTTACATTTGTACAATATTTAAAACAAAACAAAAGAAAATATTTGTTAATCTTAATATTATTTTCATAGATAATTAATTTTATTAACTGTTAAAAGAATACTATCAGTGAGGTGTATAAGTTAGTTTGCTATTAAATAATTCTTTAATTTGTTTTTGAAGGATGTTATAGTTTTACAGTCTCTGACATAGGTGGGAAGGGAATTCCATGTTTTGGCAAGTGAGACCGTAAAAGATAATGAATAATATACAGTGTGATGAGGAGGGATATAAAGGACAATGTGCTGATGGGATCGAGTGTCAAGAGTATGTGTGTCAGAAGTCTGATGAAAGGGCGTGATAAATAATTAGGCGATGATGTGTGAAGTATTTTATGGAGAGGGGATAGGGAATGGACAGTTCTACGATCTCTTAGACGAAGCCAAGGTAATTGTTCCAGGGATGGTGTAACATGGTCAAATTTGCAAATACCACAAATAAAACGTGCGCAAGAATTATGAAGACGTTGAAGTCTTTGAGTGAAAATAATATTTAAGTCTGTAAAAAGAGTGTCACAATAATCAAAATGGGACATTGCAAGTGTTTCTACTAACATTTTCCTAAGAGCGAATGGCAGACAATTTCTTACGCGATTTAATGAATGTATTATTGAGAAGACTGTTTTGCATGTATGGTCTATTTGTGTATTCCAATTTAAGTTGTTGTCAATAAATACTCCTAGAATTTTTACTGTCTCACTATAAGGGATTTAACTCCATTTTGTGACACATGCAAGACTGTGTTTAGGTTAATTGTAGATAATAATCTCTGGTGACCCATAATGATTGATTGTGACTTTCTAGGATTATTTCATGCTTGAATTTCTATTAGTGTCTAAATTGGTATTTGCAATTATAGCTGGATTTATTCAATGATATCCATTATTTACAGGACTTTCCATATATTCATGGCATTAGTTTTTTTTTCTCCAAAGGAACCCTTACTCAGAATTTTTATGCCCTTAAAAATCCAATGACTCTGGCCGGTTTGAACGTGCAAACCTTGCAGTCAGAGGTGATCATGGTAACTACTAGTTTATCAGGATCAACTACTTCACATACAGATCACCATTATTTACCTACAATAGTTTATTCTTAAAGAAAAAAAAAACTGATACAGAAATAAAGATATAATAAGTAAAAATATTCTAATTCAATATTAGAAATATTCACCACACCTCAAATATTGTCTTCTTTTTGACCGGTTTCGGAATAATTACTCCATCTTCAGTATTTTCATGACTGTTGTTCTATTGTAAAAATACTGAAGATCGAATAATTATTCCAAAACCGGTCTAAACAGAGATAAAATACAAGGTGAGGTGAATATTTTTTATATTAAATTATTAATACCTCATAGTTTACTTCCTACTAAGTTTTAAAGAGAGATTCTAACCTGTTGGCACGTTTGAGATCATTTACTAGATCTGCAGATTGCTGATGACGCAGTTCGGAATTTTTGCCAACTTTCTCTAATGTAGTAACTAATTCTTGTAGGCGATCTTTTAATCTGGCTTCTCTTCGAAGAGCTTCAGCCAGTTCAGACTCTTCACTCTCTCCTTCACCTCCCAATTCCTGTGAAATACAAGCCATAATTATTAAGTCATCATCAGATATGCTAATTATTTATTTAAGTAAAATTTTATGCTAATTATTACACATTTAATTTTATCATCACAATATATTTCCACTTATGTGCAGGTCACCTCAAAAGAACTTCATCACAAAGTTCTATCCAGCCACACTTCCATTTTGGATTTGTTCCCAACTATAAGCCTTCTTTTAACTTGATTTAGTACTTGGTCCTTGGTTTTTCTCAGGTTTATTCTAACTTTCATTTGCATCTCCAAAGCATTTCTAGGCATTCTTCTCTCCTCCATATTTTCTAGGTATCTGAAGCATTTTATTTTCATTTTCCCTATTATTTATGTTAATTATTATCAAATTCTGAAGGAATGTAGCTATTGAGATTGTATCCATGGAATGATGTTTGGAAATATTTTAAAAAGCTTAATGGATCCTACTTACTAGACACCAAATGGTCAAAAACAATTTTAATTGAATAATGAATCAATAATAAAAACATCAAAAGAAGCCCTACTGGCTTTATAAAGTAATGTTAAATTCCCAATAAATGTCTCCTTAACTAAGAAGCTGCCATTTGCAAGATAGAAGCAAAGGTTTCAAAGCATTTGGCACGAGGGAATTACAATGTATATAAGAGAAAAAAATTTGTGTCTAGATCGCAACTCGCCTCGGTAGCTCAGTTGGTAGAGCATTTGGCCCAGCAAGCCAAAGGTCCCGGGTTCAAGTCTCGGTCTAGGTGAAAATTTTTCTCTTCAAATATAATTTATCTTTCAGTGAGAAAAGTAAAGTGATCCCACTCAGTGAGAAGTGTTAAATCAATAATAAAAACATCAATGAAAGTACCTGTTGATGCTGAGACTGTAACCGACGTTCCGCATCTTGCAGTTGGGCCTGTAAATGTTGAACTGTTGCTTGTTGAGCTGCCTGATGAGCTTCTTGAGAACTAAGCTTCAGTTCCAAAGCCGAACGTTCCTTCTCAAGCAAGTACACCCTCGCTCGCAACTCTGCTTTATCTTCTCGCATTGCCATTAATTCCTAGACACATGGAACAACATTGTCAGTGAGAATAGTTTTATTCATTACTGTTGTTGGAAAAACGTTGAATGGTCAAATAATTTTTTTTTTATAATTGGATAACTAGTGTAATGAATATAAAATGGATTGGACACACTCTCAGAAGAGAAATAGGCAGTGTGCCAAAGAGAACACTGGAATGGAATCCACAGGGATTGCCTAGAAAAAGAGAAAGAACAAAAATCACATGGTGCAGTGCTGTAACAACAGAAATTGAACAACAAGGAAAAAGTTGGAATAAAGTCAGGAATTTGGCAAAAACAGAGTCTGTTGGCATGCTTTCACAAAGGCCCTATGCTTCCAAGAGGAGTGACAGGAACTGCTATTACTATTACCGCTACTATTAAAGCAGAATTTTAATATTATAATGAATATAAAAGTTAAAGTTAATAATTTTGTATTTTAAAATTCTTTTAATATTTGAATATAACTTAAATAAAGAAAAACATCTAAATAATTCATTGTTGGTTATTGTTGAATAAAAATGTCTCAGTAACAATTAAAGAAATTGTATTACATAACAGTATTTCTTAATAATGCTTTTAAAAATTGTTTTAAGTCGTTGTTGTCAGAATTATAAAGCTTTCTGTTATAACTGTAATAAGAACACCTGCTTAACTTCATATTTTTAAATGAAAGTAATCTAAACTCTGATTGGATATTAAAACAATTAACTTTTTGATTTAACAAATCAAATTTAAACCTTACATTTAAAGAACTATTAACCAATAGAATTTAAAATATAACATCATGTGATGTAATAATGTTCTTTAAAATTATAAAAGAATTACACTGGTCATTCTGCATCCAACTTTCAACAAACATAGAAGCAATAAGAGTTCTCCTGATAAAATGTGATATTTAATACAAGAAGAATAGTTGACTCAAGAAAAGAAAATAATTTAATTTTAATTGACGGTGAAGAATAATACCACCTATATTTACTTGATCTGCTGGGAAATCAAATAGTAAATAAATTAACAATTATTTCTACAAAAAACAGTTTTCAGTGATTTTAAAGTGTTTTCCTATCCAGTGTACGAACTTCCGACCTTGGGAAGAGATTCAAGCTCTACCGAAAATATAACCCAACCTGAACCAGTAATTCTTTTTGGGACACCAATCCTTCTTCAAAAAAATGTTACTACAAACATCGGACATGTAGAGAGTTAGCTGCTTCAAAACATCGCCACAACATGATACAAAGCAATTACTTCTTCACTATCATGGATATTTTTTAAATGACTGATATAAAATATTTATTATCAAAGAAGGAAGTTATTAAAATTAGGAAAGTTTGAAAAAATCATTCTATTAATTCTTCTATTGTCTCGATTATTGTACAGAATGGACTGCTCGTACTTTCCTATTTCAACTGTATGTGACAAGTAAATGGTTGAAGATAGAAACCAGTGGCGGAGCGTGGAATTTCGACAAGTGTTAGCCGCCTTTTTTATTTACAGTAATATGGATATAGTATTGTTTATTATATTATTTATAATAAGTAAATGAGCTTCTAAAAAGAATGGCATGCATTGTTAGGAGTATCAAATATAATAAACTACTACTTCAATTACAATTTGAAAGTTTTTAATGTATTTACAAAATGTATTTCATCAATTTAAAAAATTAATTTTCTGTATCACTTTGTCCTTGAGGCAATCCTCTAATGAGGAAAGTTATATATAATAATAATAATAATAATAAAATAGGGCTTAGGAAATGGAAGGGAGTAATTGGACATATTAGTAGTTAATTAAATATATAAATGCATGATTTCAAAACACAGATATTCGTCTCTTCTTCCAGCTGGTTTCTAGCGTTTATAAATAAGCTCTATCGTCAGTAGTCTCGGAGAGATACTAAGGGTTAGATCTTTTGTTTCATTTTATTGAATAAAGTAGCAGATATAGTACATATTAAGTCGTTTTGAACATTGTGTGATGTGCCAACGAACACAGTAGAAATTTCCAAATAGTTTCTTAATTTCTCATCTATAGTGCAACAATTCAATATAATTAGGCCCTACCTCTTTTGTTAGATTTGGAGTTTTCTATATGGCCCCTAAATGGCAGCTCATGTCTGGCTAAGAAACACACAGCGTCTATTAGGCAGCTTATAATGTACTTGTTTGCTTTAATGTTTTCATTACACTTATCCGTATTAATTTAGCCCGGCTTTGGCACTCTTTAGTTCTCGTGTTTTCAAAATTATGTAGTGCTATTTCACAGTTAACATTGATTTCAGATAGGTCATGACGTTTTTCAGCACATGAAAACTATTTACATTAGAAATCCCCTTTGTTGTCCAAACATTTTTCTCCATTGAAAATAGAAGACAGGGCTAACAGGGAACATGACTTCCTGCAGCCATATGTCATGTTGATACCACCTTCATGACGTACATTAAATGATGCACTTTTGTTTTTGTTTGACTTATAATGATATTTAAATTAGGAGTTGGTTTATAACATTTTTCTTTTCCACAAAGCTTCGGCAGGAAAAGTGATGACTTAAAAAGTCTTCAGTAACTCAAGCACATTCCTCTCCCACGATAATATTTATTTAGTGGTTTAATTATTGTATTTGATACGCTCAGAAGCACTATATAGGACTTACTCGGAGCAACTGAAACTTCACTGTTAGCTGTTTCTAGAGTGCTAACAGGGCAGCTACAGAGTAGCATTGGGCTCAGCTTGAAATGCAGCAGGATGTACTACAGATGAGCTTGAATGTGCCTGTGCAATATAATCTCATAGTCATCTTCCATGTTAGCCTCAGGAAATCGGCTAACAGTGTGGACATTTAAAACGTTGAAGCACATGGTACTGTATTGGAATACTACAGTACTATATACACAATGCATACAATATATATTATTAAGTTACTATTGTTTACAACATTTATACTACTATCAATGCATTGTTGTATCCCGTTCCGGTATTATGTTTTGTTTTATTTAAATATCAAAGAGTTTAATTCTAACTTTTGAAAGTGTTAGCCGGGCTAACAGTGCTAACATGGCCACTGATAAAAACTTACAACAACATTTATATGAACTGGAAATGATAAATCTAAGATACCCAGCTCCTGAATGGATACATATTTTTACAGATGGCTCCAGCCTACCAAATGATGGTGGCACTGGTGCTGGTGCAGTATGTCCACTTTTTTCCTTTTATCGTAAACTAAACACAAATTCAACAAACTTTGATGGCGAAATTCTAGCAATTTTCTTAAGTTTACAAAATCTTTTATATCACATCCAAAAATTTACAAAAGTTGTAATTCTATGTGACTCCAAAGCAGCCATTCTTGCTATAACACGAGACACAACACCCAAAAGCATCAAAATTATCGAATGTCACAAAATGATAAACATTTATCCCGTCTACATAAAAAAGTTGTACTTCAATGGATTCCGGCCCATTGTGGAGTGACAGGCAATGAAATAGCCGATTTTCTAGCCAAGAAGGGTAGCAAAATTGTTTCAAACCCAACTTCTGTTCCAGTTTCCTTTCACTCTATCAAAAGAATTATCTCAAATAAATACATCAATAAACTTAGAGAAGAATACACCACCAAAACATCTGGAAAGGAATGGGAAAATCTACAAGCTTATGACATTACTACATTACAAAGAAAATCTGCAGTAGCAACATTCAGACTGCTAACGGGACATGACTGCTTGAATAAACACCTACACAGAATTGGCATAACAGATTCACCTAAATGCCCTTTTTGCAATTTAAATGAAGATATGGAAAGAAACCATCTCCTCCGTTGTCCAGCTTTTGTAGAAGAGACCAGCCTTTCTGCTAAATATTGGAGTGCAAGAGAGCGAATGATTTCATTATCAAGTGCTCGACATTAGATACCAACCAACATTTATATGAAAGGATAACTCAACAAGTCTTGAATCCTGCCACTAGATTGTGCAAAGATAAGGTTTTCATTCTTAGAGTTATCGTTTATCAAAATGGGAACTCGCAGATGAAAATGCAAACCGTGGTGTGGTATGCAGAGTTTAAATCAATTGTTACAGTTCAAAGGGAGTTTCAGTAAGGCTTTAACCATGATGCTCCTACTGCTAAAACATAAATAAGTAGTACAATACATGGACTATTCAAGTTGTGCTGCTAGAATAGCTAGAAAAACTAAATCAGAATTCAGAGTTTAAGAGGTCTACATCCAAAAAAATAGAGACAATTAAATGAATTTTGAAAATTTTGGAGAAAAGGGAGAGAGGTAGGAGATGTTCAGAGCTTCCAACAGAAATCTGAACAGTCAGTTTCTGGCTGATGATGATGGAAATACCTTCGAAACTAGTCCAGGTCATCATCATTAAGAAGTCAAGGATACGGTAAAAGGTCTTAGGGACTTGTTTCAGTCTCATTATCCATCCAGTAGCTTTTAAGTGGTCAATCTTGGTTTTGTTTCTTAACTGGATATTTTAATTTAAAATTGTCCAGGTGAGAGAGCTAATATGAGATGAGTTGTAAAGAACCAATTAAATTTCATTGATATTTATTTCCATTTAATTCATCATATACGCACATAGTAAAAAGGTAATTTCCTAGATTATGGGCTCTAATATTATAGAGCTATATTAAACTTATTTTTTAATTTAGTTCTTGGTTATATAAATACATGATTTGTATAAACCAAGCTCAATGCCTAAAATAAGTGAATTCCTCAAAAAAGTGAAATTTAAGCCTAATTTTGCTAGTTTATGTAATGTACGTTTCTTTTGTTAAATTGGAGAAACTCAATTTCTGATGCAGCTTATTTAAAAGTGTTAGACTGCAGTGAAAACAAATCATGCACGCAATTTAAGAAAGAAAAATTAATATTTGAACCCTGGACCTCTCGTTTTCCATATGAATGAGCTGTCAAACCATTCAAATGACGATGCAAACATTAACATTTCTTTCAACTTATACAATTCTCGTTCGTTCGAAGGCTAATAGCTGTTGCTACAATCACGCCAACTGACATCTTCTATTCAGAAGTATTTACAGAGAATGAGAGGTCAAGGGTTCAAACATTAATTTTTCTTTCTTAAACTAGATTGTATCCAGAATTGGAAAATGTTAATTCAAATAAAAACATCGAAAAAGTTTTTACCTATTTGCATATTGTATAATTTGGCATCAATTTAAATTCTTACTTACTTACTCACTGGCACTATTGAACCCTTAAGTTCATGGCCGCGCGACATAAGCTCTCCATACATCCCTATCCTGTGCTAATGCTTTCCAATCATTCCCTGTATAATCTACTTCCCTGAAATCATAGTTAATGTTATTCTCCCACCTTATTCTTGGTCTACCAACTGGTCATTTTCCCTCTGGCTTTTCTACAAGAAGCTTCCATGCAAGTCTTTCATTCCCCATATGTGCAACATGTCCTGCCCATCGTAGTATACGAGACTTAACTGTTCTTATTATATCTGGCTTCCATGTAGTTCATTGTTATGTATTCTTCTCCGTTCACCTATCTGTTCATCTCTATTTGGTCCAAAAATTTTCCTGAGTACTTTATTCTCAAATACTTGTAATCTCCTTTCCTCCCTTAAAGTAAGAGTCCATGTTTCGCACCCATATAATATAACTGGTAGAATAATAGTTTTATATATTTTTCAGCTTAACGTTTTTTGAAAGGAGTTGGGACATCAAGAGTCTCTGCAATGCATAATAGCACGCATTTCCAGAATTGAGCCTATGTTTAATTTCTTTGTGCATCTCATTCCTATTTGTGATTATTGTTCCTAGGTATTTGAATTCAGCCACTTCCTCAAAATTTCCCTCATTTGTCATTAGCTGTTCATTTCCATTATATAATGTATTTCTACGTGTGACCATTATATTTAGTTTTATTGATATTTACTTCCAGTCCTAATTTCTTAGTGTTACTCAATTGTGTGTGTGAATTGTCCTTTAGTATCTCCTTGCTATCGGCCAGTAGTACTACATCATCAGCATAAACTAACAGCTTATTAATACCATTAAGTTGTGAGCCTTCCTCATTCTCTAAGATTTAATGGCATGCTCTAGTACAAAATTAAATAGTAGAGGAGATAGTGCATCTCCTTGCTTCAACCCATTCTGAATTTCAAAAGTGTCCGAAAACTGTTTGCCTACATGCACCCTACTCTTTGTGCCATTTAGACATATTCGTATAAGTCTAACTACCTTTTTAGGAATTCCGAACTCCAGCAGGATACTATATAACTTCTCCCTCTTAATTGAATCATATGCTTTTTTGAAGTCTACATATAGTTGATGTACAGTACCATTATATTCCCATTTCTTTTCTAAAATCTGTCTTATACTAAAATTCAGATTTTAGAAAAGAAATGGGAATATAATGGTACTGTACAAATTCATTTTTACATTATCTTATTAAAAATATGAAATAAACTAATATATCTTATAGGATACATTGGAAATTAACAATTCAATAAATGTATGATATATATTGCACTGACGTCCACCGCTGTGGTCTCGAGGTAGCGTGCTGCCTTGTCACGCAGTGGGTCCAGGTTCGATCCCCGGTCGGGGCAGTTTTTCTGGGTGAGGTTTTTATCGGGATTTTTCCTCACCTGCAAGACAAATGTCAGGAAAACTTTAAGGCCCAAACGGTCCCCAAAATCATATGGCCATCATCATCATCCTTCACCGGTGTGGAAAGCAATGGGAAGCTACCACACCTGCAATTCCCTAGTAAAGCTACAAAGAATGGCATCAAAATGCTATGATTGCAGTGAAAGACCTGCCCTCGGGCAGAATTACTATGGATG
Organism: Diploptera punctata; assembly: GCA_030220185.1. Lineage (NCBI taxonomy): Eukaryota > Metazoa > Arthropoda > Insecta > Blattodea > Blaberidae > Diploptera > Diploptera punctata. The sequence continues at coordinate 371,888 of JASPKZ010008890.1, forward strand.
GATATTGCAATGAATAAAACATGGTGGTTGCCAGTGTCAATTTTTAATTTTGGATTTCAGTTAAATCAAACCCCCACTTCTAATGGTCAGATTTAGTTGATTTTTGGAAAATATCTTTCTCGGTTTATTTTAAACAAAAAATTGTGACTGCTAGATTGATTTTTAAATTTTCATTTCAATTGAAATCCTACACCTAATAATTTTGCTGGTTAACAAACTTGACCTTACTTTTTAAATTAAATTTGGTGTTACTAGATAGAATTAGTGAAGATCTGTTAAACATTTTCAAAAAACTTTTCATGAGAACAACATTTAATAGCTTCATTCCTTCAGAATAAGAAAACAACATGATATTGAAGATGATGGTAATATTGTTAATTTGATAATTAATTTTAGGAAGTTATATTTTGAGGTTATTTTAATTATATTATTTTTAGACTGAACATCTTACCTCAATATTAATGTTGATTTGTTCTTGAACATGTTTCAAAACAATTCTGTTTTATCGTCAGCTTTTCCAGACAGAAAAAAAAAACAGTCTGGAAAAGCTGACGATAAAACAGAATTGTTTTGAAACATGTTCAAGAACAAATCAACATTAATATTGAGGTAAGATGTTCAGACTAAAAATAATATAATTGTTAATTTGATTCTTAACCAAGTGATAATTCTATTTCGTTTTCTTTTATACCTGCATAAGAACAGCAGTTTCTAGATCCAATTTGCGAGCTTCAGCTAAAGATATTGGTTGTCGAGACACTAGTGGTTCTGCATGACAGCTCTCCAATTCTACGACGGTTGCTCTCACTGAACTCCGTTCTGTCTTCAGTTTCCCAATGTGATCTCTCAACCTCCGCTCCTCTCCCTGACCCCATTCGTTGCAACAATCACTTGATGAACTTGTACTGAAAATAATTAATAGTACTAAGTTATGTAGGTAGGAAATAACACTATGAGGTTTATTTTAATTTATGTTGAGTTGTTTTTGACTCACCTCATACTTCTTAACTCCCTCGCAGACTCGAGTTTCGTTACTGCATTTGTGACATTCTCAATGCTGCATCACGTTCACAACTGACGTCCAGAGAGGAGGCCGTTGGATGTCAGTTGTGAATGTGATACAGCATTGAGAATGTCACAAATGCAGTGACGAAACTAGAGTCTGTGAGGGAGTTAAGAAGTATGAGGTGAGTCAAAAACAACAACATAAATTAATAGTACTCTTATACCGATAACATATATAGAATAATTCTTCTGAAACTGCACAGTATTTTTTTATTTACATATTCCTAATTATAGCAAATACAATTATAACTTTATTAAATATATGTAGGAAATAACACTATGAGGTAATTTTTAATTAAGCATTGTGAAGCATCGAGAATGTAGCACAGTTAGCAACAAAACTGGTTTGTATAGAAATCAAGAAATATGAGGTGAGTCAAAACACATAACTCAAATATAATTATAATTATGTGAATAAAAAATCTTAATTGTTATCTCAATTTATCACAAAGGTCTAAAATTTTTATAAATCTCTCATTTTCCTTTTTAAGGGGATAAACATTGTATACTATAATAAAAATCTGGATTTTTATTAAGTGTATGTGTGTGTTCTAATGCCCCCACTGAATTATTCGTGCTTCAGGTCCTGCACTGGGTGGATAGATGGCATAAATTGTGGTCTTGTTCTTCTTCCTTTCCAGGATTAGGTCAATGCAACCTTTTCCGGTCTCAAGTCCATTGTTTCCTTGGCCGTCCAAAAGACCTTTTTCCATGCGGTTTGTAGGTGTTGATCATTTTGGGTAATCTTGTATTGACCATTATGTCTAAATGTTCTTTCCATCGGTATTTGTGCTCTTCTAGTTTATCGAGTATTGAAAATATTTCCAATTCATTTCTTATTAATTCATTATGTAATCTATCCATGCGTGTACATCCTTTTACGGATCTTAAAAATTTCATTTCAGTGGCTTGAATGTGTGAGATATCTTTTCTTGTAAGTACCCAAGATTCAGACCCATATAAAAGAACAAGAACAGCCATAATTTTATAAAACCTGAGCTGAGTTTCTTCTTACAGTGCCGCACATCATTTGATATTGGTTTAATTTATTATATATATCCCAATCATAGCTATATGTTATATGTGAACCAAGATAGTTAAAGTGTGCTATCTGTTCTATTATTTCATTATTGATTACTATTGTGACATGGGACCCAGGCAATCCCTTGTAAAACATGCATGATTAAGCTCTGACGCTACCCAAAAGGTACTATGGATTAGTTATAAAATAAATAAGTTACCCCTTGGAATATTTCTATAACTATGAGGAATAATAATAATAATAATAATAATAATAATAATAATAATAATAATAATAATAATAATAATAATAATAATAATAAATTACTATGGAATCTAAATAAAGAAATAAATACAAAAAGAGAAGACTTATCTTGTAAGAAATATTGATTTTAATATAAAAAAATCCTGGTTTTGAAAATCATATTATAACAAGTTTTTGGTTTTGGCGAATAAATTCACATTTAGATATTACCAGGATATTTAGAAGTATGTCAAGATGATGATGATGATAATAATAATGATGATGATGATGATAATAATAATAATAATAATAATAGTAATAATAATAATAATAATAATAATAGTAGTAATAATAATAATAATAATAATAATAACAGTATAAATATGATAAATTATGCAAGAAACACCAATTAATATATGTACCTTACACTGGGTAATGATGAAGTCGAGGTTAGAGCAAATATAAATTTAGATTTCTTTTAAAAGATGCCAATGTCTGGCAACCCCTTATTTCTTGTGGTAGAGAATTCCAGTTGCGAGAAGTGAAGATAGTATATGACATGGAGTGATGTGATGTCCTATGTTGCGGTATATTAAGCAAGAGACTATGCTGTGATCTTGTGTTTAAGTTATGGTTTGAGGATAGATACTGGAAACGAGATGATAAATAATTGGGAATCGAGGTATGTAGGATCTTAAATAAGAGAATTAGACAGTGGGATTTTCTTCTCTCTTTTAGATGTAGCCATGACAATTCGTGGAATAATGGAGAAATGTGACCGTATTTTCGAACATTAAATATGAATCTGATACACATATTATGGACATGCTGCAGTTTGTCCGACAATCCGTCGCAAGATACTATTAAGTAAACTATGGAAAACACTCATAGTTATGAATTCAGTAAACAGACTGTGCCCTTGGCAACAAAAGAATCAAATCTGTACAATAATCAGGTCAATAATACTGTTAGGCACTCTAGATCTAAAAGAACCAGAACAAAATGTAGCCCCCAGCTGGAGACAGTAGGCTTTTTACACTATTTTGGAAATATGAAAGTAAGCATTTTCATATTTATACTAGCAATTTTCAGGCAAATAGGCACTCTGAGAGAAGCTATAGAAGTGTTCACTACACGTATCTCCATACTGGACATGAACAATACTCTCTGCTTATGTGAGTAAAAATTACTATTTCAATTAAAAAATCAGGTGAAATTAATTCAATTAATGGAATTAGAATTTAGCATATCATAAAAAGTATAAATTATAATTCTCTATAGTATAATATAATAATTTGGAAAAAAGAATTACATTATAAAGAACTTACTTTTAAATAACAAGTCTTAAGGTTAAGTTAACATAGTAAATAATTAATTTATAAGTAAAACACTTAGGGTCGTATCTATGAATGCATTAGAGAAAGTTGCTGAGAAAGTTGCATCCAAAGACGTTTTTGCATACTCAAAAATCTGTTCATGCGATAATAATTGTCGAAATTCCTAAGCTACCTGGCGAGGTGACTTTGCAGAGAACGAATCGTGAGCAACCTGATGGTAACTGATGTAGTTAGAAACCTTGCCGCGTACCTTGCTGCTTTATCCAAGATGTCGGACCTTTAAAACTTCGATCATGTTTTCGGTATATGCAGAGAAGAATAATTTGATAGAGTCTACCAAAGAATTCAACTGGAAGAACAGGAGAATCGGCATAATATCGCACAATGCAAACGTCGTCGTATACAGTATTATTTGCGGGACGCAAGCGTAAATGCGTTCCTCTAGCAGACGAAAATAACGGAAGTGGTTTTATCGCTGAGAATTCAGGGTAATTTCTTGCCAATATTACGAAAATGACGACTTTCATGCATGACCAGTTAGTGGGTCGCTAATTCGATCTTTGCACTTGCTCACGGAAAGTCAGCTCACCGGTGATTGGAAGTAATTTGAGTAGAGACTAATGTATTTGCATGCGGCCCTTAGTTAGATGAATCAGTTAAGTTAAACTGAGCTCTCTTGTTATTAAAGTATAAAATCTCTTGTAATCAAATGGTAAAGAGAAAAATTTATGCCTGAACCAGGAATCGAACCCCGAACCTTCAGCTTTCCGTGCTGATGCTGTAACCATTGAGCTAATCCAGGCTTCCTTCCCATCCAAGCATAAATCCTTCCTTTACCTTACTGTCTTGGTCCCACATTCAAATGCTATGAATCATCATTCACAAATACACAATGAATGGCTTCTACCTGAAGAAGACATGAAGGGACTCCACATAGCTATAGCATTATTTATTAAATTAATATTAAGATGCTAAAGCTGTTACTATGATTGAAATAAGTATATTAAAGTACACCACTAAATTATTGTAATCAAATGGTAAAGAGAAAAATTTTGTATTTGTGAATGATGATTCACAGCATTTGAATGTGGGACCAAGACAGTAAGGTAAAGGAAGGATTTATGCTTGGATGGGAAGGAAGCCTGGATTAGCTCAATGGTTAGAGCATCAGCACCGGTTCAGGCATAAATTTTTCTCTTTACCATTTGATTACAATAATTTAGTAGTGTACTTTAATATACTTATTTCAATCATAGTAACAGCTTTAGCTTCTTAATATTAATTTAATAAATAATGCTATAGCTATGTGGAGTCCCTTCATGTCTTCTTCAGGTAGAAGCCATTCATTGTGTATTTGTGAATGATGATTCATAGCATTTGAATGTGGGGCCAAGACAGTAAGGTAAAGGAAGGATTTATGCTTGGATGGGAAGGAAGCCTGGATTAGCTCAATGGTTAGAGCATCAGCACGGAAAGCTGAAGGTTCGGGGTTCGATTCCTGGTTCAGGCATAAATTTTTCTCTTTACCATTTGATTAAAATAATTTAGTAGTGTACTTTAATATACTTATTTCAATCATAGTAACAGCTTTAGCTTCTTAATATTAATTTAATAAAATCTCTTGTTTACTTTCATATTTAGCGCTCCTAACGATTGTGTTTTTTATAGTATCTCGTTGGCAAGCAGGGTTACTTCTAAATGTTTAGGTTAAACTATCAACTGTTTTATTATAAGATTTAAGTTTATGCTTAGGTGGGAATTATTATTATTAATTAAAAATTGTAGTCAAGTAAGTTGTGTGGTTATTAATTTCATGATTATTGGCAGCTTGCAGAGTTTGCTTACAGATATAATTAGTATAGCTAACAGGACATCGATATTCCAGTCACCTGTTGTACCACTAGACATCTACTTTAGGATCCCCGCATTCCAGCAGTAAAACACATCCTCAAAGCGCTTTCTGGCCATATTTTAATAAGATTACAAAATTGTGAATAATATTTTATCACAGGCTTAAAATAAATTGCCCTTTTTTAGATGCTATCGTAACCTAATACATTTCCAGGTCGAACAATTACTATATTTTGCTCTTGACTGGCACTTTGCCCTGGAAAAAGTCATAATTTTAGTTTTTGAAGGCTGAGGACTTTAAGAGATATTAAAGAGGGGGAAAGAGTTCCTAATTGATTTCCAAAGGTGTACAATGGCTCTTTGGTTAAAGCATCCTCTTACCAGATTGTGTGCTACATTAAAATATTCATATAAATTTCCTTATTAAGTTGTATTCCTATTGGACTTGATTTTTTCCATTTTCGTATAACCTTATCAAAATATATATTAAACAATGTAGGCGATAATGTACATCCTTGTCAAACTCTTTGATTTATTAAAATTTCATTTCTGGAATAATATCTAAATTAAGGATAATTTTTGTGTCATTATAAAGACTTTATTCCTTCTGTAAGTTGAGTCGGGTACCCACTGGCCTTCATTATTTCCCACAATTTTCTTCTTACCCCTTATAAAAGGTCTATTTTCAATTTATGCACCACTTTGGCAGACCACTTTATATGGATGATATATTCTTGTATTGTGTACAGGGAGGAAAGTAGGTTGAGTGTATGTTTATGTGCTTGTGTAGTGTAAAGTGTACTGTGTGAGGGATAATGATGAAGAGAAGGTGAAACCTGGTGCCTGTATGTAATCTACTCCTGTCAAGAAGCACCATGGGGGCCACCTAGCTTAATGTCTCCATATGATGGATGAATCGCTATCCACAGTACCACATGCCTTTTCAACATATGTCCTGTGGAGAGGTTAGCAATTTAGTGCAGGAATCTGGTGCACAATCTAGCAACTCAAAATTGTACACCACCATCTCTCCTTGGTCCTGAGATTAAAAATTTTGTAATTAAATTAATTTAACAATTAAAATTCTCAACCCCACCAAGTATTGAGAACAGACCCGTTAGTCAGGATGCTACCACCTGAGCCAGTATAGCGGACTGACTTTTTTTTTGCAGGCTTGTTTCTGGATTTTTCCATATGTTATTAACATAGAACAATAGAACAAATGAAGTTCAGTGTTTAACCTGTCTTACCGTTTTTTTTCAATAATGTACAACCTTTAGATACACAATATTATGATCTCCTGGTCCGATCAAATGAGTGATACAAACTAAGACGAGAGAGAATATATGTTGAAGCAAATATGTAGAAAATATTCACTACATTCCAAATCTGTTCACATGTTTATATCACTCCATGAAACCAGCACAAAGAAGGACTTAGCTTTTGACAGCTGGTTAAATTTCGTCTTAAGAGTTTCGGTTCAAATCAAATAAATTGAAACACACAAGGTTCCCCAATTGTTCTGTGAAAGGCTCTATAATTGTGTCTGATGTAATGCCAGGTTGAGTGTTGAGATGAAATGAAACCCCTGTTTTTAAAGGTCTATGATAAACAAGGCTTGTCATGTCATCAAAGCGACAGATTAAATGAAATGGAATAAAATTAATGACATGAGTAGGGATAAGTAATGGAATGAAGTTTTGGGAGGGGAGAAATGAGGGAATCCCTGAGGAAAATCTATCCTGCAATTCATCTTCTACGAAACCCACATGAAGTGACCAAGACTCAAATTCAGGACCCAGAGATGGAAGATGAGTGTCTAACTAATTGCATCATAGAGGAGCATCCATGAGAGTTATTGCTGATATAATTGTTTCTACTCATTTATCTTCTTCCAACCAAATATTAGGCCTATAGGCCTGTTATGATCTCACTGATTAATTTTATATCCAGCATTTCCTTGGATGGCCCAGAGATCTCGTCCCTGTTGGACAATAATGAAGCATGGCCTTGGGAACTCTACCTGAACTCATTCTTTGCAAATGATTCATACAGTTGTTCTGGTATCTATGATATGTATTCAATAACCGGTTCTAAACGTAGTTCCTTCAATATATATATGATCATTGCATTTCTGATCCCATTTGGTATATCCTGCTGTATATCTCATGAATCTCATTTCACTAGAAGTTATCCTGCTCTCTTCTCCTTTTCTCACAGTTGAAGCCTCACTGCCATAGGAAAGTGCAGGTCTTGCTAAGGTTTTGTATAACCATACTCTGGTATCTCTCTGGATTAGCGAAGGTTTTATTAACTTTTATAAGATTCATGATGTGTTCCATTTAGGTATTATTCAAATTTAAAATATAAAATTATGGAATATTCACCTGAAAGGTCCGTCTCCTCAACTTAATTAGTTATTTAATTGTAGTGCTTTCGGGACTTGTCCCATCATCGGCAGGATTTAAAACTGAATCTGAATCCTTCCGATGATGGGACAAGTCCCGAAAGAACTACAATTAAATAACTAATTAAGTTGAGGAGACGGACCTTTCAGGTGAATATTCCATAATTTTATATTTTAAATTTGAAGGTTTTATTACTGAATTTATTATTCCCACAGTTTTATTAAAATTAATAATTTTATTTGCTATGTCTACTTTATCCAAATATGTTAATGTGTATCCAAGGTAGATAAATGAATTTACTCTTTACAGTATTTTTGAATCTATATAAATTTTGCTATGTACAGGGTATTTTCCTTGAAAAGCCATTACTTTTGTTTTCTCTGAATTGATTTTCATGTTATATGTTATGGCTATTTTGTTACAATTATATACTGTACTGAATATTGTAATTCGTCCTCTGAGGGTGCCACTAATGCTACTACATCTGTGAAAATTAATGCATATAATTTCATATTTCTATTCAATTATATATCCATGACGTTGTTCTCTCCATTCTCTAACTATATATATGATAAATAGAAGTGGTGATAGAGGGCATCCTTGTCTCACTCCTGTATGAATTTCCTGCCATTGTGACAGTTTATTGTCACTTCTAACTGCAATTAAATTAGATTTGGATAGGTTATATATATATATATATATATATATATATATATATATATATATTTAATATCATTTGTCTACTCGTTTTTAAGACAATTATTCTAAAGATTTGTAAAATAATTCTAAAAGAATTTCAGAAACCTTAGAATAAGTGACAACATAATATACAACTTTGTTACATTCTATTAGATTATTGATTTAAAACTCTTTGCAAGAGATAGTGAATGGAAAGGAAGGAGCAGTTAGCATTATACTAGTAGTAGTAGTCTAATGCCCATTAGCTTCGATGTGTTCCATTTGCTTTCTTGCTTCCCAATAGAGTCGTGCCAGAGTTCTTGTAGGTGACATCTTCAGAGCCTCACAGCTAGCAAGATGATCTTTGTTCATGGTAGTGTTATTGTCTTGGCATTATACTTCATCTGAGCAAAATATCCCAAAAATATAAATAAGAGAGTCTGTTGTCACCTTACCTCATATTTGTTGATTTCTTTTAGGATGCATTTCAAAAGTCTCTGTTTTTTCTCCAATTTGTCCAGACTGATGATCTCTACATTGTTGTATTGGATGTTGACTCCTACTCCCTCTTTTTGTGGTCTGAAGAACTTGCATATCAAATCTCTCACCTCAGGACATCCAGGGCTGACAACATAATGATCATCAGTCTGGACAAGCTGAAGGTAAAAGAGAGATGTTTTGAGATGCATCCTAAAAGGAATCAACGAACATGAGGTAAGATGACAATGGACTCAACTTATTTAGGTAAACTTTTATCACTCACCTTATATTCTTCTTCTATTTAAACTAATTTCAGAACTTTCTACTTCAGTTCCATCTTCAGTAATTTCTAGACCATTGTTCTGTCGCCTCTCCTTACTCAATTTGTTTATTAAGAAGAATCTCATAATGTTACTTCCTTGTAATTTCACAATCATAAATAAAAATTAGAACCATTCAAAGCAAAACTCATAGTTAATTTTTATCAGAAAATATGCAAAGTACTTTATGTAAATATGCAGTGTTGAAAATTATGTAGTAAAAAGGCTTTTTCTCATGGGATTAACCACAGATATTCTATGAAATTATAATATTTCTGAGTAGGGTACAGATTGTCTATATATACCTAGTTGTATGGCTATAATCATCCCAAGGACCCATGCCTCCTGTAGTGGTAGCATTATCGAGTCTTGATAAAAGATGTCTTGCTACAGTCTCTGCGGCTCTGCGATTTTCTCCTGCACGTCTGAGCAGGGCTGCCACATCATCTGCATCTCCATCACCATCATTATCTGCAATGCACATTAAGCAATTAAAGATTGTCAAATCAGTGAGTATGTGTTAATGCTACTCACTGCACTTGTCATCCTTAGACTCTCTACTAGGTGGATAGATGGCATTATTTCAATTTATGTTCTACTTTGGCAGACCACTTTATGTAGATGATGTGTACTTGTATTGTATACTGAGAGGAGTGTACAAAAGTGTATGTTTTGAGACGAATATGATACGGCCCTAATAGTGATTAATGAATATAAGAAATGAATAAATAATGAAGGAATAGAATATAGTTAAAAATAAAATAAGTTTCATATTGGTAAATAGTTCTCACAAGAAGCGGTTGAAACCCTAAGTAAAAGAGGTCATAAACATGTAACTCCTCAAATTAGACCTGAAATGTTTAAGCTGGGTCTAGCTTCAAAACTCACGTTTGGGAGAAATGTCAGACTCCAAATTTACAATCGCGTTAAGCCCAAGCTGGCAACACACTCCCTAGCCGTGAGAATAAAATCAAAAGGTAGGTGGTGGTTTAAATAAAATAGTTACGCCCTTGGAGGACATGTGATTGAATATTCTAACCAATCAAAATGAGAGTTAGGGTATAGACCATATATGGGAATAATTGGTCCTGACTTCGATACGGAACTCATGAGGACAAAATTTAATACACTGACACTTCTACTCGACACTTAGAAGGAAGAAGATATTGATTGTATAGTAAAAATATCTTGTAACAACGATTATGGACTTAGGGAAAATCTCCCGAACTCATTAGTCATTTGCTAGTCCTCATTAGCGAAATATCGAAGGCCAGGGACAGAAAAGTTTTATTTTTACTGTGTAACGTTCATTTAAATTGGCAGAGATTAATTAAATAAAATAATTCAAACAATTAGTGATTGTCTGTTCCCACGCAATTCTCCTTCCGAACCCTATATAGATAGGAGTCTCAGCGCTCACCCTGAAACCGACTAGCTACCCGAGGAAGGGCAAGTAATCAATTTACAAATAAATCAAAGTGAAACCCCAGTGGGATTAACAGCCACTCCAAAAATACTGCCCCAAAGATACCGCCCCAAAGTGTCGCCCAACGAAAGGGTCTTGTTACTGTGACAAAGTGTTTTCAACGTGAGTGCATTCAAAATAAGAGTGACTTACGAAAGTTGTGGACTGAACATCATGATCCAGCAACAGTGTGGAAGACAACGTTCTAACCACGAGATGGAAGGAGCAGCCAGGAGTGGACAACAATCCAGGAGCAGATCAACCTAGATAACCGATGGCGGATCTCTACAAACCTGACGTAAGACAAATAATGAAGATATACCAAGGTAAAGTGACAGATTTTTTAAAAAAATAATAGAACATAAAAGTTGTCAAAAGACCGAAAAATAAAGTATGTGGAAAATTAACAAATTAAACGAAAGTGTTTGAGTGTTGAATAACATAAAAAAATAATTTTTGTGAATAGAAAATAAATATTAATATTAATAAATTGTAGAATAAATAAATAATGGAGGGAAATAGTATAAAATTTATAGAAGGGCAAGCTTCATCAGAAAGTAGGCCTAATGATGAAGTAGAAGTAGGGACAGAGCATAACGATAGCCCGAACGCCCCCTTAAATGTAAATGATTCAAAGAAAACTAATAAGTCCCAGAACGACTTTGAATATTTCGTGAGGCAAATGTTAATGTCAATGAGGGAAGATATGAATAAAACTAATAAAATATTGAAAGATATGAATAATAGTCATAAAGAATTGAGGGAAGAAATGAAACAATGTCATAAAGAAATTAGGGAAGAAATGAAACAATGGCATAAGGAAATGAGGGAAGACATGAGCAATTGGAGATTAGAAATAAAACAAACTCGAGATTCTTTAAAATCAGAAATTCAGGGGACAGGAGAAAAATTGACCACTAGTTTAGCAGGAAAGGGTGAGATAGGTAGAAATAATTATGATGAAAGGGAGACAGGAATATATGAAACTCCCCAAGAAAATAGATGTAAAAGTAACAATGATATTTGTATGGTAGTTACTACAACAGGTGAAAGTACTGTAGATCAAACTCAAAGGGACTCAGATAGGGAAATGACACTTCAGAATGAGGGAAAAAAAATGCGAGCCAACTATTATAGATGTAAACAAAAATACCTCAAACCAATGATGATGAATTACATGAAAATATATTTAAATGCAATAATGAAATGCATGTTATTAATGATGTTAAATTAAATCAAAATGGAACAACTGACCTGATGATTTCGGTACAGCCAAACATCCGCTCAGTGTTCCAATTTGAAAATTTGGATATACAAAGTAGATGCATGGGAAAGATACGAACAAAATATGGAAAGAAAAACAAGAAAAAGGTAGGACGTATAGAAAATATGCTTAAGTCATACCGAGTAATAAAGAAGCGCCAAATAAATAGGAGAAAATGGTCGAAAAAACAGTCAATACGTTAGATTCAAAGGTAACATAATGAAGTACTGTACTAAATTAGTGCATGATGAGAGAAGAGAAATGTTATCTAGAAAATTATCGTGCTGAAATATTTGATCCGGGCGCGAAACTATCGCAAAATGGTAGAATGCAAAATTCATACTATCCTGTTAGAATGGATGTAATATCAGTTAGACATTAACATGCATCTGCATTGTATGCACAACAATTAAATAAATGTGTAATTAAAAAGTAAGAATATATTAGTATGATAAATGCAAGAAGTGTTGGTCATGCGTATGTCAGATTAGTATTAGGAAAATTTAATGAGAAATAGTTTAAAAGGGTTTATATTGGTACTCACTAGAAAACATAATGAGACTAGACAAATGTTGACGAAAACAGGGGAAGAAAATTTAACTTACAGAGGGAGCGAGAGGCACCACCCCGCTTTATATAAAAAAATAATAATAATAAAAATAATTAGCATGTATATTTGCCTTAATCTAAAGCGTGAACAATAACAGAGACGATGATAATAATAAGTAAATTGTGAAAATTACAAAGAAATGAACAGCTGATCGTAGTGGGAATATTTAAGAAAACGTTGAATCCAGTCTAGAATAGAGATAAAAATCAGTTCACTAAACTTAAAATGTTGTAAAAGATGAAAGAGTGCGAGTGAGACGGAAATAGGCACACCCTTCACAGGTACGAAATTCATTTGTCGAAAACAAGTTACTTACACAAATACGATGTGAAATGAAGGAAATAAATGTTTAAACAAAACTCTAAAAAAATAACCATGTGCTATATATAACTTTATATGTGCAATTTCATAACTGATAGTTAATGTTCTTAAAAACCTAATATTATTCTTGAGGAATAAAATGGAAGCGTTATAAGCATACGAAACTTTAAGAAAGAGGTTAAGGCATCGTCCTTTTAACAGTTTATGATTGGTGACAGATAAAAATATAGCGTAGACAAAGTGAAAGAATGAATAAATACAGGAGCAAAGCCCGAAGGAGGCGTTTATATTATGTCCTTTTAAATGATAAACGTTCGCTCATATGGTAGCGAGAATTGTTATGGGTAGATAGAGCGACATGAGTTTGATTCGACCGATGTTGTCGAGTTGTTTTACTAATGAAATATAAATTGTCGTCAAAAAACGAAATTGACGAATATGAGCTACGATGATATAAAATTCTGTATACAGCGACGGTTCTGCGTGTATGAAATGTGATATTATGTTACCGACAAGTAAAAAAATAAGGATAATTTCCACCTTAATCGATTGAATAAAAATAATATGCGAATGATGAATAAACGAGTTCTATAAAGAATAAATAGATTTTCAAGGTATTGTGAAGATCAGTCAGTGAACATGCTGAGAATAAATTTTCAATGACCACAGCTAAGGGAGCGCCTATTTAAAAAAAAAAGAAGATAGATTTACAAATGAATTATTATGATGAATCGAGAAATGTTCTGTGAAAACTGAGATCGCGAGATAAACCATATATGATTATTATTAAACACCAATATGCTTATTTATAAAGGGTGATCATCGAAAATTACATAGGAAACTAATTAGTAAATTTACCATTTGATTAAAAGAGGGCAAATATGTTTACGGCAACATTAAGATCTATGTCTCATTAAAGAAAATAAATGACCCAAATAGAATAGATTAGTAGCTAATTGGAATAAAAAGAATGTTAGTTTATAATAAGTGAGTTCCAGTGAATATGTAAAGTGTGAACCATGGAAAGTGCAAACGATATAAAGGGATGATATAAATAAAAAAATGTGCATGACATTGCAATAATAAACTGAGTGATATATGGAAAACGTATTATGCTAAATTACCGAGCGTGTGAGAAATAAAAGTGACGTAATCAAAACAAACAAACGTATAATAAAGTGAAAAAAACGAGAAGATGTATGGGATATGATAAACTAACCATAGGGTTAAAATAAGAAAAACAATTGTTGATCAAAAAAAAAATAAGTAAGGTGAACCACCGATCGCAAATTGAGTTTAAATGTACATGTTTTCTTTTTGTTGTTGTTCTAGTGGTAATATGCAGAAAACTGTAAGTAAACCAGGGTGATATATTTGAATGCAGGCTTTCACGGCCGGTAATCATAATGTTGAGTGATTCCGGGTTCTGTGGCCGTGGTCCATAGTTGGTGTTGATACCAGACGTTTCGCCCTCAACTGCGGAGGGCATCTTCAGTGGCGAGTGCTTCTAGGCGTGTTTCCTGGTCGGAAGCTCTACTTAGAGTGAACGCTGCGGGTGTTGTATTGATACTAGTGGTGGGAGCAGGGTGAGCGGGCGTGGCTCTTGCTGATTGGCTAATGGTCGTCTCCTTGTTGTCCCTAGTGTTGATGCATTTATTTTCTAGTGTATGGTACCAGGCCTTAGACAGTTTAATACCTTCCTCTTAAACTGTCTAAGGCCTGGTACCGTACACTAGAAAATAAATGCATCAACACTAGGGACAACAAGGAGACGACCATTAGCCAATCAGCAAGAGCCACGCCCGCTCACCCTGCTCCCACCACTAGTATCAATACAACACCCGGCAGCGTTCACTCTAAGTAGAGCTTCCGACCAGGAAACACGCCTAGAAGCACTCGCCACTGAAGATGCCCTCCGCAGTTGAGGGCGAAACGTCTGGTATCAACACCAACTATGGACCACGGCCACAGAACCCGGAATCACTCAACATTACAGGGTGATATATGTTCAATAATATAATCTATTTTGTGTTTATAAAAACATTTCCATATATGGCACTTGTAGGAAAAGTAATAATGTAATACATTTTGGTTTGATGTAATTAGCATATTTAATTACTTCTCTTCTAAGGGGAGCTGTGTTAAAAAAAAAAAAAAAAAAAAAGATATTTTTAACTTTACGTTACTATTTTTTTTTTGTTTTAACAAGAGGCATTGTGAGACGAATATGATACGGCCCTAATAGTGATTAATGAATATAAGAAATGAATAAATAATGAAGGAATAGAATATAGTTAAAAATAAAATAAGTTTCATATTGGTAAATAGTTCTCACAAGAAGCGGTTGAAACCCTAAGTAAAAGAGGTCATAAACATGTAACTCCTCAAATTAGACCTGAAATGTTTAAGCTGGGTCTAGCTTCAAAACTCACGTTTGGGAGAAATGTCAGACTCCAAATTTACAATCGCGTTAAGCCCAAGCTGGCAACACACTCCCTAGCCGTGAGAATAAAATCAAAAGGTAGGTGGTGGTTTAAATAAAATAGTTACGCCCTTGGAGGACATGTGATTGAATATTCTAACCAATCAAAATGAGAGTTAGGGTATAGACCATATATGGGAATAATTGGTCCTGACTTCGATACGGAACTCATGAGGACAAAATTTAATACACTGACACTTCTACTCGACACTTAGAAGGAAGAAGATATTGATTGTATAGTAAAAAAATATCTTGTAACAACGATTATGGACTTAGGGAAAATCTCCCGAACTCATTAGTCATTTGCTAGTCCTCATTAGCGAAATATCGAAGGCCAGGGACAGAAAAGTTTTATTTTTACTGTGTAACGTTCATTTAAATTGGCAGAGATTAATTAAATAAAATAATTCAAACAATTAGTGATTGTCTGTTCCCACGCAATTCTCCTTCCGAACCCTATATAGATAGGAGTCTCAGCGCTCACCCTGAAACCGACTAGCTACCGAGGAAGGGCAAGTAATCAATTTACAAATAAATCAAAGTGAAACCCCAGTGGGATTAACAGCCACTCCAAAAATACTGCCCCAGTTTAAGTGTATGTGTGTGGTGTGTGTTGTATAAGGGATCTAATTAGTTTAAATGTCCTAACTTGAAATTCCCTTACAATAATTGGTCTACATAGAGAAATCAGAAAATTAGTTACAGGCATAATCGGGTTTCAAGATCCTGATTAATAACTTTTACAATGCAGAAGCAGGGGAGAGCTTATACATGGTACACTCATTAAGTTTTGAGTCTGAGCACATAGTGGCGCTGTGATGCACTATAGTGCATAGGTGGCTCCGTGGTATGGTACCTTGTCAGTTAGTCTCTCGTCCTAGCAAGAGACAGTTGAGTGCATGCACTGCAAGCAGAACTATGGTCTTTGTTGTGACGGTGATTTGAATGCGCATGTTGGAACTCGAGATGTCACAGTTAGAGCAACTTCAAGTTCTGTCAGAAATTAGGCAAGACCACTGCCGAAACGTTTCAAATGAAGCAGCAAGTTTACGGTGAGTACGCATTGAGTCGCAATGTTGTGCTTAGATGGCACCGACGGTTTTTGCAAGGAAGAGACAGTTTGGAAGATGATGTGCATACTGGTCGGCCACAAATAATTCAAACTAAATGCAAGATCAAAGAAATAGAAATGTTGATGCATGCTAACCGCTCCCAATCAGTAGACGATCTGACAGCAGAAGTATGGATCAGCCATGGTACTTGCTAAAAAATTCTGTCTCATAAACTGAACATGTCTTGTGTTACCCAGCACAGTGTGCCACAAATCCTGTCACAAGACCAACGTGATGACCGCATGATGATTTGTGGTGAATTCATCACTAGTGCTGACGATGGTCCAACTTTTTCAACCAGATAAACTGCAGACAAAACATGGTGTTTCCTTTACGATCTGCAACTGAAACGATAATCCGTCATCTGGAAAATGCCATTATCACCACAAGAGAAAGAACCGCGACAAGACAAGTCAAAATGCAAGGTGATGCTTGATCTGTTTTTTGATTGAAATAGAATTGTTCACATGGATTTCATATCAGAAGATGCAACTGTAAACAAAACCCGCTACAGAGAGATTGTTGGCTGTTTACGCGATTCAATTCGCCGTAAGCGACCTCAGCTTTGGCGTACAAAGAATTGGTTGTTACTACATGACAATGCCCCCACACATCGTTCTGTCCTTGTCCAAGAGGAACTTGCAAGGCAACAGGTGGCAGTGTTTCCATACCTCTGTAATCACCTCACCTCGCACCATGCAATTTTTTTCTCTTTCCTCGCATGAAAGCAATCCTACATGGGCGTATATTTCATTCTTCCGAAGAGGTCATGATTGCCACAAGAGAAGCCATACGGGACCTTCCTGCCAACATCTTTCAGCGGTGCTTCCTGCTGCTATACCAATGTTGTGAACGTTCATAACGGCCAACGGTTCTGTTTAAGTTATCGGCATCTTGTGAGACATCCAGATTCTTGTGGATGCCTACTCTTCAGGCGTAAAGTCTCAGAACTTAATGACTGTAGTAGTATACATAGCTATAATTTAAGTGACTAGTTAGCATGCATCATATTATAACATGTTAGGTGTCATATTAGGAAAATTTGTGCATGCTTTTTTTTTGTTATCAAACTGATACTTGAGAACCTCTCCTAGTTTTTTAATTCATGAGCCACACTTCAATTGAAGGATGCAGGAAAAAAAAAATGCAGGTAAGTCACTTTTTCCACAAATTTTAATTATGCAATGTACCTGCTAGGCTGGTAGGCTAAGGGACTTCTAGGCCTGTCGCATCATGGAAAAAAAAAAAAAATAAAAAATGTACCTGCTTCCTTGTATGCCAAAATTTTTCAGATAAATAAACCCATGACTAAACTGATTCTTCTACTGTTTCACACTTCTAAAAGATAGTAATTTCTATGGATACTCTAATGGCATCTCAAACTCCATCTCGACAAAAAATAATTTATTAAATTAATATTGGGAAGCTAAAGCTATTACTATGATAGAAATAAGTAAATTAATAAACACAATTAAATTATTGTAAATCAATGGTAAAGCGAAAAATTTTTGCCTGAACCGGGAATCGAACCCCGAACCTTTAGCTTTCCGTGCTAATGCTCAGACCACCGAGCTAATCCAGGCTTCATTCCCATCCAAGCAAGAATCCTTCCTTTACCTTTACTCTACTGGCCCCACATTCAATTGCAATGAATCATCATTCACAAATACACAATGAATGGGTTCTACCTGAAGAAGACATGAAGGGACTCCACACAGCTATAGCATTATTTATTAAATTAATATTAGGAAGCTAAAGCTATTACTATGATAGAAATAAGTAAATTAATAAACACAATTAAATTATTGTAAATCAATGGTAAAGAGAAAAATTTTTCTCTTTACCATTGATTTAAAAAAATAATTTACCTGGTTTTTCTCCAGCACCCTTCAATTTATGTTGATATTGTAACATTTCTAACCTTAGCGCATGTTGAAATAATTTCTACTAATAATAGTATTAAATAGAATCTCATAATGTTATTTCCCATTGTATTTTCCTAATAATAATATGTACTCACCCCTTGTAATATTCTGATTGCCAATACCTGCAGCTCGACAATTTGCAAGTAAAAGACCAAGTTCACTTTCCAACAGAGCCACCAAGACATCATATGCTTCAATAGCCCTGTCACTGTAGCTTAGAGCCAACCTATAGATAAATTAAAAACAAATATTTAAAAAGGTTGACTTTTTAGGAATTAACAGTTTTAACACTATGTTGTAATATTTATTTAAGTAAAATTTTATCACCTCACCTCATATTCTTCTTCAGTTCCATCCGCAGTATTTTCACGACATAATAACAGTCATGAAAATACTGAGGATGGAACAGAAGAAGGCCCCAAAACCAGTCTAAGAAGAAGAAGAAGAATATGAGGTGAGGTGATAAAATTTTACTTAAATAAATTAAAAAAGGTATTTGATAGATTTTTTCTTTAAAAAATATTGTTAAAAAGTTTAGAAATTTAAAAAAATCTCAATACACTGTTCATCATTCAGAGTTATTTTTTTAGTTTTTTTATATAAAAAAAGAGACATTAAAATATTTTTTGCAGTGAATTAGCCCACCGATTACCTTAAGTATTTAAAAATGAAGAAGAACAGAATGCTTAAAAAAAATGATTGAATTAGTTTTATCCAATGTGAAGCAATCATGCTATTCTTTCTTTTAAACTCAAATATTAAGCAAGATCTGAAAACTGAATAAGTATGGACAGAGAAGTTGGTGATAATTATCCATATCCTCATTAAAATTACAAAAAAGTCCATCATGCAGCAAATGCATAAACTAAGCAAATTATTCAGCAAGTCAAATTTATGGTCCTATTTTGCAGTTTAAGGAATATATATTTCTTTTGATTAAATTAGAGAAACTTAAATGTTTTATTTTAGGAAGTAATATTTTGAGGTTCTTTTAATTAAATTATTTTGAGTCTGTTATATCTTACCTCAATATTAATGTTGATTTGTTCTTGAACATGTTTTGATTAGTCTTCTAATCATCTAGTCTGAAGATGATTAGAAGACTAATCGAAACATGTTCAAGAACAAATCAACATTAATATTGAGGTAAGATATAACAGACTCAAAATAATGGAGAAACTTAATTTCTAATGTCAGCTTATTTAAAAGTGTCGACTACATAGAAAAAATATTATGTATAACCATAAGTTAATACCTATCTGCATATTGCTGTATAATTTGTCACTAATTTAAATAATATCTACCGATTCACTTCTTCATTACTATATTAAAAATATTAAATGAATTAAAGTAATGTATCTTATAGAATGCATTGCCAATTTACAGGTTAATTAAATTGTATGGCATACATTACAAAAAACTGAACATGGGGGTTGCTAGAGTCAATTTTTAATTTTGACCATTTCTAATGATCACTGAATTTTGGAGAATTCTTTCCTTGGTTTAATTTAATAGCACATTCTAAGCTTCGTTGTGAAACATTGAGATTTGCAACCGTTATAGCTATTCTTAAATTTTTGTTTCTGATGAACTCCTACACCTAATGGTCTCATTTTGAACTAAATAGGAAATATCACTATGAGGTTTACTTTTAAATTTAAAATAAATTCTTTATCACCTCACCTCATATCCTGTATGTGATAAAGAATTTATTTTAAATCTTAAAATTTTAAACTCAATCTAACTTTTTTTTAATTAATTGCAATATGCCAAGTTTAGTTTCGATTAAAAAAAAAATGCAAATGCTAGATGGCTGGAGCATTAAATGGATAGTATCAGTCAACATCTCTGAAATTTTTTCAAACATCTTTTCATGAGAACAACTTCAATAGCTTCTTTTCTTTGGAATTTGCTAAAAGGGCATTCGGAGTAGATTCAGCTAAATACTAATTCTGTACAGATGTTTGTAGACACACTTATGTTCTGTAAGCATTTGTTACTGCTGATTTTATTACAAATTCTGGTACCTTATCAGGTATATCAGATAACTTATATTTAACTTTTATGAGGTTTAATTTATGGTGAAATTAAATGTTTCTTACCTCTCCTCATATAAATCTTCTAAGTAGATCGTGATTTCGAGACCATAGCGGTCTCATCTTTAGTACTTCTTTGGCGACTGATATTATGTCGATCGGAAGAAACTCTTCTTCTTCCTTCTGTTGGTGGACCGATGAACCTCTGGATCAGGTCAAAATTTGTGGGAATTTCAAAGTTCATAAGTTTTCCTTTGTTTTTCTGAATGTGGATCTTTTCCCAAACCGTGAATTCCTTTTGTTTGTCTATTTGTTTAATTAGACTGGCTTTTGATTCAATTAAATGTTTTTCGGACCAAGCATGAGCAGCTACAAAGAACATCTTAGAAACATCAAAAATGGAGAAGTGGAAAAGTCAGCTCTTGCTTGGTCCGAAAAACATTTAATTGAATCAAAAGCCAGTCTAATTAAACAAATAGACAAACAAAAGGAACTCACGGTTTGGGAAAAGATCCACATTCAGAAAAACAAAGGAAAACTTATGAACTTTGAAATTCTCGCAAATTTTGACCTGATCCAGAGGTTCAATGGTCCACCAACAGAGGGAAGAAGAAGAGTTTCTTCCGATCGACATAACATCAGTCGCCAAAGAAGTACTGAAGATGAGACCGTTATGGTCTCAAAATCGCGATCTACTTAGAAGATTTATATGAGGAGAGGTAAGAAACATTTAATTTCACCACATATCAGATAACTTTTTAAAATTTTGTTTATTTCTCATTATTTGTTTCCAAATTTAACTGTAAGAAACCATTCACAATCTAAAATATATGAATGATAGAGGGACAAATTGAGGATATATATATATATTTTTTTTTTCTTCCTAAAAATGAAACAGATATCTTATTTTTAAAAAATAATATGTGTAGAAATTAATGATAAGTTTTTGAGTTCTGAAAGAACAGGGATATAATTTAGTATCTATACAAAATTCAAGTATTAAAATGTTAAAATGTGCATTGAATTTTATAAATAACATTTCTTAGAATTATTCTGTTTTTACATAATTTTCAGATGATATACAGTTGAAGCTTGATAAAACATTGCGTTCAGGAGAGAATTTATGAAAGTGTGTGATTCTGCTTACCTTAATGCTGTAGCATTAGATTCGTATTTTCCTACAAGTAAACTTAATCTATCGCACTGTGTCTTGCTCTCATCTAATGTGAGTGCTAACACTGCATTCTGTGCTCGAGCATGCTCCAATCGACTTGTTAGTCTCTCAGTCTCAACTTCATATTGTCTTCGCACGGCTTCACTTCGACTCAGTTCCTGCAGATCTGCTTCTTGCAGTTCACTCACTAAACTCTCAGCTAGTACAGTATTGCACACCTGAACAAATAAAAAAAAGTTGCTAATATTTTCAAGAATTATCTTTCATATCAGTAAATCAAAAGACTAATATCTTTATAAACATTACTTTTTACTTTCTCTAGAAAAGTGGAAAAAATTTGCTTTAATTTATTATTTTCCCGAAAAATGCTCCTAACTCAGAGGTTAAGTGCTCTGGTAGAGCTTTTATTGCCTGAAGAGCAATTCAGTTTTCGGAAAGCTAAGTTCTTCTGAAATTCTGATGACTGCAGAATGTCTCTTAAAAGACATATAACAGAAGCTACAAATTCACAGGAAGAAGTATGTAATCTTCATTGATTATATCATAGCTTTTGACATTGAATAGAAGGGAACTGATAGGACAACTGGAAAGAAAGCCTTATTGGTTACTCAGATAAGATGAGATTAATATCTAATGTTCTGTGGATAACCAAGTACAGGTCTGTGATGGAATTTCTCAATCAACCTAGATTAGCTAAACAAATAGAGTGTTACCAGACATTTTGAGCCCAATACTTAATAATATTCTGACACATGATGTCTCCTATAAACTCTTCTTCTTCTTCTTCTTCCTTCCAAGTATTAGGCCAAGGCCTGTTACGATCCTATAGAAAATTTTCCCTCCAGCGTTTCATAGGACGGCCCAGTGATCTTCGTCCTCTTGGTATATAATTATAAACAGCTTTGGGGATCCGATTTGAACTCATTCTTTCAAGATGGTGTTTCCAATTTAATTGGTACTGTTTAATATATTCCAAAATTGGCGTAGTCTTCAATTCTTTTAAGATATCGGTGTTCCTTTTCCGATCCCATCTGGTGTAACCCGCTGTTCTGCGCATGAATCTCATTTCACAAGCCGTTATTCTGCTTTCATGTTGTCTTTTTAGTGTCCATGCTTCACTACCATAGGTCAACACTGGTCTAGCCAAAGTGTTATATAAACATAATTTGGTGTTTTTTTGTACAAGGGATGGTTTCATAACTTGATTAATAATTCCTAAACTTTTATTATAACTAGTAATTTTTTCAGGGATATCCTTTTCATCCCAGATAGAGAGATAATATCCAAGATATTTAAATTGATTAGATCTCTCTAAAATTTTATTCTGGAGACAGATTTTACTCTTATAAACTCAAGGAAGCCAAAGGTCCTGGATTCAAGCCCCAGTCTGAGCATATAATTTTTCTCTTCAAATGTGATTTATCCATTATTGAAATGTATCAAATGAATAATAAAAACATTGAAAAAAAAAGCCATACTGGCTTTATAATGTAATCTAAAATTCCCAAATAAATGTCTTCTTAATAAAAAAACTGCCATTTGCAAGATAGAAAGCAAAGTGGAATGCAGGCTAAGAGAAAAATTATATGCTCAGATTGGGGTTTGAACCCAGGACCTTTGGCTTTCTGGGCCAATACTCTACTGACTGAGCTACCTGAGCAAGTTCCAATCTAAATGCAAATTTTTTCTCTTATATACGCTGTTAATTCCCTCACACCAAATGCTATGAAACCTTTGCTTTCTATGGTAATAAAAGATTCCGGGCTATGTGGCCGTGGTCTATAACTGGCGTTTCTTCCAGACGTTTCTCCCTCAACTGCGGAGGGCATCCGCAGTTGAGGGAGAAACGTCTGGAAGAAACGCCAGTTATAGACCACGGCCACATAGCCCGGAATCTTTTATTACCATAGAAAGCAAAGGTTTCATAGCATTTGGTGTGAGGGAATTAACAGCGTATATAAGAGAAAAAATTTGCATTTAGATTGGAACTTGCTCAGGTAGCTCAGTCAGTAGAGTATTGGCCCAGAAAGCCAAAGGTCCTGGGTTCAAACCCCAATCTGAGCATATAATTTTTCTCTTCAAATAAGAGAACAGAAAACATATATATATATATATATATATATATATATATATGCTGTGATATGGTCCTAGCTTCCGATAATGTGAAGGATCTTCAGAAAGGAATGGATCTCATTACTCAGTGAACAGTCAAAAACAAATTACTGGTAAATGAAAGGAAGGCCAAACTAATGGTTTTAGGAGGAGGATGACTGAGTAAAGAGGAGTACATCATCTGTAGAAAATATAAGTTGATGGCAAAACAATAATTTAAGTTTAATCAAATTACAATGGGAAGTAATACTATGACAATTTTCAATTTAAGTACTTAGGCATCACAATGCAAGTTAGTGGGTCAACCTTCTTGGCAAATCTAAAGGAAAGATTTGCAGCTATCAGAAGCAAATCAAGTGAAATAGAAACAATAGATGACATGAGTACAAAGAAATTTTCATAGGGGAAAAAACCCCAGAAAGCTTGAGGAAAAAACTGCCTTGATCCTGATTTCTTTACCACAAATCTTACATGGAATAACTGAGACAGAAACTCGGAACTCACAGATGGTGGGCAAGTCTCACCACTTCCACCATGGAGCCACCAATAATCATACACTTATGTATAGTTTTTATTATTAGTTTTTAAACATCTTAATGATGGACAAATTATATTTGAAAAAAAAAATATATGCCTAGACTGGGGTTTGAACCCAAGACCTTTGACTTTCTATGTCAATGCTCTTCCATCTGAGCCACCTAGATTGGAGGCCTAGTGGCTCAGATGGAAGAGCATTGACATAGAAAGTCAAAGGTCCTGGTTTCAAACCCCAGTCTAGGTGTATATTTTTCTTTTCAAATATAACTTATGTATAGGCTTATGTATAATTAATTATTATAACTGACAGAACTAGAGAAAACAATTTGCATGTGTGCTTGGTATGGTAGGTGTGTCAAAGTAGTTCAATGGTAGAATGCCCAGTCCATAAAGCTAGAGATCTTGGGTTCAAATTCTGATTCAAGTGCAAATTTTCATTCAGTTATGTTAATTACAGCCAACAGAGAGAGCTAGTCTATTGGTATTTTATTTAATGGAACTCTCCAATAACTTATGTAATGAACATTGTAATTATATCTGGGCATGAAAGAGCTGACAAATTGTGCTCAGGAGCCTTTCCTTATTTCATGCTTGAGTCTCTTTCATGAGTCATAAATCTTGAAACATGTTCCATTGCTTTACTTCCTTCCAAAGGAAGCCATACTCACGATTTATATTCCTTTAAAAGTCTATTGATCCTAGGGAGTTCACATACAGCCACTTTGAAGCTTTAATTTCAAATTATAATATTTTACAATGTTTTTATTATTCATTTCATACATCTCAATGATGAATAAATTGTTTTTGAAGTGAAAAATTATATGCTCAGACCGGGGCTTGTACCCAGGACCTTCGTTTCTCTACACCAAGTGCTCTACCGATTGAGCTACCGGAGCAAGCAAGTTCAATCTAAACACAAATTTTTCTATATACGTTGTAATTCCTGCGCACCAAATGCTATGAAACCTTTGCTTCTATTTTTGCAAATGGCAGCTTCTTTATTAAGAAGACACATATATGGGAATTATACATTACATTATAAAGCCAGTACGGCTTCTTTCGATATTTTTATTATTCATTTCATACATCTCAATGATGGATAAATCATATTTGAAGAGAACAATTATATGCTCAGAGCGGGGCTTGGTAGTTCAGTCAGTAAAGCAGTTGGTCTAGAAAACCAAAGGTCCCAGGTTCAAGCCCTGGTCTGAGCGAATAATTTTTGTCTTCAAATATAATATTTTTATTCAAGTATTTATAAAATAAAAGTTACCCCGTATGTTGCAAGCTGTGAACCAGTTATTTGACGATTATTCTCCATCTTCCTCAGCACTACTCGTTCTGCTATCTTACAGACTGGCATGTCATCTTGTGGCACAACTGCCATGTTGGATGGAGGCGGTACAGGTAATGGCGGTGGAATAGGGGAAGAACATCGAGGTTGATCCTGCTGCAGTTTCCCTTCCACCTCTCGAATCTGAAGAAAATAGCATTGTATATTTTATTTTCAAAACTGATAGGAAGTAACACTATGAGCTATTTTATCAAAAGGAATTGAATCAGTTATTTACACCTCACTTCATAGTTTGCTCTCACTTGGGACATGTTTCAAAGGATATTTCCTCCATTTTCGATTTCTGACTGAAAATGGAGGATATGTTGATATTTTAAAAGAAATTTTAATCATAATAATTAAGATCCTGATAGGATTAAAAAATGCTTAATGAATTCTTACCTCATACATCTATGTTTTTTTTAACACAGAACTGCAGTATCGGAAAAAAACATCTTTTTCATCTTTAGCTGTTTTCACGACTGATAATGTAAAAATTCCCAAATCTATTATATTAATTAAAAAATGCTATTCTTTAATTTTAAACAGCAGTTTCCACCAGATTAAAAACATTATGACTGTAGATAATCACTAGAAATGGAAAAATTCCTTTGTAAACAGGATATCAGCAACTTTTGTACATGAGTCAGAAGGAAGGAAGTTAGAATAGTTTTCTATACTGTCTGGTTACAGCAACATTGCTAAACTGTGTTGTTTAGTATCCTTTGTTGAGAGTAACCAATTTACATTATTATTTAATATTTAAAGGAATTAACACTATGAGGTTTTTTTAATTATTATGAGTATATTATTTCTGACTCACCTCATATTTATGATTATCTTGCAGACCATGGTTTCAGCAATCTCTTGTCATTTTCAGTGTTGCCCTACATTAGTTATATCACTCTAAGGGCCGCATCTAAATACATTAGTCTCTACTCAAATTACTTCCAATCACTGGTGAGCTGACTTTCCGTGAGCAAGTGCAAAGATTGAATTAGTGACCCCTAACTGGTCATGCATGAAAGTTTTTGTAATATTGGCAAGAAATTACCCTGAATTCTCAGCGATAAAACCACTTCCGTTATTTTCGTCTGCTAGAGGAATGCATTTATGTTTGCGTCCTGCAAATAAAACTGTATACGACGTCTGCGTCGCACGATATTATGCTGATTCTCCTGTTCTTCCAGTTGAATTCTTTGATAGACTCTATTAAATTCCTCTTCTCCGCATAAACCGAAAACATGATCGAAGTCTTCAAGGTTCGACATCTTGGATAAAGCAGCAAGGTTTCAAAGTACATCGGTTACCATCGGGTTGCTCACGATTCGTTTCTCTGCTAAGTCACCTCGCCAGGTAGCTTAGGAATTTCGACAATTATTATCGCATGAACAGATTTTTGAGTATGCAAAAATGTCTTTGGATGCAACTTTCTCAGCAGAGTACAGGCAGAGAATGACTTTTACAGTCTAATGCGTTCATAGATATGAGGCTAAATGTTGTAAACAGTCAGTGTGTAACTTTTATGTTGCAGTGAAGTATACTTTTATCTGTAAGTCTGAAACCTACTCTTGTTTACATCTGACAGCTGTTCAGTGTTCAGAGTCACCTCTACTGTATGGTTGAAGCTTAGTCAACCTCGCGTCATTGGAAGAAGAGGTTTCATCTTTAATAATCATAACAGGAGGAATGGTGATGTAATATTTAAACGCTAGATTGTGCACCAGATTCCTGCATTAAATTGCAACTCCTACATGCTGAGAAGGCATGTGGTATTGTTCATAGCGATTTGTTCATTAGATGAAGATGTTAAGCCTGGCAACCTCCTTGGTGCTTTACTTTACATTACATATACATGTACTCATCCTAGACTCCTCACTGTTCACAATATACGAATACATCATCTATGTAAAGTGATTTGCCAAAATGATGCACAAATTGAAAATAGAGGTCATCTATCTGTTCAGTGTGGAATCTGAAATACGAAAAGTGCAGTGTGTAGCATTAGAACACACACACATACACACATTAAGGTATAAACTTACCTTTTTTCTCAGTCTATCCCTATCTCCTCTAAGACCACCTAGAGCACCCCTTGCTCTACTTAGTTCCTCTTCTTGACGTGCTAGTTGCTCTTGCAATGCTGCATTCTCTGCTCTCATCTGTGCCAGTTCCTCTGCTAGTGCTGCCATCTGTAGACTATGACATGATGTTGCTGTTTCCTTATTAAGAGGCTGCTGCTCATTGTTTCTTGGTATTACTTCTTCTGTTGGGCTCTCAACCTAGTACAAAAAAAATACCTGTTTACTGGGATAACTTTTTCAAATGGTCAATTTGAGAGGATATTATATGTATAATTGAATTGGAAATTTTTACACCTCACCTCATAAAAATATTATTTTCTCACTTGACTAGTTTTGAAGACTATTGTCCCTATCTTCAACTACCCTCTGACTATATTTAATTAATGTTGGGAAGTAAACATTATGAGGTATAATCATTAAAAATCATCGGAGAACATATTGTTTAAATAACTCACCTCATAGGATTCATGCTTCCATGATATCGCGATTTCAAACATAATCATGTTCATCGTCAGTTATGGCTGACGATGAACATGATTATGTTTGAAATCGCGATATCATGGAAGCATGAATCCTATGAGGTGAGTTATTTAAACAATATGTTCTCCGATGATTTTTAATAATACCCTCTGACTGTTTGAAATTGTGTTGTTACCAGCAATGACTTCAATAAAGTATATAGAAAAAATAAAAGAAAATTGGCTACTGATCTAGAAAAATACTCTGGAAATATTAAATGGTGAAACTGAAAAATCAGCAATTGCAGGTTCATAGTTTGATACAGAAATAATAATGGGAAAGGAAACTAAACTATTAAAATGTTTAAAAATACATATAGAAATAACACTTTAGAAGAACAAATACAGTCCATGAATTTTGAAGTTCCTGGCAAGAAAGGTTTGATCTTGAAATTCACTTGACCTGCACCAGATAGCAAGAGGAATGCTGGTAACGATTCAATTTCTAATAGTTGGAGTGTAGCTGATGATGCAGGCAGTAGCCTTTGAAAATAGTCAGGTGGAAAATTAATATTTTTATGAAGTGAGGTGTAAAAAATTTCTGATTCAGTTATATAATATTGATGAATTCATTATATATAAAAATTATAATCTTAATATATAAAAATTTTGTGTAACGTTGTTTGTCCGTGATGGAATCCTAAACTACTGAACCGATTTTAATACAATTTTGCACACTGTGTGCAGTTTGATCCAACTTGAGACTTAGGGTATTTGATAACTAAATTTATAGTCGCATTATTTTTTTATTGCAAATTATTTGTTTATTATTTAACGAAGAGTTATAATTATCTGTGAGTTCCATACGATTCTAACAGATGGCAGTGTAAGGTAATTTGGTAAGGTAATTGGTTTATTATTTAACAAAGAGAGGTCCAGATGGCTGTGCTTTTTGTTGCAACCGCGAATTTCAATTAAATTACAAATATTGATTATTTCATAATTTAAGTGTGTTCAATGTTTATTTTATTTTCAATATTATTAATTTCGTGTGTAAGTATTAGTTTTAAGTAATCTGGCTGAGAGACAGCAACTTAATTTAAATGTTTAACTTATACCTTAGCCACAGCAACGTGTGGCCGGGACTTCTAGTATAATTATAAAATTATGTACATTGTATGCAGTCTTCTCCACTATTAAAATAAATAAAACAATGTAAGCCTTTACATCCTCAACAGAAGGTTAATTGCTATTGCCCACTACTGACTGATTTGTCATCTTGTAAATAGGATTGTGTGTACTGGGTGCGTTTTTATTTATATTCATGTGTATAAGACTGAAAGTCCCACATCATAACAAGTGGTTTAATCCATCATCCCTTGGAACAAAGCCACATGATTTGTGCTGATGAGTCCTCTAGGGGGAAGACATTTTTTTCATGGAATTTCAGCCAGTATGGGACTGGTGCCTATCCAGCAACATGATGAATTTGGGTAGCTAAATTAAGTATTAAGTAATTTATAAAAAAACACTATATTTTCATTGTAAAAATGTTAATCTTATTCATAGATTTATTAATAGTGAGCAGAGAACATATTTTTAACAACTCACCTCATAAATTTCAAGTTTTCTTGAGACCAATGGTTTCAGACGACTTCTCGTCCCTCTTCAGTCATGACTCCGACATGACAGTCACGAAGAGGGACGAGAACTCGTCTGAAACCTTTGGTCTCAAGAAAACTTGAAATTTTTTAGGCAAGTTGTTAAAAATATGTTCTCCACTCACTATTAATGATATAACTTCATAATTTTAATAGTGAATGGAGAACTTATTTTTTAATGACTCACCTTACACATTTTCAAATTTCTTTGATACCAACGGTTTCAGACAACATCTTGTCCCTCTTCAGTTCTCCACTCACTATTAAGATATAACCTCATAATGTTTATTACCCAACATTAATTCAAATATAACCTCATAATGTTTACTTCCCAACATTAATTTAAATATACATAAATCTATTATTTAAGTAGATTGACAAAACTAGCTGTAATGGAGAGGGGACCTGAAATGCTGACCACATGTCACCCTTATACTGGATGGATGATCATCCACCTCTGTGATCAACATACGTAGATGTGAGGCCAGGAGTCTCCCTAGGCCTTTAGTGCCATGGAGAAATACATAACACTGGAAACTTGAGGTCTTACTGTTAGTATGTAAACTTTTAATTTAATCAATATTTTAACTAAGGATGTTCTATAACTTACTTATTTACTTACTTACTCACTGGCACTATCGAACCTGTAGGTTCATGGCCGTGCAGACATAAGCTCTCCATACATCCCTATCCTGAGCCAATGCTTTCCAATCATTCCCTGTATAATCCACTTCCCTCAAATCATAGTTAATGTTGTTCTCCCACCTCATTCTTGGTCTACCAACTGGGCGTTTTCCTTCTGGCTTTCCTACAAGAAGTTTCCATGCACGTCTTTCATTCCCCATACGCGCAACATGTCCTGCCCATCGCAGTCTATGAGACTTAACTGTTCTTATTATATCTGGCTTCCTATAAAGACCATGTAGTTCATTGTTATGTAAGTCTTCTCCATTCACCTGTCTGTTCATCTCTCTTTGGTCCAAAAATTTTCCCTAAGAACTTTATTCTCAAATACTCGTAATCTCCTTTCCTCCCTTAAAGTAAGAGTCCATGTTTCGCACCCATATAATATAACTGGTAGAATAATAGTTTTATATATTTTCAGCTTAACGTTTTTTGAAAGGAGTTGGGACATCAAAAGTCTCTGCAATGCATAATAGCACGCATTTCCAGAATTGAGCCTATGTTTAATTTCTTTGTGCATCTCATTCCTATAACAGCTAGGGTTATTAGAAACAAAATTCAAATCTCAGCATGAAAGGACTAAACAATTTTTCTCAAAGGGTTCTTTTTGTCAGATCAAAATTTACGACTTGGGACTTAAGGTTTCAATTACCTTTCAAAGGAGCTCATACTGGGGATTTTTGCATCCTAAAAAATTCACTGATCATAATCAGGTTTGATCCTGCAAACCTTGGAACCAGAGTGAGCATGGTAACTATTAGTCCACCAGGTCTGACATTTAAGTTTTATACATTTTATATGCAATGTTATGAATTATTGAATTTTGTTATTTTAGTGCATATTATGAGTCACATATTACAAACGGCATTGATTAACAGAGACCAAAACTTCGGTAGAATGACTTTTTAAATATGTTAAATCTATCTTCAATTTGAAAGTGAATCTGTACGATTTACATATTTGTGATTAAAAGACACAGTTTTATTTTGTAAATTAATGAGTCATTTTTACATCTTATCTCATAGTTCATGTTTTCTTTAAACATGGGAACTAGTTTTTCAAGAGAAACATCTCTCTCATTTTCAACTGACATTATGACTCATTATGAGCCATAATGTCGGTTGAAAATAAGAGAAAACTTCCTCTTGAAAAACTAGTTCCCATGTTTAAAGAAAACATGAAGATGAAAAACTGACTCATTAATTTAAGAATTAAGAACCTCATAATGTTATTTCCCATATTTAACTATGAATCACAGTTTTATGTTGCCTTTTTCGGGCTTTTTTTTAATATAAATGCCTAATAATGACATAAATGCCTTTGGTTGTCTTTTTTATTATTATTTATTCCTCTATTATTAAAAATTACCTACATCTATATTTAATTTATTTCTGTAACTGCTCCAATGAATGTGACTGCACTGAAACTATGTTACTTTTTAATTATTACCTTTCAGTCAGTTCACATTCTCTTTACAAGCAACAATGAGTGATTTAGAAGTGTCATCATAAAAAAAGAGGTAAGAGGTTTTAATTATCACTTGTGTATACTTGGCTTCCTATCAGATCATACCTCCTTCAAAAATAACAATGAGTACTGGAACTAAAACATGGTTTCATTATTGTTCTAAATATCTCTTTCTTTCAGTTTTCATTGCAATGTTGTCGTTCAAGGTAAATAGTAATATGCTGAAATTCATGGTTCCTTTATGCAATAAAATGCAAAGTTACATTAATACTTTCAAATCTGACATATTTTCTGCTCATGGTAAAATATGTGAGTAGTCAGTGAACTACGTAAAGAAATATTTTCTCAGATGAAAAAATATTATCTGACTGAAGACTCAACATGACTCCAGAAAATTAAAAAGAAATAAAATGGTTGTCATGTGCAACCAATAAGTTGATAAAGCATTTTAATGCATAGGCCTTCTAAAAACTTTCCATTTTTCTGTCAAGTACAATATTTGCATTTTGTTTAAAACTTAAAAGTTACTTTAAAAATATAATACAACACTATGTTAAAATAAATATGCTGATTGTGCTATTGTCTGAATAGTGCAATAAGTAAATAAATAGGTATAATGTAAGGTTTTACTTTATACTGCCTTTTACTGCTTATTTTTAGCTATTTATAATGCCACTTTGCATGCCTAATTTAATGATTTATAATGCCTAAACTTCTGGTCTTTATTGATTACTTTCCATTATATATTATACTGTGATGCATTGTTGATCTGTTGCACTCAAATTACTGCCTTTGAATTTTGCAGACGGCAGCAGGAGTCCCTATAAGCCAACAGGAGTTAGATTCAAGTCATGTGAAGTCAGTAAGCAACTTCTCCAGAAGTGCTCTCTGGAGAAATCATTTTCCAGATATACTAACTCTAGAAGAATCTATCTAATTCTTGAGGTGTCCACTTGAGAAAAATCCAGACTGGCTTACAAATGGCTCTGACCATTGCATATAAAAAGAGATGCAAATCAGTTGGACAGCCAGTCATGTTCCAAAGTGTGGACGAGTACACGGGACCTAAGTGTGAAGATAAGAATATGCTCTAACAAGGGAACTGTCAACCTTTGTATGCTGAAACCTACCTTGATATTTCTCCCAGAGAAGCATTGTGATGTACCAAGGCTGGGTCAAATATTATCTGCGTTTCTAACTGCAAGGAACTAAAATTCAGCGCCAAATCTTCATTTAAACTACAGGGAAGTAATGCAACTCCAGACTCGGTAGATTGGATAACCCTCACTTCCTGCCGTCCATGCCACTTCCTGCCTCACTCCACACCACTCTTATTCAAGCAGGGAGTTCATCTGCTCTGTAAAGTGGGTTGCCATTGCCGGATTCTGGCTTCAATTTCTGTGCCTTGCAGTTAAAAATGGCAGATATTTTTTGAACATGACCTTTGTAGATCACAATGCTTTTCTGGAGAAATTTGAAGTTAGGTTTTGGCATGTAATGGTTGGCAGTTCCTTTGTACGTGAAACCATCAGCCAGTATAATGAACTGGGTAATACAATAAATTCTGAAGAGAGACTTTATTAGCAGCAAATTATTTGTATAAAGTGAAACAGTGTGAAATAAGTAAAGTGAAATTTTGTGTAAACATTTGTAAAGCTAATTTAAAGAAATTCCATCCGAATCCTACACGAGCACCATCAGTTGTCAACATACTTTTTCATTCATTGTGACATCTACTGAACCATTCGGTACTACATCCTATAACATTAAATCCTGCGATTTTTGGAAACATTTCAGCAAATAACATTAAGATTACTAGAATAAAACTAAAAATATGGTCACACACAGAAATACATTATATAATGGAAACGGGCAGTTAATGTCAAATGAGGGGAATTTTGAAGAAGTGGCTGAATTCAAATACCTAGGAACAATAATTACAAATAGCAAAGAGATGCAGAATGAAATTAAGCATAAGCTCAATTCTGGAAATGCATGCTATTATGCATTACAGGGACTCTTGTCATACCAAATTCTCTCAAAAAATGTTAAACTGAAAATATATAGAACTGTTATACTTCCAGTTATATTATATGGATGTGAAACATGGACTCTTACTTTAAGGGAGGAGAAAAGATTACGAGTATTTGAGAATAAAATTCTGAGGAAAATTTTTGGACCAAAGAGAGATGAACGGACAGACAAATGGAGAAGACTACATAACAGTGAGCTACATGATCTTTATAGGAAACCAGATATAATAAGAACAGTTAAGTCTCTTAGACTGCAGTGGGCAGGACATGTGGCACGAATGGGGAATGGAAGGAGGACATGGGCGTTTCTTATAGGAAAACCAGATTGAATACATCCAGTTGGTAGACTAAGAATGAGA
This sequence comes from Diploptera punctata, assembly GCA_030220185.1. Lineage (NCBI taxonomy): Eukaryota > Metazoa > Arthropoda > Insecta > Blattodea > Blaberidae > Diploptera > Diploptera punctata. The sequence continues at coordinate 406,408 of JASPKZ010008890.1, forward strand.
TGGGAGAATAACATTAACCATTATTTAAGGGAAGTAGATTATAAACTATAGGGGATGATTGGAAAACATTAGCTAAGGATAAGGTTGTATAGAGAGCTTATGTCTATGCGGCCAAGAACCTACGGATTCGATAGTGTCAGTGAGTTAGTTAGTTTTACTTTACAAAAGTTAATTCAAGTTAGTCCCGCGCTGTAGCCGATCGGTTAAGGTAGGAAGCCTTGGCGCAGAGTTACGGGATTTGCGCTGGTTCGAGTCTCCATGGGGGGAAGAAATTTTCTCATGGTACTTCGGCCAGTATGGGACCGGTGCCCACCCAGCATCGTGAGGCAATTGGGTAGCTACAATAAGTAGCGGCTCCAGGTTGAGGAACCAGCTATAACAGCTGGGGGACTCGACATGCTAACCACATGTCACCCCTACACTGGCTGTTGATCATCTACCTCTGTGATTGACACATGTGGATGTGAAGGGCCAGCAGCCGGCTGGTAAAAGGGCAACCGCTGAAAAGTGGAAAGACCCTCAATCGGATCGGAATTCAAGTTAGATTAGGTCATCAGGAAACTATTTTTATTTATTTATTTTATTTTTTATTTATTATATTTATATAAGTATATAACAACAGTTAGTTTATGTTATGAAAGGGTGTTTGTTTCAACAATGATGGAATCCTCAATCCTGGTGGAATACAAGATGATACAGATGAAAAAAAAAAATGTTAGACATATTCAATAATAAAACTAAATGTTAAGCAGTTAAAGTTTACCTCATCTGCCTGTTGTCGCTGATTTTCACAGCAATCTGCACTACTAGAATCTGCATCACCGAGTGTTCGGTCACCATCTTGTAACTCTGAATCATCAGCAAGATTTGCAGTCGAACCTTCTGCTTCACAGCGACTTACTTCTGGATCTTCATTTTCTGAAAAAAAAAAAAATTACTCGTAACATAAACAGTTTCTTGTATAAACTTTATATTCACTCATGCTAAGTATACTAAAACAGTATGCTGCATAAGTGTAAAGTGTACAGATGTCATATAAAGATGGCTCTTCTCTTAAACAATGTAGTGTTAGTAAAATGTGCCTTGAACCCATGAACTGTTAACCATTACATGTCAAACCTATCTTGAAATTTCTCCCAGAGAAGCATTGTGCTGTACCAAAGGCCATGTCCAAAAAATTATCTGTTGTTTTAAACTGCAAGACACAGAAATTCAAGCTAAAATCCAGTATGGAGCAGATAAACTCCCTGCATGAGTAAGAGTGGAGTGTAGTGAGGCAGGATGTGGTGCAGATGGCAGGTAGTGAGGGGTATCCAATCCATCAATTCATGAGTTATATTACTTCCCTATAGTTTAAATGAGAGATTTGGTGCTGGATTTTAATACCTTGCAGTTAAAAATGGCAGATAAGTTTTTTTTGGGCATGGCCTTAGTAAATCACAATGCTTCTCTGGAAGAAATTTCAAGGTAGGTTTCGGCATGCAATGGTTGACAGTTCCCCTGTCAGATTATGAGTGATATGAGACATGCTGTCGTGGCATAGAGTTTGAGTTTCCAGGTAAAGAGATTTTCTTATTTAATTTGTATATGGGATCAGTGTTTCCTGTTTCAGCTCCTCTTTCAAATATACTTCTTGCTACAAATGGTTCCTCTAAATGAACTAAAATATTGTCACTTTTTTAAAGTTTCAAAATCATAACTATTACCACAGTCTATCTACATCTATCTATAATTGTGTAGCCCAATGTTGAGCCATAGCCTCTCCTTTGTAGGAGTTACTGGACCAAGTTAATTTAATTACCCTATTAGCCCATAGATGTCATGAATGACATGCAGTCAACATACCGACTCAATGAGACATCTAGCAGGCAACTAAGGTATTACTAGGATGTGAGGATGATAAATTTTGCCTAGAGGTCTTTTTATTCAGGCTTAAGCATCTTTTACGAGCCTGAAAATCTTCAGACTTGAGACCCACAGCTTAAAGTCCCTTCTGGAGGACTTGCACCTTGGATTTTTTCATCCTAAAAAATCCATTGAACCCAGCCGGGTTTGAACCTGCGACCCTTGGAAACAGAAGCAAGGAGCATAACCACTAGTCCACTGCGGCCGACATTATCACAACAGTATTTAAATTTTAATTCCCAGCTGAATGACTAGCCTCATGGTATGGTGGCCAGAGCTTCTATAGTTCATGAAATCCCGGGTCAATTCCTGCTCAGACCACAGACACTTTTCCTTCTTGTGCTTGCCCATTGTCTGTATTTAGGTTAAGATTAGGTTTAAGGTCTCTCTTCGGATTCTGTTATCATATATTACCTATCAAAACATTGAGATAATGTAATTCTGTGTCCTACCCCCTCCATGCTCAAACTTTTAATAAATGTTGTAAGACAACTTGTTGATAAAAAATCCTAAATAATAGGGTACCTAATCTTGGTTTATTAATTAGATTTCATAGCTTGATATCCAAATATAATTAAGGAATATATTTAAGTAGTATTAAAGATAAAAGAGGAATGTAACCATTTGACACGAAATGGTTTCCATCTTCAACAGAAGGTTTAGAACTATTGACAAATGAGTTACTGTATTTTATCAATATTAATCATTTGAAGATACGGTGTGATCAGTATAGCACTGGACAGCAGATGTGGGGATTTGACTATACACTGCTGACACACTCGCAGCGGGGAATGGACAGCATAGGATCGCAGTGATACAACCACACACATTTTCATAACTATTTTACAAATAGTCGTACTTACCAACATTATTGAAGCAGGTGTTGGAACTGTTCACCTTCGTTGTCCATACATTTTTGACACCTCTTTATAAAATTTGTTGTACATATTATGGACTGTTGAAGATGACAGAATTTTTACACCCAGGAATCGTGTTTCAAAATGTCTTCGTACTTGGCTGGCAGACTGAGTTAACAAATATTGTTCATAAATAAATACACGTTGTTCAGTAGAAAAATTATTAGCGTTATACCGTTTACACTTTACACTCATACACACATGATTCACTTTACACTTATGTTTTATAAGATACTAATTTTAAAATGGGAATAACTTATACACAGATCATTCAGTTTACATTATACACACATCATTCAGCTCACAAGGAAAAGCGATCAAGCACCTTATCTACTCGAGGTACACTATCTGACTGTGAATGCGTGGGATGTACTTGTAAACTGCTGAGTCAGCACACATTTCAAGTCCCGTGCCTGCACGTGTAAGCCTTCATTATCGCACAGCACAAACCCTGTGCCTGCTGTCCACTACTATACTGATCTCACTGTATTAAACTAATTTTTATTGGTAAAAGAAGAGCAATAAATGGAAACTGAAAACGGCAAACCTATAATTGGGGGAAAGCCAAAGAAGAAGAATAAGAAAAGAAGAGCAATTTCTAGATTGTGAGGAATTTGGGTAGCTGTAATAAGTAGTGGCTCAAGGTTGAGGTAATCAGCTATAATGTCAACACGCTAACCACTTATCATCCCATATAATGTGATTGACACATGAGGATGTGAGGCCAGCAGTCTGCCTAGAATATTCTAGGCCTGTTGTGCAAAGCAATTAGTACTCATGCAATGTAACAAAGATCAAGTCTTTAAAAAAAACTCTAATATGAGTAACATATACATGCAAAAAATAAAATTATTTATACCGCAATATTATTCACACAAATGGTTGTTGGGCTGACAAAACATATTGTGCAAAATCCCTTCAAAAAATGTCATCAAGACATGTATTGTAAAGAAAAGTGGTTGAGAAACATTGTATAAATTATTCCAAGGAAGAACTTTCATCATTCATAACTAACTAACTCACTGGCACTATCAAAACCATAGGTTCATGGCACACAATCATAAGCTTTCCATACATCCCTATCCCGAGCTAATGTTTTCCAAACATCCCCTGTATAATTTACCTCTCTCAGATTATTTTTTTTTTTGCAAATGCCCCAGGTCGTCTTTCAACATTCCTGGTGTTCTCTCCTGGCATGTCATACATGTAACCCACTTCTGAGGTTGGAGCGCCTGGAAGGCTGGGTTACGTTGTCCCGATGATATGATGTGTGATGATGATGATGATAGTGGTGGACCAGTAGAGTCCCTAATCCTAAGCTTAATCTAAGATGAATATGAATGATGATGATTGCGATGGCCATATGATATCGGGGATTGTTTGGGCCTTAAAATTTTCCTGACAATTGTCTTACAGGTGAGGAAAAACCTCGATAAAAACCTCACCCAGAAAAACTGTTCCAACCGGGGATTGAACTCAAGCCTGCTGTGTGACAAGACAGCACGCTACCTCGAGACCACAGTGGATGATTAATGTTATTTTCCCACCTCATTCTTGGTCTATCTACTGGACATTTACTTTTGTCATTCACAAATGATAGAATTTTTTAATGAATATGATATGAAATGGAGCACAATAAGAGAAAAAAAATAAAAAATTCCTGACTTCATTATATGGTTGAAGGAAATTTTTTTAGAAAGAATCTTAAATTGGAAACTGAATATATGGAAATAGTCCACCGCTGTGGTCTCGGGGTAGCGTGCTGCCTCGTCATGCAGCGGGCCCAGGTTTGATCCCCGGTCGGGACAGTTTTTCTGGGTGAGGTTTTTATCGGCATTTTTTCTCATCTGTAAGACAAATGTCAGGAAAACTTTAAGGCCCAAACTGTCCCTGAAATCATATGGCCATCGCAATCATCATCATTCATATTCACCTTAAGTTAAGCTTAGGATTAGGGACTCTCCTGGTGCACCATTATCATCATCATCACCCATCATATCATCGGGGCAACCTAACCCCGCCTTCCAGATGCCCCAACCTCAGAAGTGGGTTACAAGTATGCCATGCCAGGAGAGAAACCAGTAATGTTGAAAGACAAACCTGGGGCATTTGAAAAAAAAAAGAATATATATATATGGAAATAGAATATCAGTCTTCTGAGAGAGAGAAAAAGAGAGAGATTAATTGTGTGTACAATGGTAATCCTTATTATTCTGTTTTTGTTGTCCAAATAATAATCTTGGTCACAGAATCTAGTATTAAGCATATGTAACAATCTGAAATCTTTTCAATACTCATCAGAAGAAAAAAAAGTTGAAATTAAGTAAGATGGACAGACCAAATTATGAATAAACTAAAAGAATAAGGACATGAATGGGAAGAAATAAAGGAAAAAAAAAAAAAGGGGGAAGGTAGGCACAAAGTCAAGATTTGTTTGAGATCAAGCTACAAAAAGAAGATAAAATAATACAACAAAAAGTCCAACACACAAGAACGTGTAAACTAAGCAAATACTTCAGCATGTCAAATTTATCATCCAATTTTTGCTGGTTTATGGGACATATATTCCTTTTGTTAAATTGGAGAAACATTCTGATACCAGCTTATCTAAATGTATCGACATGCAGTGAAAACAAATCATGCAAAATCTTAAGAGTGCCTATTGCATACTGTTGTATAATCATCATCATCATCATCATCATCATCATCATCAACAACAACAAGGATTAAGCCCAATGGCCTGTTCCGATCTCATTATAGCCAATTGGTCCTTCCATCTCTTCAATGGTCTTCCCAACATTCTTCTCCCTTTTGGCTTATAATTATAACTGTTGTACAATTTAACACAAATTTAAATAATATATACTGGCTCATTTTTCCATACTATGTTAACAATTTAAATCAATGTATCTTACAGGATTCATTGCCAATTTAAGGGTTATTTTAATTGTATGGTACACGTTGCAACAAAGTAAATACAATGATTCCTAGAGCAAATTTTCAGTTTTGGGTTTCAGGTAAACCGTCACTTCTAATGGTTAGATTTGCTGATTTTTGGAGAACATATCCTTTGATTTATTATAAATACATATATATATATCCTCTATGGTATCTTTACCTTGTCATGGTGGAGTGGCTTGCGTGCTTAAATGATCCTGAGAGGTATGCCGGCGGTAGCATTGCTGCCGATAGGGTTACCCATGCCGGACTGGTCGAAGGTGATAAGCCAGACGAAAAAAGTACCTTGGTCGAAAGAGTGATGATCTTTCACCGTAAAAATACAACCGTCAAGAAATGCGGACATGGGTTCAACTGGGGTAAAATTTTCCAGAGGTCAAATAGTCCCCCATTCGGTTCTCCGGGCGGGGACTACTTTAGGGAACCCATGCCAAAGACTCAAACACAGGGACATGTTCCTAGGAACATGGAATGTTAGGACTTTATACAATAGCGGGGCACTAGAGATATTAACGCGGGAATTAGATAAATCACCCTTGGATATAGTCGCTTTACAGGAAGTTAGGTGGCCAGGAGAAGGTAGTCAGGAATCAGGAAGCTTTGCATTATACTACGGGGGTGCAGAAAGACCTGCATTTGGAACGGGTTTTTTAGTCAGAAGGAGGATCCTATCCGCTATCCGAGATATTAAGTTTGTTAGTGATAGGATATCATACATAATTCTAAAGGGTAAACGACATGATTTTATAATTGTAAATGTACATGCCCCCACAGAAGATAAAGATGACAAGATCAAGGATGAGTTCTATGAAGAATTAGAATGCTTATTTGATAGCCTTTCACGATATCATATGAAAATTGTCTTAGGAGATTTTAATGCAAAAGTGGGGCGGGAAGATATATTCAAACCAACAATAGGCAAATTCAGTCTTCATGAAGATAGTAACGACAACGGGGTTAGATTAGTCACATTTGCCACATCAAAGAATCTCATTGTTAAGAGCACAACATTTCAGCATAAGGATATTCATAAATACACCTGGACGTCCCCAGATGGAGAAACTCGGAACCAGATAGATCATGTATTAGTGGATAAACGCTGGCACAGTAGCATCATTGATGTTAGATCAGTTAGAGGGACAGACTGCAATTCGGATCATCATCTGGTCAGAGTGAAAATCAGACAACGGCTATCGCTTATGAGAGGAACAAACGCTAAAGATGATTCTGTAAAATTTGAATTAAAAAACTTGAAAAATGATGAAATGCAGCAAGAATACCAAATCAAAATTGCTAATAGATTTGAAGTACTGGAATCTTCAGATGACAATGTGGCAAACGAAGAAGAAACTGATATAAATAAAGAATGGGAGGCTATAAGAGATACTATTAAATTGTCAGCATCAGAAAGCATTGGTTGTTTAAAAAAGAGGCAAAACAAGAAATGGTTTGATGAGGAATGTGCCGACATTGTAAAGAAAAGAAAGCTAGCAAAAATGAAATGGTTACACGAGCCAAATGAGGTAAATTTAGAGCAATTGGGTAGTATTAGACGGGAAACCACCAAGTTACTAAAGAGTAAAAAGAGGGAATATTTGAGAGAGAAGATTAATGATCTTGAAATGAATGCAAAAAATAGGAACATTAGAGAATTATATCAGGGAATTAGTATAGAGAAGAAAGGGTTTCAGGCTAGAACAAACATAATTCGGAATGAAAATGGGGATATGATTGCAGATTCCAGGAGTATATTAAATAGATGGAAAAGTTACTTTAATCAGCTATTAAATGTACATACAGAACAGGACATTGAGGAGGATAATTTACAGACAGCAGAAATGCTAGTCGCAGAACCAAGTGCATTAGAGGTTGAAATGGCGATTGAAAAATTGAAGATGTATAAAGCATCAGGTTCAGATGAGATCCCAGCAGAACTGATAAAATCAGGGGGAGAAAAATTGATGGACAAGATACGCTGGTTGCTTAGTATGATTTGGGAAAAAGAAGCTCTTCCAGATGAATGGAAGGAATCAATTATCGTACCAATTTATAAGAAAGGAGATAAAACTGATTGCAACAACTACAGGGGCATCTCATTACTTTCAACTTCGTACAAAATTCTAACAAATATATTAGTAAGCAGACTTACTCCCTATATTGATGACATTCTAGGAGATCATCAATGTGCATTTAGAAGAAACAGGTCTACAACAGATCAGATTTTTAGTATAAGACAGATTTTAGAAAAGAAATGGGAATATAACGGTACTGTACATCAACTATATGTAGACTTCAAAAAAGCATATGATTCAATTAAGAGGGAGAAGTTATATAGTATCCTGCTGGAGTTCGGAATTCCTAAAAAGTTAGTTAGACTTATACGAATGTGTCTAAATGGCACAAAGAGTAGGGTGCGTGTAGGCAAACAGTTTTCTTGACACTTTTGAAATCCAGAATGGGTTAAAGCAAGGAGATGCACTATCTCCTCTACTATTTAATTTTGTACTAGAGCATGCCATTAAATCTTTAGAGAATGAGGAAGGCTTACAACTCAATGGTATTAATAAGCTGTTAGTTTATGCTGATGATGTAGTATTATTGGCCGATAGCGAGGAGATACTAAAGGACAACACGCACACACTATTGAGTAACACTAAGAAATTAGGACTGGAAGTAAATATCAGTAAAACTAAATATATGGTCACACGTAGAAATTCATTATATAATGGAAATGGACAGCTAATGACAAATGAGGGAAATTTTGAGGAAGTGGCTGAATTCAAATACCTAGGAACAATAATCACAAATAGGAATGAGATGCACAAAGAAATTAAACATAGGCTCAATTCTGGAAATGCATGCTATTATGCATTGCAGAGACTCTTGATGTCCCAACTCCTTTCAAAAAAACGTTAAACTGAAAATATATAAAACTATTATTCTACCAGTTATATTATATGGGTGCGAAACATGGACTCTTACTTTAAGGGAGGAAAGGAGATTACAAGTATTTGAGAATAAAGTACTTAGGAAAATTTTTGGACCAAAGAGAGATGAACAGACAGGTGAATGGAGAAGACTACATAACAATGAACTACATGGTCTTTATAGGAAGCCAGATATAATAAGAACAGTTAAGTCTCGTAGACTGCGATGGGCAGGACATGTTGCACGTATGGGGAATGAAAGACTTGCATGGAAACTTCTTGTAGGAAAGCCAGAGGGAAAACGCCCAGTTGGTAGACCAAGATTGAGGTGGGAGAATAACATTAACTATGATTTGAAGGAAGTAGATTATACAGGCAATGATTGGAAAGCATTAGCTTAGGATAGGGATGTATGGAGAGCTTATGTCCGTGCAGCCATGAACCTAAGGGTTCGATAGTGCCAGTGAGTAAGTAACTAAGTAAGTAAGTGTGTGTATATATATATATATATATATACATACTAAGTTTCTGCAAAACAATGAAAATTGCAACAGCTAGAGTGATTTTTAAATTTATATTTCAGATGAACTCCTACACCTAATTACCTGATTTTGCTGGTTAAAGGACTCAACCTTACTTTTTAATTGATTTCTATATGCCAAGTTTGATTCTGATAAAAGAAATTGCAGTTGCTAGAGTGTTAACAGAAAAACACATGCACACATATTATAAATATATTTGTATATGTACATATAAATTTTGGTCATGGTAAATTTTGGTGTCTACTAGATAGGATCGGTGAAGATCCTTAAACATTTTTCAAAAATCTTTTCATCAGAACAACCTCAATAGCTTCATTCCTTCAGAATTTGCTAAAAGAATGACTGATTGTTTGACATATGTACCTGATATGTCATCTTCTTCTCGAATGACAAGTGCTCTCTGTCGTTCTATCTTCCTGCTAAGTTCTGCAATAACAGAGTGTAACTCTGTAAGTCTTTCTTCATATCGCTGGGCCTGTAATTCGGCTCGTTCTTCAGTTTCAGCCACCAGCCGAAGTTTTTCCAACTGCAAAAATTAAAGTATATTTGCATATTATTTTAATAACATATTTTTTAAAATCCTTATGCAAAGGCCATTATAAAGGTCCAAGCATAGGTGGGAGGATAATATTCAGATAGATGTTAGGAAAATAGATATTGAAGGTATGAACTGAATTCAGAGGCTGATAATAGGGATCAGTGGGAGACCTTAGTAAATGTGTAATTGAACTTATGGGTTTTACAAGCCATACGTTCAGTTATATTTCCATTGTGATAGAGAGCATGAAATATTTAAAATATGCAATATTAACAAACAAAATATCTTAAAATGAAAGTGTTATGTGGATAATTTTATTAGGACATTAAAATGTATATATCAGCATATCAGGCAGACATTGTCCTGACCGAACGTTCAACTCTCGTCTCATGACTGCACGATAAAAATGTAAGTTTCTTTTTTACCATAAAATTCACTAATTAAGATGTAATTAGATATTATTAAATAAGTTTGCAAGAAAACCACTCACAGCCATCTGTTGTGGCTCAAGAAGTGTGCATGATGACATCACATAGTTTCGCGCGGAATATGTCGATGATACAGATAACTACACATCTTCATAGTAAAATTCCTATAATCCGATTGCAGCACCACCTACTGAGTCCAATTGTGAATCTAAACCATCCAGGGGCCCACTCAAACACATACCACAAAAAGTCATCAAAATTGATCCAGTCGATTAGGCAGTTTTTAATTTTGGATTTCAAGTAAACTTCCATTTCTAATTGTCGGATTTCACTCACTTTTGAATAATACCTATCTCGGTTTATTGTAATAGGATATACCGAGTTTCGTTGTGAAATATCGAAAAATGTTACCGCAAGATTGATTTTTCAATTTTCACTTCAGGTGAACTCCTACACCTAATGGTTTTAGAGGGTCCAAATGTGAATCTAAATCATCTAGGGACCCAATAAGACATACACAAAAAATGTAATCAAAATTGGTCCAGTCGTTTAGGAGTTCGGTAACAAACACACATATATATATATATATATATATATATATATAAATAAATAAAAATAATTAAATAGCAGACGAACAAAAAATAAATCTCAAATGAATTTATTCACGTATTAGAAATGTTTGAGTAAACAAATAATCAAAAGAAAACAAAATTAGAAAAACAAATAAAAAACATATTTATACTAATTAAATTATGTATGGAATCCTACCATGTCTTCTTAATATTCTTTTTGTCCAAAGCTAGCTGGTTTCTTTTATGACATTTCTGGCTTTCTTCCCTGGCATTGGTGGAATTGTAATCAATTTCTTTGGTTGGGGCACCTGGAAGGCAGAGTTACGTTACTCCAATAATAATGTGGGTGATAAATTATAATGAAGCACCAGGAGAGTTCTTAATCTAAACTTAACCTAAATTCCAGACCATGGGTGACCACAGGAATAAATTACGTTTGAGGAAAAATTCCTAGGACTGACCAGGAATCGAACCTGGGAACTGTAGTCACAAATGCTGACTACTAGCCCATGAGGCTGCCTGTCATTTTAATATAGAAGCCATTCAATGAGTATTTGTGAATAATGGTTCCCTGCATTGGATGTGGGGTCAAGAGAGTAAGGTAAGAGGAGAATATTTATGCTTGAATGGGAGGGAACCCTGAATTAGCTCAGTTATCAGCAAGTAATGCTGAAGGTTCTGGGTTCGATTCCTAGTTTAAGCAGAAATTTTTAATATTTATACTGTATAAGTAAGTACATTTTTACAATATATATGATTATTAAAGCTATTTTATAGTTCTTTTTGTCAGTTCCTGTCCTATTTTAAACATTCCATTGAATAGCACAATACTTGTAAAATGGTCAAAATGAGTACAATTACTACCAGAATTATGTTGGCAAATGCTGTAAGCAATTTATAAACTTCTTGAAATAAAGTGCAAAGAATCCAATTAAACTTTGTATAGTTTTTTTGTTGACAGAATCAATGCCTCCATTAATTGGGCAAGTTGGTTTATAGTCCTGAAGGGGAAAAGTTAATTTTAGAAGAAAACTTTCAATGAAGCTGGTACTTGTTATTTACTCCTAAGAGAATTCATTGGGCAATTCAAGACTACTCTCTCTAAAATACAGTATTAGGTTCTAGTTTAGGAAAGTACATTTGTGAATGTAAATAAATGAATAAATATCGAGCCATTTGCAGAGTTGTATTATAAACAGGATATTCTCATCTGTAAAAAAAATTATACAGGGCGATTCAAAAGGTTGCGCACACATTTCAGGAGCTTATAAAGGGGTCGAAATACAACAAACTTTTGATTAGGAACTTATAGTCTTGAAAGTAATCCTGGGTCAGTACAAGCCTGGGAATGTCAGTGAATATCAGGAGTGGCAAGAAATTATTTTGTGTACACATTTAAGCAGATATAAATTTATTAACTGAAGGTGGTTGTTGGATGTGATGTCCCGTGTTGTGGAGACATTTGAAGATATATGATTGTAATAATTTTAATCACTGTTATTTGCCATGACACTGATGATTCCCTTCAGGGGAATGAGGGAAAGTTTCTAACATAAATAAGTAACAACACTTTTGTTAACAGTTAAATTAAATATTATTTTATTAAAGTTCTCATTTTAAATTGAGATGAATCTTGTAAATGTTCAATAGTTTTGAAAATTCCAGCTCAAATTAATAATTTTCACTTAGGAGCAGATTATTACTTCATACATGTAATGGATGCCTATTTCCAATGGTCAATTTTTTACTCACTAACACATTATTTCCACTTTATGGATTATTTATACTCCAGATGAATAAAATTTATACTACAATATTATTTTCCATCGCTTTTACACCATTTTGTCAACTACTATCAAGAAATGAACACTAATTCTCTTATTTTTCGATGACTCATTGTTTTACATGTCTAACTCTTTCAAGTATTGTAGCCATCTTGTTGTTCTGGGAAAAATCCCATTTCATTTCTGTTATAACCTGGAAGTTCTGATTGGTCCAACTGAAAAGGAAAGAGTACTACTGGCTGACTCCCATCCAATTCGTCCAGTACCATTTATTTGTTTATAAAAAATACCAATTCAAATATTTAAAGTATATTTACATATATTAAATCAGTTAGAAATACATCTAATTGTATTAACATTTTATATTGACCAGTTTGAATTTTTTTTATACACTTATAAAAAATTAGAATTCTCTAAATCAATCTTATTTCCATTCTTAATAGAAATAAATATAATTATATTTAAATATTAAATAAAAAACCCTTATTATTTTGATATGGGGATAAATATCCGGTTCTGTAACCAATTTGGTTTTACAACACAAAGTGTTCAAAATGCATACCGACACATTAAATACAGATATGTCATTGTCTTAGAAATTTCTGGCGCACTCTACCAAGTACATCACGAACCTCACAAACCTCAATAGATGCTGCAAGTATTCGGGCGAGAAGTTCTTCTTGGTTGGGAACTGGTGTCTCGTACACAAGGCTTTTGGTATGCCCCCAGAAGAAAATCTAGAGGCATCAGATCAGGGAAGTGGTGTGGCCATACAATTGGACCTTCCTTTCCAATCTAACGTCCGGGTAAGTGTCATTGAGTAAGTTATGCACTTGAAGAATGAAGTGTGCTGGTGCTCCGTCCAGTTGCATCCATATCTGACGACTCACAATAAGTGGTACATCCTCTCTAACAGTTCTGGAAGAACTTATTGGACGAAGACTTTATACCTCACTCCATTTAAAGTTGGTGGCAGGAGGTAAGGCTCGATTATGTGATCACCAATAATACCGGCCCATACATTCACTGAAAACCTATGTTGCTGGTGGTGTTGGAATGCGGCGAGAGCATTGTGCTGCGCCCAAACATGGCAGTTACTACAATTAAAGAACCCATCTTTGGTGAACTGTCCTTCATCTGTGAACAGTACATTACTTAAAAAAACTGGGGCCATTGTCACAACGGTCAACAATCCATTCACAAAATTTAAGTCATCATGGGAAATCATCCACATTTAAATCCTGAACTTTCTATGGATTATATGGGTGCAGCTGGTTGTCATGCAGGACACTCCAAGCACTGCTTTGGGAAATTCCTATGGCATGAGCGATGGCACGCATGCTGGTGGGTGCATGTTCTTCTACGTGAGCAAGTACTTTCTCTTCACGCTAAAAATATGCTAGAAATATGCTAGAAATATGCTGTAAATTATCTTCCTTCTCTTACTATGTTGCAACTTCCTGTCCCCTGTGTTGTGTTATTTGACTGGGAGGGGAGCTCTGGCAAAATATTGTGCTATTTATATGATCCGACATCTTCAGTAGTCGTTGACAGAATGAATAATCCGGCAACCATGTTACTACTGGGGAGAGAGCTGTCACTCATTCGCCTTTCTCATTAAACTGCATGGCATGAAAGGCCTTGCACTAAAAGCCAGCTGCTGGCCTCAGATCTGCATATATTAATCACTGTGTGAACAAGTGAGTTCAAGTGTGGGTTGGGACTGTCGCATAATGTCCAAAATTCCACAAGAAAATTTCTTTCCCCACAAGGAACGATCAAGGGCAACTTCCTTAGCTCTGCACCAAGGCACCATGCCTTAAACCATTCAGTTATGTGGTGCAGCATCAAGAATATAAATTCAGTGGGCATTTATCATAAAATAAAACACAAATTAATTTTATAATATTCATATATTTAAGAAACTAAACTAACGTAAAGTTAAAACAATCCACTTTACATTAACTATACAAATTAAATCTAACTACACATTATGCTAACATATATTTACAAAAGTTCAAGTTCTTTTTTACATTATTAACATTATGTTTATATACAGACAGAACTAACAGTTAACCTACAGAATATATATTTATACTATTTTAAGACATTGTTTAAAATTATTCACTGACCTAATGATAGCAACAACTGTGATACAGAAATTAAGTGATTTCAACATAATTATCATTACAGAGAGTTATGTATAACGTTGACACATGTAAAACATTAGAAATATAACACAGGTATTGCAGAAATAGTAATACACTTGTGAAGTGGAACTATCCAGATTATTGTGAACGTGTTAGGTGTCTTTAGTAACATTTTAACATATCGTCCACAGGAGTCCAGAACTGTTCAGTCAGAACGCTTGGGTGTGGGAGAACATACTGATACGCTAAGACTACCCTCCCGATGGAGGATCCCGATATTTTCAAGCTTTTCCCTTGGGAGTCGGGGGAAATGCTGTGGGACGTTTTCTCCTCTTCTCCCACTGGAGGATCCCGATATTTTTCAAAGGTTTCCCCTCGGGAGTCGGGGGAAATGTTGTGGGACGTTTTCTCCTCTTCTCCCACTGGAGGATCCCGATATTTTTCAAGGTTTCCCCTCGGGAGTCGGGGGAAATGTTGTGGGACGTTTTCTCCTCTTCTCCCACTGGAGGATCCCGATATTTCACAAGTTTTCCCTCGGGAGTCGGGGAAAATGTTGTGGGACGTTTTCTCCTCTTCTCCCACTGGAGGATCCCGATAATTTACAAGTTTTCTCCTCGGGAGTCGGGGGAAATGTGGGACGTTTTCTCCTCTTCTCCCACTGGAGGATCCCGATATTTTTCAAGGTTCCCCTCGGGAGTCGGGGGAAATGTTGTGGGACGTTTTCTCCTCTTCTCCCACTGGAGGATCCCGATATCTTTCAAGTTTTCCCCTCGGGAGTCGGGGGAAATGTTGTGGGACGTTTTCTCCTCTTCTCCCACTGGAGGATCCCGATATTTCACAAGTTTTCCCTCGGGAGTCGGGGAAAATGTTGTGGGACGTTTTCTCCTCTTCTCCCACTGGAGGATCCCGATAATTTTCAAGTTTTCTCCTCGGGAGTCGGGGGAAATGTGGGACGTTTTCTCCTCTTCTCCCACTGGAGGATCCCGATATTTTTCAAGGTTTCCCCTCGGGAGTCGGGGGAAATGTTGTGGGACGTTTTCTCCTCTTCTCCCACTGGAGGATCCTATTTTTTTCGAGTTTTCCCCTCGGGAGTCGGGGGAAATGTTGTGGGACGTTTTCTCCTCTTCTCCCACTGGAGGATCCCGATATTTTACAAGGTTTCCTCTCGGGAGTCGGGGGAAATGCTGTGGGACGTTTTCTCCTCTTCTCCCACTGGAGGATCCCGATATTTCACAAGTTTTCCCTAGGGAGTCGGTGACAATGTTGTGGGACGTTTTCTCCTCTTCTCCCACTGGAGGATCCCGATAATTTACAAGTTTTCCCTCGGGAGTTGGGGAAAATGTTGTGGGACGTTTTCTCCTCTTCTCCCACTGGAGGATCCCGATATTTCACAAGTTTTCCCTCGGGAGTCGGGGAAAATGTTGTGGGACGTTTTCTCCTCTTCTCCCACTGGAGGATCCCGATAATTTTCAAGTTTTCTCCTCGGGAGTCGGGGGAAATGTGGGACGTTTTCTCCTCTTCTCCCACTGGAGGATCCCGATATTTTTCAAGGTTTCCCCTCGGGAGTCGGGGGAAATGTTGTGGGACGTTTTCTCCTCTTCTCTCACTGGAGGATCCCGATATTTTTCATGTTTTCCCCTCGGGAGTCGGAGGAAATGTTGTGGGACGTTTTCTCCTCTTCTCCCACTGGAGGATCCCGATATTTTTCAAGGTTTCCCTCGGGAGTCGGGGGAAATGTTGTGGGACGTTTTCTTCTCTTTTCCCACTGGAGGATCCCGATATTTCACAAGTTTTCCCTAGGGAGTCGGTGAAAATGTTGTGGGACGTTTTCTCCTCTTCTCCCACTGGAGGATCCCGATAATTTACAAGTTTTTCCCTCGGGAGTTGGGGAAAGTGTTGTGGGAATCTTCTCCTCTCCTTCCACTGGAGTATTCAGATATTTTTCAAGCTTTTCCCTCGGAAGTCGGGATATATGTTGTGGGACATTTTCTCCTCTTCTCACATTGGAGGATCCCGATATTTTTTTTTTAATTTTTCCCCTCGGGAGTCGGGAAAAATGTTGTGGGATGTTTTCTCCTCTTCTTCCACTGGAGGATCCCGATATTCTTCAGGTTTATCCCTCAAAAGTCGGAGAAAATGTTGTGGGACGTTTAATCCTCTTCTCCCACCGGAGGATTTCGATATTCTTCAGATTTTTTCCTTGGGACTCGGGGAAAACATTGAGGAAAGTTTTCTCCTCTTCTCCCACTGCAGGATTCGGATTTATTCAAGTTTTTCCTTCGGGAGTCCGGGGAAAATGTTGTGGGATGTTTTCTCCCATTCTCCCACTGGAGGTTCCCAATTTATTCAAGTTTTCCCTCGGGAGTCTGGGAAAATATTGTGGGACGTTTTCTCTTCTTCTACCCATGCAGTATCTCTATATTCTTCAGGTTTTACCCTCCGGAGTCGGGAAAAATCTTGTGGGACGTTTTCTCCTCTTCTCCCACTGGATGATTGCCATATTTTTCAAGCCCCCCCCCCGGAAATCGGGAAAAAAGTTGTGGGACATTTTCTTTTCTTCTCTCAATGGAGTATCCCGATTTTTTCTAGTTTTCCCCTCGGGAGTCGGGAAAAATGTTGTGGGACATCTTCTCTTCTTCTCCCACTTAGTTTTTCTCTTGGGAGTCAGAAAAATGCTGTGGGACGTTTTCTCTTCTTCTCCCAATGGAGTATCCCGATATATTTCAAGTTTTTCCCTCGGGAGTCGGGAAAATGTTGTGGGACGTTTTCTCCTCTTCTCCCACTGGATGATCCCAATATTTTTCAAGTTTTCCCCTCGGGTGTCGCGGAAAATGTTGTGGGACGTTTTCTCCTCTTCTCCCAAGAGGAGATCCCGATATTCTTAACGTTTTTCCTCGGGAATCGGGTTAAATGTCGTGGGACGTTTCCTCCTCTTTTCCCACTTAAGGATCTCGTTATGGTTCTAGTTGCTTCCTGTTAAGTCGGAGATAATTTTGTATGGCTAATTTGTCTCCTATTGAACTTATAATTGTTCCCTCGGGAGTCATGGGATATTAACACAATTCGAATGTTTCATTTTACTCCAAATTACTGGTTTTTGGATTAATTAAACTTGCTTTTGAATACTTTTCTTGATATCTTCTGTACTCTTGTATTTTTATGTGTGTTACCGGTAATTTAATTATAATTTAGAGCTTCATTTTTGGTCAAATATGTGTGTATGTTTTTTTAATTAGTTTCTTGCTGTACGAATATACATTTTTCCCTTGTTACTTTATATGTAGCTTACTGGAATTTAATTTTTTCATTGTCCACAGGTTGAAATTAATTTATTTATTACAGTAATTTACACACTCCATTCATAAAGTAAATAGATAATACTCAATTATTGTAATAAATTATTTATAATTTAAAGTAGTCGATTTTGTCCATTTATTTCCTCTTGATTTTATCATCATATTTTAACGTACTGAAATTTGTTTTTATTTTATTGTCCACATTTGTATATTGTTTGATTTTACACAATCGGTTCATGGAGTTAATATATTAGGCTATTTTCTCTATGCTCACCTATTGTAATAAATGATTGTTTAACTCAAAGCAGTAGAATATGTCAATTTAATTCCTTCTCATTTCATTTACTTACACCAGGATTCAGAGAGTATTTATAACTGATAGAATTTATTTTCAATTTAAGATGCATTTCATAGCAACAGTCTTACAATAAGTTTCGCATAAAACTGACGATTTCCATTGGGATCAGAATACGATTAATTTCTTGTTGTGTGGTTTCTATTATTGTAACTTAGGAACAAAAATTATATCAATAATATACAGAGTGATTCAAAAGGTTGCGTACAAATTTCAGGAGCTTATAGAGGGGCCGAAACAACGTTTGATTAGAAATTTATGGTCTGGAAAGTAATCCTGAATCAGTACAAACCTGGGAACGTCAGGATGGATAAGGAATTATTTTGTGCTCACACTTAAGAAATCCTAAATTTATTAACCAATTTTGGTTTTACAACATTATGTGTTCAAAATGCCTACCACCAAATTAAATCGTTGTAGAAAGTTCTGGCGCACTCTACCAAGTACATCACGCACATCACGAACCTCGTCAGATGCTGCAAGTATTCGGGCAAGAAGTTCTTTTTGGTTGGAAACTGGTGTCTCATATATGGGGCTTTTGATATGCCCCAAGAAGAAAAAATCAAGAGACATCAAATGAGGGGAGTGGGGTGGCCATGCAATTCGACCTTCCCTTCCGATCCAACGCTCGGGATAAATGCAATGAGTAAGTTACGCATTTGAAGAGTGAAGTGTGCTGGTGTTCTGTCTAGTCGCATCCACATCTGACGACTCAAGATAAGTGATACATCCTCTCTAACGTTCTTGGTCGAAGACTTTGTACCTCACTCCATTTAAGGTTGTGGCAGGAGGTACAGCCCGATTATGTGATCACCATTAATACCGGCCCATATATTCACTGAAAACCTATGTCGGTGATGGTGTTGGAATGCAGCTTGGGGATTCTGCCGCGCCCAAGCATGCTGCTAGTACAATTAATGAACTCATATCTGGTGAAATGTCCTTCACCTGTAAACAGCTCGTTGCTTAAAAATATTGGCTCACTCTCACAACGGCCAACAATCCATTCACAAAATTTAAGTCGTCGTGGGAAATCATCCGCACTCAAATTCCGAACTTTCTGTGCATTACATGGATGCAGCTGGTTGTTATGCTGGATACGTCATGCACTACTTTGGGAAAATTCCATAATATGAGCGATGGAACGCGTGCTGGTAGGTGCATGTTCTTCTACGTGAGCAAGTACCGTACTTCCTCTTCCATAGCGACTGTTCCAGTCGTACGCGGCCCGACCTACATGATGCAATGAACGCAAGGAACCTGTCTCCCCGAGCCGGGGTGAACGTTTTGAAATGTTCGAGGCTGTGGTTGACGTCTGTTCGGATATTGTGCGCTGTACAGGCGTTAAGCTTCGCGTGTATTACAATTCGCTTTACCACACACGAAATGCATGTCTCGAAGTTATGACAAGATGTATTCCTTTTCACAAAAATAAAACAACGCAGCTACCTTCAAAGTAATGCTGTAGTGTACATTTACAATACACTGCAGATACCGTACTGAAATGAAAATAACCTACAGAGCACACGCATGACTATCCGATGTAAACAGTAAAGTACACAAGTGCTGTACTACACTGAACGGTATGACAGATGGAGCGCCTTCATAAATTCATACAGTAGTGTAATGAACCCAGTGCCTCTCTGATATATCTGCTTTAGATCCACATTGTAGTTTCCGACTTTCCCAGGCTTGTACTGACCCAGGATTACTTTCAAGACCATAACTTACTAATCAAAAGTTGTTGTATTTCGACCCCTCTATAAGATCCTGAAATTTGTGCGCGACCTTTTGAATCACCCTGTATAACATACATTCCTTACCTTAATTCGAAAATATCAAAGATGATTTTATAGCATATAATAACAAACTTCATTATGAAAAATGAGCAGGATATGACATCTGCATTACATTATTTGATTATACTTAATATAAAGTAATTCTACTCTGACTTTTTCTATCAGAAACATGCAAAAAGTGATTTCCAAGTTCAGAATATGGGGTTTCACTTAGAGCTGAAAATTGATTTTAGACGGAAATAATTAATTCTGAGTATTCCTTCGATTCTGTTTCATCCCTTAAAAAACAGCTGCAGCAGTAACAACATTGTTTTTATCATTATTCTTAACTAACTCGTTGGCACTATTGAGCCAGTAAGTTCATGGTTGCGCGACATAAGCTCTATAACATCCCTATCCTGAGCTAATGCTTTCAAATCATCCCCCGGGAATTTACTTCCCTCAAATCATGGTTAATATTACTCTCCCTTCTCATTACTGGCCTATCCACTGGGCGCTTTCCCTCTGTAAGTTTATGGCTACGCGCCATCCAATATCCCTATCCTGAGCTAATATTTTACAATCATCCCCAGTATAATTTACTTCCATGAAATCATGGTTAATATTACACCTCTCGCCTCATTCTTGACCTATCCACTGGACGCTTTACCTCTGGTTTTCCTACAAGGAGTTCCCATGCCCCTCTTTCATTTGCCATTCATGCCATATGTCCTGCCCTCGGCGTCTAAGAGATTTAACTGTTCTTATTGCAACTGGCTTCCCATAAATACCATGTAGCTCACTGCTATGCAGTCTTCTTCATTCACCTGTCTGCCCGTCTCTCTTTGGGGCAAAATTTATTATTATTATTATACTATACCTGATCATATCTAGATATAGGACCAATATACTCGATTGAGGGAAAAAAAGTTGATGATGAGAGATCTATTTATGTGTCCATATCACTTCTTGAAGCAGAAATACAAGCGGCAGTTTCAAAATTATGATTTCTTCTTCAAATTACTTTTATTTGATTCCAGGGTGACCATTTCAAATTATTTCAGAATATTTTCTAAACACCAAAGCACACAACACAAAACTTTATATATTTTCTATTCACATGACTGTTTGTCTCTCTTTGGGCAAACATTATTATTGTTATTGTTATTATTATTATTATTATTATTATTATTATTATTATTGTATAATTGATCCTACATGAACCAAGTACTACATTGATGAAAGAAAGTTGGTAATGAGAGATATATTTATATGAAATGAATTCACTTCTTCAAATAAAAATAAAAGCAGTATTAAAACTTTATAGGAAAAATCATTATGAGGTTTAATTTAAGATTTAAATTTAAATTCTTTATACCTATATCCAGTCTTCTAATTAAACCGGTTTCAAAACCCACGAGGTTTCATCTTCATTAATATCTTGACTGAAGATGAAAACAGCTAGGTTTTGAAACTGGTTTAATTAGAAGACTGGATATAGGTATAAAGAATTTAAATTTAAATATTATATAAGAAGCAATGTAAAAAATATGATTTCTCCATCCAAGGATTTATTCTATTGTTAGTTATTTGTTATAATTAAGATGGATTATTGTCATTGCTATCCTTCAAATAAATGGTAAACTATGTGTTTTTAGAAGCAAATTAAAAATACTTAAGCAGCTCCATTGTTATTTTCAATATAATTATGTATTTCTATTATTATATTATTAATTATATTATTACTGCAGGAAAAAATTGCTGTATAATTCTGGGTACAAGTATAAGAAGGAAGATTTGAATGTACATTCCATCCATAGTAATTCTGCCCGAAGGCAGGTCCTTCACTGTAAGCATAGCATGAGAATTGTAGGTGTGGTGGCTTCCCGTTGCTTTCCACACCGGTGAAGAATGGCGATGATGATGATGGCCATATGATTTCGGGGACCGTTTAGGCCTTAAAGTTTTCCTGACATTTTCTTACAGGTGAGGAAAACCCCAGATAAAAACTTCATTCAGAAAAACTGCCCCGACCGGGGAACGAACCCGGGCCCGCTGCGTGAAAAGGCAGCACGCTACCTCGAGACCACAGCGGTGGAACGAATGTACATTGTACATCCGGAAATAAAAATAAATAAATAAATAATAATAATAATAATAATAATAATTATTATTATTATTATTATTATTATCCTTTACAGAACAAAGAAATATATTCATAAGGCCATTGTAGAAATTATCATGTTATATGGAACAGAGACATGGGCAATTAAAAGGTGCCAAGCTTATAATTTATTAGTAATAGAGATGGATTATTGTAGAAGATCAAATTTGAAGAGAAAATTTAAATTTGAAGAGAAAAATATATGCCTAAATCGGGATTTGAACCCAATATCTCTGGTTCTGTACACCAGTGCTTTAACGATTTAAGCTATTAGGCATCACGATTTAAACATAGATTTTTCTCTTATACTAAATACAATTTCCGTGCGCCAGGTAGCAGTGAACGTTTGTTCCACATACGCCATCTAGCGGTTTCTTAAATAAGAGCATTTTAAAATGGAAGTCAATAATATATTAGATTTCTAGCAAATAAAGCTAATATTCGATATTAAATTTATCACTTTTCACTTAATGACAAATTAAATTTGAAGAGACAAATATATGCCTAAATCGGGATTTGAACCCAGTATATCTGTTCTGTACACCAGTGCTTTAACGATTTAAGCTATTAGGCATCAAGATTTAAACATTGATTTTTCTTTTATACTAATATGATTTCCGTGCGCCAGGTAGCAGTGAACTTTTGTTCCACTTATGCCATCTAGCGGTCTCTTAAATAAGAGCACATTAAAATGGAAGATCAACGCAGACGTTTAGATTAGAAAAAACACAGAAACGTTGAAATTAGGAACATTATGAAAGTTGAAAGAAAGGTATTACAGACAATTGAAGAGAGACGATAAGATGGTATGGACATCCCAAGAGGATGACATCTGATATAATCCCTAAGAAGATCTTGGAGTGGAAAATATAAAAAGAAGGTATGAGTGAACTGTGACTTAAAGACGAAGAAGTTAAAACTGCTACGTAAAACTAGAGAATGTGAATTTATTGAGGGCGACGGAACACCAATGTATTGTGGATAAATTCCAAAAAAAATATTTTAAATTAATTTTTAGTATTGTTAAATATAAATACAAAGTTTATGAATTACTTTGACCGTGGCATATTTTTGTAGACACTTCAAGTCAGATACTTCTGTAATTAACTTTCTTGATGAAATCAAAATAATGGTAATTACCTGAGTTTTGCTGAGTGTTTTTTCTAAGAGATCTCTCTCCTGCGTCACTGTGTGCAGCCGACTTGACAAATCCAATATCTCACCCTTCAGAGAAGCTAGAGCGGCCAGGTGAAGCTGCAACACAAACAAAATGCTTAAGCATTTACATTAAGAAAATATATTATACGCTTCTCTTCATTTTCAGATATGGGCAATAATCATGAGAGATTATCATAAGTAAAGCCACGAGTGATTTCCAAATTATCGATAAATTCACGATGTCACGAAGTGAGGAGTGAATTTATCTAGAGAATTTGGAAATCAAGAGTGGCACTTGTTAGGACTAAAATTAAGCTGTTTACTCACAATTAATTATTTAAATATAGTTATTTTAAAATACTTATATATTTAATGTAAATGGAGATGTTTGAAAACAAATGAGAAACGTTTGTTATGTTTGATTTGTTCATCACTGCAACCGGTTAGGGTCACTAACAGTAATACACAGAGAAAATAATCCAGAGAAGATAAACGTACTCGAAGAGATGGAAATCATGAAAGCTCACAACAACGACAATCTGATACACGAAAACGAATCTAATACTAGTAACCCCCTCTACCAGATCGTCAGTGAAACACCAGTTTTGAATCCTGCCGATGATGGGACAAGTCCCGAAATCGCTACAGTTAAATAATTAAGTTGAGGAGACGGACCTTTCAGGTGAATATTCCATAATTTTATATTTTAAGTCTGAAGATTTGTAAAAAAAAATTTTTACGAGTCCCTCAATAGCTACATTTATTCGGAATTCGCTAAAAATCGTTAATCTGGTGGGTCGGTAATGAAGTTTGAACCCGAGTTCTCCTGAATGTAAATATAGCGC
Organism: Diploptera punctata; assembly: GCA_030220185.1. Classification (NCBI taxonomy): domain Eukaryota; kingdom Metazoa; phylum Arthropoda; class Insecta; order Blattodea; family Blaberidae; genus Diploptera; species Diploptera punctata. The sequence goes on from JASPKZ010008890.1 coordinate 430,725, forward strand.
ATTAACATGGAGCCACCTCGCGCGATGTAGGAAACACAAATTCAATATGCATCTCTTAAGTGTTGACAACATACAGAACTTGACAGCTATGCTTTACGTTTTCCATCTATATTATTATTCTAGCGCTGCAGTGACAAATCTCATTATGTAAAACACGAACCATTATACATATAGCATAATGCATAGAAAAATAAGAGCATATTGTGAGAATGAGTCAAGAAGAGCATAAATCAATTTCTATGCAAATTCACGTTATCATTATCTTCAGCATTTTTTCAGAAACAGTTTTAAAATTAACAACATATGTCAACATTAATACAATTCATAGTAAAACTTCGTTGAGTTGTTGGTCACAATATTCAAATTATAATATAATTGTGTACCTTAAAGGTCCGTCTCCACAACTTCTTAGACTATTAAAAACTGTAGGCCTTTCGGGACTAATCCCATCATCAGAAGAAGGAAACAGGTCTATCGTCATTGACCCTCGATTAAGTATTATTGGCTTGCTTGTGAAAATTTGATCCTAAACGAGAACGCGCCCACTATACTAAATCCTCTCTATAAAATTATCACAAGCAAGCCAGTACTGTATCGAGGGTCAATGACAATAGGCCTATTTCCTTCTGCTGAAGACGGGACTAGTTCCGCAAGACCTACAGTTTTTTTAATAGTTCTAGAAGTTGAGGAGACGGACCTTCTATGTACATAATTTGATTATACAATTTTAATATAATGACAGATGTGTTAAAATATGTACAACGTATTTCCATACACGGTGGATTTTAACTTGGCACGAGTACCGTCTGTGTTTAAGGTTAGAGGGGTGGGTTGGGCCGGCCGGAACGTCATCTGAACAAAAGGACTTTTTCTTACAAGTGCATATTTTCTTTCCCATCAGGCCTCAAGAAGTTGATACCCACTAAAGAACTGATTGTTTAGATGACAGTCTTGTCCAAACCATCCCTTTACCATAAACACCGGCAGGTACTTGTGCCAAATTAAAACTCACAGGTTTTAGGGAGGATATAGAAGCGATAATACCCATTGAAATTAACAAATCAAATTAAAATTTCAAATATTGCCAGAATCTTATTAGAAACATACATTATTTTTATTTCTATAAATACGGACTCATATTGTGGACTGAATAATGAATTTACATCCACAGCAAAATGTTACAGCTATATTCGTACTTATGGATCACGACAGCTTCGAATAAAAATGCATTTTAAATATTTTATAAATATAAAAAAATTAAACGAATAATGACAAATAGGTAAAAAACAGCTATTTAAAAAAATACAGTCCACCGCTGTGGTATCGGGGTAGCGTGCTGCCTTGTCACACAGCGGGCCCGGGTTCGATCCCCGGTCGGGACAGTTTTTTTGGGTGAGGTTTAAAAACCTCACCTGTAAGACAAAGGCCAGGAAAACTTTAAGGCCCAAACGGTCCCCGAAATCATATGGCCATCACAATCATCATCATCATCATCATCATTCATATTCATCTTAGGTTAAGCTTAGGATTAGGGACTCTCCTGGCGCACCATTATCATCATCATCGGGGCAACGTAACCCCGCTTTCCAGGCGCCCCAACCTCAGAAGTGGGTTACAAGTACGCCATGCCAGGAGAGAAACCAGGAATGTCGAAAGACAACCTGGGGCATTTGAAAAAAAAAAATACATATTGCGAAGCATTATATATTAGCGTTTGAATTGCGCAGGTGACAGCGGGATTAGGGATCTCGCATCGTTTCATGGATGCAAAAATCGCGAGTTGTAAGAACCGCGCAGAAATATCAATATGCGTCTGGATCTCCATGGCAGAAGGTTCTCTATGCATCTACCCTCCATATCAGGAAAGTTCGATGCCAGAAACTTTTATACTAGAACTTTTTTGCCGCCTCTTATATAAACTGTTTACGAGGGTTGGAGGCGGCCCAACATTGGGTTGTTACGCCATTGTAGATAGAATATAAAAACAGCATGATGACTATATTGGAGAAGTATAATTCACCAATATTGTCCATATTACATAAAACAAATACGGAGGTTTATTATAACATTAAACTTTCGTTTTTAAATGCAAACGGATCCGTCTTCAAAAAAGTTTGAGAACCACTGGCTTAGACCTACTGTGTCACAAATGGCGCTCACATCGAATATCTATGAATATCCGTGACAGCTTGGAGAGTTAACTTTCATGTGATATTTGTATTAATGAAATAAATTCATTACAGCATAGCAATCAGAGAAATGTTTAATTTCTGTGTCAATCATTCGGAACAACTATGCTGTATGTAGGATATAAATTCGTTTAACTCTCAGACATACGCATATTAATAAATAAAAATTTTAAATCCTCCATCCTTCCAGAAACATTTATGATAATGCATTTTACGAATAACAATAAAAAAGTAAAAATTACGCTAATTACTTCATGAAAAATACAAGGTTTAAATAACATAATTCTACATTTATATATATACATATTTTTTTTTTCAATACGAACGTAATTGTTTGGAATAATTTTGTTACAGTTCTGACTGGAGTGATTACAGAAAAACATTACGTCACAAAGAACAAAGTTGAAATTTTTATAATGCTTTTAATCTCGTAAATTAGAAACGACTGGCATTTGCTTGTCTGTGACAAAGAACTTCGAGAAATTGTAGAGGTTCTATGTTAAATAAAAGCTGTATTTCACATCCTCTCGACGTTATTTACAGATACTGTAGCTTTATTAATGGCATTCTCACTCGTCTACTATTCACATAACAAAACATTTTTCCCCCCACTTTTATTGCAAGAATAGAGCGATTTTAAAAGCATCTAAATTTAGTAATATCACGTTCTTATTTGAACACACTCTCTAATCTCGATTAATTATATAAGAGATCAAATTCATTAAAGCAACGAGTTTCTTAGATTTTGTTTTTGTCGATTTAACATTTTATTCGCTCCGATACATCACGTATGTCACACCCCACTGCAAGAAACTCAGGTAGAAAAGAAATGTTTTCCGGTCTAGAAGAGAGAACAAACCTGGCTATTGAAATCTTAATCCTTGGAGACACCTTAACGGCCATAATTAATGACCAGTATTTAGCAGCTAACGTGTAAGGAAAGGGATGAAGTGAAAGGAAAAAGAACTGTAATTAAAGAAAGTTGTGAAGGGAAACTTCAGACTTCCCTGAAAGAAAACCTCAGGTTCGTTTTCTTCTCTAAAAAGAACGCCTACACGTCCTAAAGTTTAAGAAGGAGAGAAAACAAAAAAAGGAGAATGGATAAATTGGTGAAGAAAAAACAAAGTAAAGAAGAGAAAATTACGAGAGATAGATAGAGAGAGAGAGAGAGAGAGAGAGAGAGAGAGAGAGAGAGAGAGAGAGAGAGAGAGAGAGAGAGAGAAGAAATACGAACACATATCATCATCATCATCATCATCACCTTCTTCTTCCAGGGATTAAGCCTGTTGGCTCGTTCCGGTTTCATGTTAAAATTGTTCAGACCAGCTTCTGTGTGGGCGACCAACATTTCTCCTTCCGCGCGGTTTATAATTTAGCAATACTTTTGGAAATCTTCCTTCTGGTATTCTATCAATATGTTCTTTCCAATTATTCGGTCTGTAAGTTTGAAAATATTTAGTTCCTTTTTTATATCTTCACGAACACATATTATAAAATAAAATATTTGTTACCGATCGAACTTTATAGATTTTTTCAACTAAAAAAATACGGAAATAAGAGTTAAGAATTGTGTGTAAATGAATTACACGTCACAATTGTAACTGCTTATAGAGTGACCATATACAAGAAGACTGAGATGTAACGTAAAATAACTGAGTTATATGGAACACAAGGAATTAAAATATGATAATGACAAAACAACATGCAAATAATTAATTAAGCTGTGTAATTTGTAATAAATTAATTAAAAATATTATTAGAGACCCTGGGAACTCTGACTGTTAGTAATTGGTTAACAGCATTTTCGAATTTTGTGTCTTTAATATCGCCGCGGTTTTCCACAATTTCAAGGAAAATTAGAGAGACCAAATTTGTAACATATTATTAACCAATATTAACTATCTAGTTCCCCAAAAGCCGTAATAAGATTTTAAATTAATCTAGAACAAATTACACTTGCATTTCTCTCTACCGACGCAATTTTCTGATGGTATTATATTGAGGATTGATTGCAAAGATTACTATACAAATTGCATATCAACTTCAAAGATTTAGTATGAAAATATCTTGTAAAACTAAATCTATGACTATACGTAAATTTGTTTTAATACACTTATGTCCAAAAGTTAAGGATAATTAGTTCATTTGCCGACTTATTATAACGCATTTGTCAGAATAATACAAAAATTTGGTAAGGGTATGTCACAGATAATTAGAAACATGGCACGAAAGAAACAATGGCATGAATAAGTCATTCACTTGTCATTTTCACAACAAACGAAAACTGCATTTCAGAATTCGAACATAAAAGTTGAACAACAATGGTTCAAATGATTAGTATGGGGTGTGATTACCCCTGACAGCTATACAAGACTCACATCGACGTGGCATGCTAGTGATGAGGTTGTTCAGGATTTCTATGCTCAGCAAATTCCACTCCTCATGAAGAGCAATGTGAAGGTCTTGAAGTGTCCTCGGAGGAGGCTGACGAGATGCAATTTGTCTCCCTAAGGCATCCCATGCATGCTCTATAGGATTCATATCCGGAGACCTCGCTGGCCACTCCATACGCTGGATATCTTCCTCCTGAAGAAACTCATCCACCAGTAGTGACCTGTGAGGTCGGGCATTGTCATCCATGAATATGAATTCTGGACCCACAGCTCCCCTGAAAAGTCTTACATGAGGTTCCAGGATCTCTTTCTCTATACCGCTGAGCATTTACAGTGCCACCTGCGAAGATGTGAAGCTCTGTGCGTGCATTCATCATTATACCTCCCCATACCAGGAGACCACCGCCACCAAATGGATGTCTTTCCATGATGTTCATGGGGTTGTAACGAGTTCCTTGCTCCCTCCAGATAGTCACGCGATGCGAATCACAGTTCAAGCTGAATCTGGACTCGTCTGTAAATAGCACGCTGCTCCACTGATTTAGAGTCCAGTCGCGATGTTCCTGACTCCACCGTAAACGTGCTCTCGTGTTATCAAGGGTGAGTGGGACGCACACTACAGGCCGTCTAGCATACAGACCAGCAGCTCTGAGTCTTCTATAGACAGTTTGTCTGGATACTCTGATACCTGAGGCGGCCGCAAGTTCTGAACTCAGTTGTCTGGCAGACATTGTTCGGTTTCTTCTTGCAGTTAACGCAAGATATCGATCCTGCTGAGGATTTGTAACTCTTGGACGACCTCCCACTGGTCTTCGCCTAACGTCTCCGGTCTCTTGGAACCGTCGCCATAACCTAGATATAACATTTTGTGGCACATTAAGTGCTATGGAGACCTCAGTTTGTGTCTGTCCTGTTTCTAGCCGCCCAATAATTCTACCCCGAAGCAGAGGGTCCAGATGTTGTCTTTGTGCCATTTTACTGCAATCTGTTCTTACACTACATCTGATTATATCATAACTCTCTTTAAAAATGAAGATTTGTGGAACAGGGCTTAACTGCAACAATGCAATTTTCATTTATAATTGCTATTAATTTTTTCATTGTTGAAGAGAGATTATAATTTAGTATGTAAACTAAACTAAATGTACTGAGAAACGTTTTGATAAATAATTTTTACTCCTAGCTCCTCTTTAAGCATTTTGATTTTCCGTTTTACAAATTATCCTAAACTTTTGGACATCAGTGTATATAAGTTGGAATTTGAAGTAAGGATGGTTGAACAGGTCACGGCTTTTAAGTATCCAGGGAATGAGATAACTTATTGCAGATCATTACAAAATGAACTACTGTATAGCCTATAGCTAACTAACTGGCACTATCGAACCCCTAGGTTCATGGCCGCGCGGACATAAGCTCTCCACATATCCCTATCCTGAACCAATGTTTTCCAATCATACCCTGTATAATCTACTTCCCTCAAATCATAATTAATATGTTATTCTTCCACCTCATTCTTGGTCTACCAACTGGGCGTTTTCCCTCTGGTTTTCCTACAAGAAGCTTCCATGCACGTCTTTCATTCCCCATTCGTGCCACATGTCCTGCCATCGCTGTCTACGAGACCATATATATATATATATATATATATATATATATATATATATATATGGTATATTTATCTTGTCGTGGTGGAGTGCCTTGCGTGCTTAAATGATCCCGAGAGCTATGCCGGCGGTAGCATTGCTGCCGATAGAGTTACCCATGCCGGACTGGTCGAAGGTGATAGGCCAGACGAAAAAAGTACCTTGGTCGAAAGAGTGACGATCTTTCACCGTAAAAGTACAACCGTCAAGAAATGCGGACGTGGGTTCAACTGGGGTAAAATTTTCCGGAGGTCCCCCATTCGGTTCTCCCGAGCGGGGACTATTTCAGGGAACCCATGCCAAAGGCTCAAACATAGGGACATGTTCCTAGGAAGATGGAATGTTAGGACTGTATAGCCTATATGTCAAGCAAATAAGGCAACTAGTATAGCAGGCTGCATGATGATATAATGTGGAAAAATATATATTTAAAATAAGGAAACTATAATATGCATTAATAATCGTATAATTCATTTCAATTTTGGGAGGAGAATGACAGTAGATTAACTGAGCGCAGGAAGATGTGAAAAATTGTGAAATCTGCTAAATAAATAAATAACTATGATTTATGAAGCAGTGAAAGAAACATTCATGCAAAAAATTAATGGGCGAATAAAAAGTATATGAATGCAACTTGCATGTAACTCGAATGACACCAGTCAGGATAGCTCATATATCAAGAAATAATCTTACAGACGGATGGAGGAGAAGTCACTTGGAAGACCGAAGGAACGTTGGGTAGATTTTTGGTTTTTAGGCTAAAAAGATTCAAAGCTTAGCATATAACTATGCAATGAATAAAAAATCTGTAGTTCATATCTCCGATACCGAGTTCCCCAAGATACAACCGAGAAGGCCTACAACCCTCTCACTTAACCTATCTAAGAAGAGACAGGCGTAAATCGGAGGATAGTTCTCGACGATCTTTCTCTAAGTATTTCCCCATTAATATTTTTAAACCATTTAGAGTTACCGATTCGAGCTACATGAACTGATCATATGAATCTCCCTTAATAACCTTAACAGGACAACTACTGTATATATATTATTCAGCTCCTCATTGAGAAGCTTCCTCCAATCTCCATTATCGTCCATCATTAGATTAAATATTTGCCTCAGGATTCTATGTAGCCTATATTCGAACAGCTTTAGCGTGTTTTTTTACCTTAATGAAGAGACCATATTTCACAGCCATATACAGTTTCACAGGCAAAATTATCGTTGCATAAATTGTAATATTTAGATTCTTAGATGAAGGCTTTAATAGGACTATTTAACTCATGCCCCAAATGGGAGTCAATGACCAATCACGTTCCAATGATTTCTGTTTTACAACCAATCATAGTCGTGTTTCACCAAATACTTATCAATATTAAATTTACCACATTAAAGAAAGCTCCTCCTTTTTAATATTCTGAACAGGTCTGACCATTATTTTGCAGTGACTGACTGTTAAGAAATACGGCTACCAGATTGTATATATAGTGCATGGATGTCAACACATAGCGTTTGCACGAGTTAATATAAAAACATTTGTAGCAATTGATTATACCACCAAAAAAAGAAACCGCTGTTTGCACTTTCTTAAATGTATTTTTTCCCAGGTAACAATCCAGAAAAATATAATTGTCATATTTACATCATACGACATCAGAAATGAATTAATATACAGTTTGATGTTTCATTTTTTCTCCACTAGAGAGCATTCTTACAATATTGCGTTCCTTTGGCAATAAATAGTATGATCTGATTGCAGTGATAAAAAAAAGAAGCAGATGAAGCGTACCTATCGTTTCTCATTTGTTTTCAAACATCGCCGTTTACATTAAATATATAAATATTTAAAATTAACTATAGTTAAATAATGATTTGTGAGTAAACATCTTAATTTTATTCGTTAAATAGTCCTAACAAATGCCACTCTTGATTTCCAAATTCTCTAGATAAATTCACTCCTCACTTCGCGAGTCGTGAATTTATCGATAATATGGAAATCACTCGCGGCATTACTTGTGACATGTTGAACTGAATATTAACACGAATTTCCTGATTTAGGTCTAAGTCGCTATTTATTTTCTTTATATATTCTATATATACATTATATATATATATATATATATATATTCATCTATAGTAATTCTGCCCGAAGGCAGGTTCTTCCTGCAATCATAGCATTTTCATGCTATGCTTGCAGCTTTACTAGGGAATTGTAGGTGTGGTAGCTTCCCGTTGCTTTCCACACCGGTGAAGGATGATGATGATAATGATGATGATGGTCATATGATTTCGGGGACCGTTTGGGCCTTAAAGTTTTCCTGGCATTTGTCTTATAGGTGATGGAAAACCCCGATAAAAACCTCACCCAGAAAACTGCCCCGACCGGGGATCGAACCCGGGCCCGCTGCGTGATAAGGCAGCACGCTACCTCGATACCACAGCGGTGGATATATATATATATATATATATATATATATATGGGGCACGCCGTAGCGTAGAGATTAAGGCACTGCGCTACAAGCCAGAAGGTCGAGGGTTCGAGTCCCGGTGGGGTCAGGTGATATTTAAACTGACCCAAACCCTCTGGCGGCACTACGGTCCTGGGGTCGACTCAGCCTCTAACGGAAATGAGTACCAGACGCTTGTTCTGGTGTAAAGGCGGCCGTCACGCAGGGCTGAAACCCGGCTGACATCAAGTGCTGATTGTCCAGAAAAAGTAGGAGCCCTAACCTCCTACTACTCCAAGGGCCTCATGAGGCCTGTAGTGGGATCACTTCACTATATATATATATATACAGGGCTTCCAATATAAAACCGGACACGCCTCACGGGGTTTCATCCGTCAGGCTGCGCTCTCTCCTCGTCCGCATTTCACTCTGCCAGCCGCAGAGTGTCCGGTTTTATACTGGAAACCCTATATATACTAGAAGTCCCGGCCACGCGTTGCTGTGGCTAAGGTATACGTTAAAAATTTAAATTAAGTTGCTGTCTTTCAGCCAGATTACTTAAAACTGACACACACGAAATTAATAATATTGAAAATAAAATAAACACTGAACACAATTAAATTATGAAATAATCAATATTTGTAATTCAATTGAAATTCGCGGTTGCAACAAAAAGCACAGCCATCTGGATCTCTCTTTGTTAAATAATAAACCAATTACCTTACCAAATTACCTTACACCGCCATCTGTTTGAATCGTATGGAACTCACAGATAATTACACCGCCATCTGTTAAAATCGTATGGAACTCACAGATAATTATAACTCTTTGTTAAATAATAAACAAATAATTTGCAATAAAAAATAATGCGACTATACATTTAGTTATAAACTACCCTAAGTCTCAAGTTGGATCAAACTGCACACAGTGTGCAAAATTTTATTAAAATCGGTTCAGTAGTTTAGGATTCCATCGCGGACAAACAACGTGACACGAAATTTTTATATATTAAGATATATGATTTTGTCCCTAGATATTTGAATGCATTCGAATATTTGGGAACAATAATTAAAATCAGGAATGAGGCACAGAAAGGAATTAAACATAGGCTCAATTCTAAAAATACAAAACACTCTCTTGTCATAATATATATATATATATATATATATATATATATATATATATATATACACATATAAGCCTATAAGAACTGGATGGAAAATCCCTCTTTGAGACCGTAACAGGCCACATGGCCTAATACTTGCATGGATGATATATATATATATATATATATATATATATATATGTGTGTGTGTATGAGTATGTGGGTAAACTCAAGACTAGAATGAGAACTTCATTTAAAGAAAATAAGCGAATTTATCATCATCATCATCATCATCATACATGCAAGTGTTATAATTCGTTTGCTTTAACTTTGCGAGAAATTTGTAGAAGAGACAGCTGTGTTCACCTCTCTTACTCGCACCAGTGTTGTCGGGGTTTCTTCACCAGATGTTAATAGGGGAAAGGGGGAAGACGAAAACTGATAACAGGGTGGGTTCTTTCTTTTGCACGGGTCTAAAGCGGTCAAGGATTTACCCTTGTATCTCCATCTTTCTCTCTGCCAAGTTAAGCCATATATACAATAGGCCATGTAACCTGTTACGGTCTCAAAGAGGAATTTTCCATCCAGCGCTTTTTGGACGTCCCAGCGATCTTTTGCCGTGAGGTGAGTTATGGAGCATAGATTTTGGAAGTCTGTGAGACGGGCTTTCCAGTTGTTCTGATAGTTATAAGCGAAATTAAAAGAAACGAATCTACACACTGTAAACACGATCTTAAATGGTTCCAGAGAAAATGGGAAATAAGTTATTTTAACATTACCGGGATACGCTTTTCATACACCCCTTAAAAGAGGATATTCGTTGAAAGAATGAATAAGGGAGATTGTTGCTCAGCTATCATTTATTATATACTGTATACAGCAGCCTGCAGAAAGGAAACTTAAGATGTGCGGAAAAGTTTACTAACTTTATTTAAGTGCTAAGTTCAGAGGTGTTTCTATAGATTTTATGTACGGTATATCCTTCCTTTATATATAAGGTTTCATAATCCTATTATTATCGAACTTGTAACTCCAAGTTCTGAAGTAATACACCTTTTATACTAACAGGATATAATGCAATTATAATATTTGTAATAATAGTATTATCACCTACTTAAATGATTTTCCAACTATAAACTTTTTCTTCAAACTCTATTTCAATTTATACACAGTGTCCACAAATATAGTATCATACTTTAAACTACTACTACGTCGCTTTGGATAATCGTATCTAAATGAAATTGGTGACAATCCAAAGACAAACTCAAATACTTTTTGCTATAACTCATATACATTCAATGTGACCCCCACGAGTGATGCTGCAGACGTCCATTTTAACCTGTCTGCTTAATATCCAACAATGAACCTATATCGACCACAAAAAACATGATTAAATTAAATTTAGTTTCTATATTGTTGTCCAATATTCTCCATTGTTGACATTGCACTAAACGTTTTGATTTTCTCTTTTGATTGTCACCAATTTCATTTAGATACGATTATCCAAAGCGACATAGAAGTAGTTTAAAGTATGATACTATATTTTGGACACGTTGTATTTCGTGCAATTATTATCTCGCGGGTGGGAACCGTTACTCATAACCTATGGACTAACTCTCACTCTATATTCCAACTCCTAGTATAGACCTGAAAGAAAACACCGTCTCTGTTGTTTCAATCAATGTTGAAATAGTTCCTGTCTTGTGTTACACGCGATAATTTTGTATAGTTAATTATGTTTTGCTTAACTTAGAATCACTCCTAAGTTTAAATTCACGTTTGAAATGCCTTTTCAGTAATGACAGATGTGTCGATATTTTTAAATGAATTAGTAGTACCAATTCACCTCTTGTTTCCTCAAGTACAACAATGACGCTACGGACTCACAAATTTAGAGTGCGCGAGGTAGCTCACGACATCTGTAGGGAACAAGCGTAACTAAATCAGATTGATCAAGATACACCAAGGCGGCGGACTAAGGCTTTAGACCAAATGCCATATGAAGCGAAGAGGAAAAAATAAATAAATAAATTATTGTTAATTATTCTTATTTTTCTTAATTTAGATTTCTAGGAACCTATAATAGTTTTTATGTGTTATAAAATAAATATGTTTATATTTCAATATAGTTTGTACACTTTTGGTTAATATAATTGCCTTAATATTCCATGTGATTGATTAAATTTTATGTTTACAATACAACATTGTATTTTTATTGTAGAAATCTTTACAAAATTCAGTCTGTCGTATTTTTGTGCTCACAAAAATCGAAAAGTAGTCGTTCGATTGTTATGAAAATTTGCACATACAGGTTTTCAGGTGCGGAGAGTATTTAATCGTTATCTATTATTCTCTAAAACCATTAGGTGTAGGAGTTCACCTGAAACAAACATTTAAAAATACCTCTAGCGTTCGCAATTTTTTATGTTTTACAACGCTACTCAGTATACGTTATTAAAATAAACAGAGGTAGATATTGTCAAAAAATCAGCGAAATACGGTTATTAGAAGTCGGTGTTTACCTAAAATCCGAAATTAAAAAAAATACTATAACCGCCATGTTTGGTTCGAGCCAATGTATACCATATCATTTAATTAACCCGTAATTTTCTTTTAACTTATTCAACTAAAAAATATAAACACGTATTTCATTTATTTAGACGTAGCATCCCACGCCGGTATCTGCTAGTATTAACCATATATTTATTTTAATTTTACTTAATGACAAATAAATTAGTGCACCGCTGTGATCTAGAGGTAACGTTGTTGCCTTGTATTAGCGGACCCGGGTTTGATCTCCGGTCGAAGTAAATTTTCTGGATCAGGGATTCTTGAGATTTCTCCTCATCTGTAAGAGAAAGATCGCGAAACTTTAAGGCCCTAACAGTCACCGAATATTAATTGGCCATCATAATCATACTATAGTATTTTCCATGTTTAGTATTAATGTGTGAGTGAATGATGTGTCTTGCCTTAAATGTGCGTGCTGTCTTAGAGATGACTCGCATTGGGTTGATCCATCATTACTCAATTTCCTTAAGCGGTCAATAAATATTATATATATATATATATATATATCCATAGTAATTCTGCCCGAGGGCAGGTTTTCACTGCACTCATAACATTTGCATGCTATGTTTTGCGGCTTTACTAGGGAATTATAGAGCTTCCTGTTGCTTTCCACACCGGTGAAGGATGATGATAATGATGATGGGCGGATGATTTTCGGGAACCTTCCTGACATTTGTCTTTACAGGTGAGGAAAAACCTCGAAAAAACCTCGCCCAAGAGCCTGTCCCGACCTGGTACCGAACCCGGGCCTGCTGTGTGACAAGGCAGCACGCTACCTCGATACCACAGCGGTGGATATATATATATAGATCATCGGTTGATTAATATCTTTGACATCGTCCGATTCCTAATAGCGAATTTTGTCGGTCCATCCAATCTCCTGGTTGTAGATGTTTCTCCTTCATGCATAAACATATTCCCTAACTCCAGGAGGTTTTAGGTCTTCCTCTGCCTCGTCTTCCCTCAGGTTTCCATTCCAAAACAGATTTTGTTAGTCGATCCTCTTCCATTCGCTGGACATGTCCGTACCATCTTAATTGCTGAATTTTAATATAATCTAAAATAGTGTCTTCAATCTTTATTTTCTTCCTTATACCTATATATATGATTATCCTCTCCCAACAGGTTATATTATTGTAAAGCCTGGATGGTTTTTAAAAGTAGGCCTACATAAAAGAAGATGTTAAATTGAGAATACGTAGACTGATTAGTTTGGAACTAAGGATATACGTAATTTTTAACTGCTGTATATTTCAGCTACTTCTCTTATTTTACATCCATTAGTTTTAAGATACAATATAGCATTTATTAATTCTGGTTGAGTGGAAGAGAAGGTCTAAAATGTTTAACTCAGCAGTAATAAATACATAAAATAATAAGAGTTCCCCAAACATCCAGTGAAGATGTGACGTGAAATGAACGATCTTAAGAGAATCTTGGATAATTTATTCAGCTCTTCATACAAAATGTACGGGGAAATGTATTTTAGAAGGCAAATTGACGAGAACACCTAAATATTGCATACTGCTTGCTTTCCTTTTCTCTCTTAAAGCAAGCTAGAATCAAGCTCCAAAAGAAGGGCTCGAGATCAGATAGTCCTATGCCACATAGAGTAATATTGAAACTTAGCTAAGACTTCATAAACCAAAAAGTATAAATGAAACAAAGAACTCTACAACAAACATAGATGAATTATTCTGTCATCTGTTGAGAAAACTTGACAGTACTTGAACAGTGAGAAGAAGGAATACGCAGAGCTCTGGCTGTATCTGATTTTTTTTTTTTTTTCCATAATGTGGAATATAATCTCATCCCAAGCTCTTCATATTCGGACCACCATTGCAAACATACTGTTACATGCTAAGATATTACCCGTTTAAGGAGTAAGCGCAGTTGTTGATGGAGGGCACTACAGTCGTGTTTATGCAGGA